>CM061751.1:7811649-8350963 GCA_030979885.1 Lolium multiflorum | reverse complement strand
ATCGCGCCGGCCGATAGCCCCTCCTTGCTACCCACCGCTCGCCCCTGGGCTGGCCGCCAAGTCTCTGCTGCCTATAGCAGTAGATTCCCATGCTTCTTTCTTCAAACTTTTTTCTCTCTCAAGCCTATGAAGATTAGGGAATGAGCAAGGAGAAATTGAGAACAAATCGAATCAGATGAACAAAAGAATATACTTTGTATGATCCTCTCCATTAATTTCTTCATCACTAAAAATATCAACGCCAGAGAGCCGCCCCATCATTGATGCTCCGGCGGTGATTGTGAAACAGGAGAGGAGAACGAGGAGGCAAGGGGAGAGTTAATGCGATGTGGACTTAGTAAATGTGGCCCATTTCGAAGTGTCAAAAAATTCTAAAGTAAAATTTTTCATGTACATCTACACATTTTATGTTCGTGCACAAGTTTTCAAAAGAAACTAAAAAAATGTGTGGCTCCTGTAAAAAAGACAAATTTTGATCTTTATAACGTATGACATTACAGGACATTTTGTATTTTTGTATCACGCCACAAATATTATTTCTCCATGAAAACTTGTGCACTTAACGAAGAATGTCACGATGTCTGGCAAAAAATTTATGCCAGAATATTTTGACATTTTTTAAATTGTTTTTTAATTATTTTGTATAATGGGAGCATTTGCTCCTATGAGCCAAAACGCCACCTCCGCCGATGCCTCTTTTTCTTCAGCAATAGTACTAGCTCAATCACGCGTACATGTGCCGGCAATTAATGCCTCCAAAAGCTTGCGCTGATTTGAGCGTGGACTGATTTTGATTACTACCTGGTAAAGAAAATTAAACCAAATGGCCAACATCTACTAATATACCTAGCTGGGGCCCCTAACAACCGGAGGCCCAGTGCGCCCGCACTGGTTGCACTGGCTCAGCGCCGGGCCTGTCGAGAGGTGAACGAGGAAGGCACCGAGGCGGCGGCTATCACCGCATCGATTATAATTGGATGTTCGAGGAACTCGCCGCCGCCGCCGCCCCCTCGTGTCGACTTTGTCGCTGACCATCCATATGCCTTCTTTGTCAGCGAGGAGGTGGCTGGTGCGATCCTGTTCGCTGGACACGTCGTTGATCCCTCCATCAAGTAACACATGCATGATGGCGCTTTTCATGGCTTATTTGCGGACTCAACACTCATGGTATATATAGCGAGTATTATCAAACTCGAGAGCGATAAATAGCAATGGACTTTTAATTAGATGCACTTCTATATTTTTGCTGCTATTGCTTTTCTTGTTCCCTGACTAGATTCTTTCTCTAGAACTCATAGTCGGAGAAGCCTTTCCACAAGAAGCACACAAAGGAGGACAAATTCCACCGGCCGCCTCAACGGCACCGACGTCGACGTGCCCTTCATGTGCGCGCGGCTCGACTTCAGGGTGCGCCCGCCGCCATGTCCGACAGGTCGGCCTTGCCTAGGTTGAACGCCTCCTTGAGCCCTAGGTCTGGGAGGACGCCGGTCATATCCTTGTTGAAGCTCAGCAATATTGAAATATTAAAATTGGTGCCGTTTTGAATATGAACAATACTAAAATCTGAACATTTTACATTAGAATATTTTAAATTTGAATAATTTTTAAAATTGAACATTTTTTTGGATTCGAACCTTTTTGAGATTGAAATTTTTTCGAGATTAAACAAGTTTTTGAAAATTTTGAAATTTTTAATCTAAGTATTTTCAGAATTTGTACAGTTTTGAACTTGAACATTTCTGATGTATTTTTCGAATGATGAACTTGAACTTGAGCATTTAATCTTGAAATTTTGGACTTGAACATTATTCGAGATTGAACATCTGTGATTAACAACAGAAGAAAAATAGAAAATCGCTATACGACTAAAACAACGAGGTAGAACCTTGACGCAAAAAAAAAAACAGCGAGGTAGAACCAGCGTGTAGTAGTGAATGAAGAGAAAAAACAAGCGACGTGCTAAGAGAATTACCTACATGCATAAAAGAGGCCCATGTCAAAGCAGCCCAGTACCGTGGGTGGAAGCCAACGAGGAAACTGCCTGAGAACAGCCTAGAAGTGAGGCGAACCGAGAAAAAACCGTGGTAAACCGTGCTTGGGTTCAGTCAGACCGGGAATAGCATAGAAAGTCTATGGTCTGGAGGCCCTGGGTCTCCTCTCCGTCTCCTCTTCGGTGTTCTGGTCCGTCTTGTTGAAATAAGATGTTTGGCTTTTGTTTCGTCGAATTCCGAGAATATTACCCGAACACCTTGGGCCAAAAACGTGAAACAAGGAGCGACAACCCATCTTGTTAATAGGTTAGTTCCGGAAAATGCATAAAATCATTATAAAGTGTGAGCAAAACATGTAGGTATTGTCATAAAACTAGCATGGAACATAAGAAATTATAGATACGTTTGAGACGTATCATGGCACAAGGTGCATAAGGTATCTCTCACATGTATGACATGGTCCTTGAGATTCTCAGAGTGTTATGACATCAGGCATCCAAAATATTATCAACATGTGTGCACACGAACCATCGGAAAGAGAAATTGGTCCTCATATTTGTGGCAACACCAACGGTAAGACTCACATTATCATGCTTGCAAAAGAACCAAGAGAAAGAGAAATTGTTCGGCATGTTCAATGCAAAGCATGGGAAAGGTATTAGAGCCGGGTTCGATCTTGTACTTACTTGTATTATGCTCTCAAGAGCTCGTTTTGTTAACTCGTGCTCAATCGAGGTTACCTAGTTTTAGTTAGCATTCAATCACGCACATGTTAAATATAAAAAAAAAGATACACACGTTATATAGACACCGCATCATCCCCCTCCCCCCCCTCATGTAGAGATTGAGGTCACGATTGCGAACCATAAATAAAAGTTGGTGTGCATCAATCGATTTAGTGAAACTATCCTCTATATGGCCTTCAGAGGCAACAAAATTGTAACTCTAACATCTTCTCTCCTAGAGTTGTCAGCATAAACCACCACATTCGTAGCTAAATCTTTATTTTGCTACCACTTTGTGTTTCGGGCGCAAAAAACCACCAGATTTTGACGAGGTTTTCTCAAATAGCACTAAACCATGTCTAAGCGTAAATTGACATGATTTCTGACAGGCCAGGCCAACATGTAAAGCTGACATGGCAAAATTTTCTTCCAATAAACTGGGCCCCACATGTCAGCATAATTAAAAACACCCTAAATATTTGGAAAAAATCAAAAGTGAAAAGCTCCGGTAGCCCCGCAGCCTCCCTGCACATCAACCTCGCTGCCGGCGTACTCCGATGATGCAGGTCGCCACCGCCACCCGACAGCGAGCGCCGACGCCGCCCCCCTCCTGCCCCCGCTCTGCTCCAGCGAAGGGGTAGCCACCGCCACGCCCCCGCTCCCGCTCTGCTCCGTTGAAGGGGTAGCCGCTTGGCAGCGAGCCAGAGGCAGGCCATCGCCGCCACCGCGCCCCTCACCGCCCCCTTCCCCGCTCTGCTCCGCCGAAGGGGTAGCTGGAGCACGGGTGCCGCCAGCATCCTCTTCCTCCCCGAGGACCTCCCCAATGGCCAGCCAGGACGCCTCGTCAACGGAGCACGGTGTCACGTTAGTGGGCTGCCTCGACGGAGCACGGCGTCGGTGGGGGCACGAGCATTGATACGTCTCCAACGTATCTATAATTTCTTATGTTCCATGCTAGTTTTATGACAATACCTACATGTTTTATTCACACTTTATAATGTTTTTATGCATTTGGGGCTAACCTATTAACAAGATGCCACGGTGCCAGTTCCTGTTTTCTGCTTCTGCTGTTTTTGATTTCAGAAAAGTTGGTTTACAAATATTCTCGGAATTGGACCAGAAACAAAAGCCCCACGGCCCTTTTTCCCACGGGTGTTCCGGAAGACCGAAGAAGAGTCGAGGAAGGCCGACGAGGGGGCCCCCATAGGGCGGCGCGGCGTTGGGGCCCGCGCGGAGAGCATGTGGGGAGGGGCCACACTTTGGCTCCCCGACGGCGCCCGCTTCTCCCTGTTATTCCTTGCGTCCCCGAAAACCTAATGCAAGGCAAAATACCGAGCAGGTTCCGAGAGGCCGCCGCCGCCGTCAGCCACAACTCGGGGTTGAGAAGATCTCCTCCGGCACCCTGCCGGAGAAGGGAATCATCACCGGAGGAGCTCTACATCATCATCCCGCCTTCGGATTGATGCGTGAGTAGTTCATCCTTGGACTATGGGTCCATAACAGAGTGGCTAGATGGTTGTCTTCTCCTTTTGTGCCATCATGTTTAGATCTTGTGAGCTGCCTATCATGATCAAGATCATCTATTTGTAATGCTACATGTTGTGTTTGTTGGGATCCGATGAATATGGAATACTATGTCAAGTTGATTATAGATCTATCTTATATGTGTTGTTTATGATCTTGCATGCTCTCCGTTCTTAGAGAGGCTCTGGCCAAGTTGATGCTTGTAACTCCAAGAGGAGTATTTATGCTAGATAGTGGGTTCATGTCTCCATTGAATCTGGGGTGGCAGTAACCCTAAAGTTGTGGATGTGTTGTTGCCACTAGGGATAAAACATCAATGCTTTGTCTAAGGATATTTGTATTGTTTACATTACGCATAGTGCTTAATGCAATTATCTGTTGCTTGCAACTTAATAATGGAAGGGGTGCGGATGCTAACCCGAAGGTGGACATTTTAGGCATAGATGCATTCTGGATGGCAGTCTATGTTCTTTGTCGTAATACCCTAAGTAAATCTCACAGTAGTCATCATGATATGTATGTGCATTGTTATGCCCTCTCTATTTGTCAATTTCCCAACTGTTATTTGTTTACCCAACATGTTATTTATCTTATTGGAGAGACACCGCTAGTGAGCGCAGGCCCTAGGTCCATTCTTTACATACGAAATACAACCTATTTGCAATCATTGTTCTCTTTGTTTTACGCAAGCAGCAAAACATCATTTTCCACACCATACGTTTAATCCTTTGTTTTCAGCAAACCGGTGAGATTGACAACCTTCATTGTTAAGTTGGGGCAAAGTAGTTTGATTGTGTTGTGCGGGTTCCACGTTGGCGCCGGTGTTGCGCACACTGCACTCCTTCACCAACAACCTTCACGTGATCTTCATCTCCTACTGGTTCGATAACCTTGGTTTCTTGCGAGGAAAACCGCTGTACTCATCATACCTTCCTCTTGGGGTTCCCAACGGATGTGTGCTGTATCGTCACAAGAAAGCACCGCATCGGTGGGAGGAGCACGGCAGAGGCCATTCTAGCCCGAGCACGGTGGCGGAAGGCGGGCATGGCGATGCGGCGGCTGGTCTAGGCGGCGTGGAGGGCGGGCACGTCAAGGCGACGGTGCGCGTGCTCGGAGGCGAGCCAAGCGCGGCTACGGGCGGGCTTGGCGGCGAGGAGGGCGGGCACGCCAAGGCTGCGGTGGGCTCAAGCCCCACGGCCCGACGCGAGCAGAGATGATTGAGGGCTCATCCTCTTCTTTTTTGTTTATTTATTTTTTTGTGTTATTTGACTTTCATGGGTGACGGTGGGCTCTGATCCGCTCGAAGCAGTGTCAATTTATTATCAATTCAGGATTAGGGCCATTTGAGAAAACATCGTCAAATCTGTGTTGGTTTTGCGTACGAAACACAAAGTGGGACCAAAATGAAGATTTAGATGTCAATGTGATGGTTCTATGCTAACAACTCTCTCTCTGAACAAAATGATAGTCCACATCAACATGCTTCATCGAAGTGTAGAACATGATTTGTCTACATACAGTTATCACTCTATATACAACAGGATTATATTGAACATGCCCAATTCACCAAAGGATATCAAGGTTACCTTGACTTATTGGTTGGGGGCAAACCTCATATGACAAGCTGGAGCAAGTACTCATAGATAAATGTTAAGAATTCGATAGAAAACACACCGAAGTTAAGCAAAATGTAGACACAAGATGTTTTGTACATAGTCTTTTTATTATTCTAAATAGATGTGTACAATGTGGTGTCTCTACTCGTAGTTACATAGTTGGCCACTTGATACGTTGTTACGGTAGCTGGATGTAATTGGTATGCTAGGTAGTAATATAATCCTTTATCAAAAAAATGTTATGGTTTAAGTATGAGTCTCAACAGGGGAAAAGAACCCCATATTAGGGGTCAGATTCCTGACGCTCCACCTTGGTCTAGTACTCATATTATTAGATACCCCAGTAAAAGTTCAGAACCATGTCAAAAGAAGTGGTGTATATTCTTGTCCTCGTGACATTAAAAAAACTTTGTACTCACTTGTTGGATGCGCTTTGTGAGGTTGTCTTTTGTGAAAAACACCTCTATGGGATACTACGTAAACATTTACAATTTTGGTTGTACCTTCATTAGAATTTTGTTTTAAGGAGAAAGAGCGGGATCATGTGAAAAGTCCGGAACCTTAGGATGGTATGTTCTTGTAGTGCATTGACACAACCTGATGGACAAACATATATATCATCATCTGTTTATGGTTGTGGGGAAATTTATAAGACTGGCACTTGACAAAAGTGAAACAAATACACTAGTGCATAGGAATGATTAGTGGTGCCATGAAAAATTTTAGTGTCAATTCAATGAATTTTTATAACAACTAAAAAGACAAATTTTCTGTGTAATATTGTTGTATCTCATAGTTTTAATATTCCCATCATAGTTTTCTGCATTTATAAATACATTTGAGTTTGAGGATGAAATTTTGCAGTCTGTTTGAGAAATGCACATACATAAATATGAGGTCATTTTCAGATTTACACAAAATTTTAATTTGCAACTGATATACCCTTCTCATTCAGTTACTAGTTCTTTCTACAGAAACAATATTGAATACAAAACTTTTGGTAGATACTTAGCGAGAACTATACTATTATTATACGAGAATTTGACCGGATCGAGAGGTGGGCGTGATTAAAGATGGGCTTGAAGAATATACGGAAGATATACATGAATCGGCCTTGTACACGAAGTTTGGGCTATTTGCCCGTATATCTGTAAATATAGTAGGATACGTGTCGGTTAGGTAGAATTTGGCTCGTACACGGTTGGGATTACTCCCACGTTAGAAAGTCTACGGACTATAAATATGTATCTAGGGTTATTGAGAAAAACAACAATCACGTTCACAACAAACCAATCTAGGCGCATCGCCAACCCCTTGTTTCGAGGGTTTCTTCCGGGTAAGCATCATGCCTGCCTAGATCGCATCTTGCGATCTAGGCAGTATACGTTTATTCGTTGTTCATGCGTTGCTCGTGCTGAAGCCTGTTTGATGGCGAGCAACGTAGTTATCATAGATGTGTTAGGGTTAGCATTGCTTTACCGTGCTACATGTTTTCGTCCATGCAACCCTTAGACGTCTAGCCGTCCTTACACCTATCTTAGGTGTAAGGGCGGCACCTTGCTTGTTTAGTAGATTCGATCCGTTATGATTGCTCCTTGTTCTTCAAGGATTAGTTTAATATCTACATAGTTAGGCCTTATAAACGGGTTGAAGGATCCGGTAGCACGTAGGGTATAGTTTGCTAGCCCTAGATAAGATGTTAGGAATCAACTCCCGTATTCGGTTTTTTAGGCCTTATCTAGGGCTGGTTTATTATCATCTTGCGTGGCTGCCAGGCTCAATCACGTGTAGGATGTTCCGATTATGCGGTGAAAACCCTAAATCGTCGTAGGTCGTTTTAGCTTTATATTGATCAAAGCAGGACCACCATGTGATCGTAGACCTCATACGAGTCATGGGTGGATCGGCTCCTTGAGCCGATTCATAGAATACGAGAACGATCGAGCTCGTATTTAATGTTTACGTGTATGCCATGCAGAAACTAAGCGAAGCAAATCCATCACCTTCCGGACAGGTATGGAGTCGGGTGCTTGCGCCACTAGCATCGGGACGTGCGTGCAGAGGGAGCTTTGCGGGCCGTCGCTCGAGGGACCAGGGCCAGCGCGCTTCTGGAGCCTCCGCTCTACGTGTTGCCGTCGCTAGTCGCCGGTGGCTGACGCCAACACATTGCAAAGCGCAAGGTGGGACAATCTTCAACGTCAACGGCATCATCATCCGAATTTGAGATGGCGGAAGGTCCTCCGATCCACGTACGAAGATCTGACTGCGAGCTCAAGAAGAAGTATGACGATGTCAAAGCTATCTTCGAAGCCGACCTCATCGGCTCTTTCCAGAGGACCCGCTCACACGGCATCAGGTGGAAAGGGTTCTCACCTGAAGGCGCGCTCGATGGAGTGGACCTGTCTACCCCTTCAGAAGAACGCACCAGGTCTCTGCGTCAGGAGGTTAATCACATGGTAGCTCATTCGCTACACCGCCATTCTGAGAGCCTGGTGAACGCTTTGGAGCGTGTCGCGCTTCGGGTGATCCAGGAAATCATGAGGCATCAGTACTCTCGTCAGGACCTGCTCTAGGGACTCACCAAGGAGAGATACCACTCCACCCGACCACCGCTGCCGTTCGCTGGCAGCACCAGAAGTGCCAAGTTCACCCGCATTCATCGTCTACAAGACGGTGGCGATCCTAGCGATTACCAGCTCTTGTAGAGGCGCCAAGGAGATCCCTCACGGATACACGTGCACATACGTGCTGATCGCAGCAACGGGCACTCGACGGCCCCCGCAACAGCGGGGTTTCGGGGACGCAGAGGGGCAGATCGATCTTGAGAAGCGACGTAGCTAAGTATGCCACCTAACAAACCTCAGAGCTCAACTCGCCAGCTAGCTCAGATCTTGAGAAGCAAGCGTGGCTAGCTAAGTATGCCACTCTAGCGAATCTTCAGAGCTCGACTCCTGCAGCTAGCACCGCGGATCAAATCAGTACAATCTTGAGAGACCAGTTCGGCATGGTGCCGAAAAGGAGGGCAATCGGCTATTCCAAGCCGTACCCCAACGAGTACGATTTGATCCCACTACCACCCAAATATCGGCTCCCTGAATTCTCCAAGTTTAGTGGGTCAGATGGCTCCAGCTCAATCGAGCATGTGAGCCGATATTTGGCGCAGCTGGGCACGATCTCAGCCTCAGATGCACTACGCGTGAGGTTCTTCGCACAGTCTCTCACAGGATCGGCTTTCGGGTGGTACACCTCGCTGCCACCAGATTCAATCCGGACTTGGAAGCAGATGGAAGAGCAGTTCCACATGCAGTATCACTCAGAAGCTTCCGAGGCTGGCATTGCCGATCTAGCACAAGTACGACAGAAGCGCGGAGAAACAGTGTCAGAATACATCCAGCGCTTCAGGACCATTAGGAACCGATGCTATTCGGCTCGTTTGACTGAAAAGGAAGCAGTCGAGTTGGCGGTGGTGGGTCTCGCATCGCCGATCAAGGATGGCTTCCCAAGCAGATTACCCTTCACCCAGCATATGGTTCAGAAACCTCATTATATGAACAGCGCCACTCAGATTGTACTAGGACAAGTTCAAGCGTGCGGTAGTCTGGTTGAGACAGAGGAAGTGAAGGTTGGGAGATCAAGAGGTAGCAGTGGCTGAATGGACTCGGGGGCAAGCCCCGTGTCCTGCAAATGGGTTAAGCCACAAGGTCCTCCAAGAGGGTTTGACTTCGACGTGACCAAGGCTGAGCAAATTTTCGACTTCTTACTTAAGGAGAAGCATAAAGTTCAGAAGGCCTCAAAATCCCCGGCACGGGAGCTGAACAGAAGCCATACTGCAAGTGGCATAACACGTTCACCCATACCACCAACGACTGCAGGGTGTGGCGTCAGCAGATCCAAATGGTGATAGAACAAGGGCGTCTAATTTTCAGCCAGTACGCCATGAAAGTCGACACACACCCCTTCCCCGCCGTTAACATGGTGGAGTGCACTTACCCTGGGAGGTGCCAGCCAGGTTTCTCGTTCAGCATTAACATGGTAGGGCCTGGGCACCACCCTGGTAAGGACGGAGAGGGCAGCCGCTCTCGTGGCAAGGACAAAGAGGAAGCCGCTCACGCGATCGGCCCGACACGATGGCAAGCGCTACATCACAGGGAGAAGTGAAGAATGTGCGATATCAACGACCTTTCTCGACCATCTCCTCAACAAATATGTGAGTCACACGACCAGCGCCGACGATACAAAACGACGACAGATCGTCCAGGCTAGGAGGACGCCAGAGATATCGTCGGCATTCGCGACGGAGATGAGCGCCATGCCAAGGAAAAATCAAGAGAGCAGGACGACGTGGACAAACACTTTGGGATTGTCCTTTCTTCAAGCATTGCCGGGATTCAGGATGAGCCGATTGCTACAATCGGCAACTGTGCCGAATGTAGACAGAAGAAGAAGGGCACAGGAGACGTGTCAGTGTTCAAGCGTCTAGGACCTCTCCCATCTCGGAACAAGCAAGCTGAGTCCTCTCGGGTGGAAGATCTCGAGGAGTTAGAAGATGACGATGAAGAAGAAGAAGATAGATACCACCGGCCAAGGTGGTGCCCTGATGGACTCAGCCGTTCCCAAAAGCGTAGGGTTCAGCGACTACGTGGCTTGGAGGAAGCCGAAAGGTTATACCTGCACACGCGAGGAAGGCGCGGCCTGATCTAGCCGCGAAAATTCAGCTAACTGGACGAAGAGGGTCACCACAAAAAAGAGTGGCGCCCCAACAAAGGAAAGTCGATGATGAGACATCGGCCGGCACAAACATGGTGTTCATCCTTCCACGGAGTTTTGCTCCAGGGTTAGATGAGGCATCCGTGGCACAACTTGACTGCGGCCCACGGCCGGTTATTTTTGAGAAGCCGCTGAGACAAGAAGGCCCTGTACTTCGAGGTTATATCGATGGGCAGCCAACAAGATGTTGGTGGACACCGGAGCGGCAGTCAACATAATACTCCACACGTCGGCCGCTCTAGCTCGGAATCAAGATCACATTGAGCGATTTCAACGGCCAAGCATCAGAAGCACAAGGTGTTCTGAACGTGGATCCTGACCGTACCATCCCTACGACGTTCTCATTGTCGATAGCAAGAGCACCTACGTCGTCCTCTGCAGTGGATCTGAGATTGGAACGGTCACGCTAATCTGTTGCATTTCCGAAGCACACGGTGCATGACAATGGATCTGACCGTATAATGAAGTATGACGTCTTGTCCATTGTCGATGACAAGCCGAGCTGTCAATGGCTGGCAATGGATTGGCCACGTTTGGTGATCGGCAGGCCAAGAGCCATCTCCCTCCTGGCAGTAGAAATCGTCCACGCAGATGACTCAGCCGAGATCTCAATGGCTGGCATGAACGCTTGGGAGACGGCAGGCCAAGAGCCACTCTCCGGAATCACTTTGGACGACCGCGAGCGCATCGACGTGACAAAAACGGGGTGAGGCTGGTCTTGATGAGGACCTGACCGTGTAACAAGAGCAAAGGCTATGGACGTATGTGGCAAGGCCGATCCTTGTGATCGGCCCCAAAAAATAAAAAGTGATGATCTTGTCTCAAGCATGCCACGTAGTCGTAGTGACGCACGAACAAGATGTAAACCTTCATTGAGCAATGCAATCAAAATGGGGGCCAATTCCAGCAATCGGCCCATATTATTATCCTCGCCATACGTTTTGCCTGTGTTCAGTGTCGATTTAACAGGTGATGGAAAGCTAGGATATGGGTTTTCATCGCTGATGAGTTAGAAGAAGTCGACATTGGTCCTGGGGATAGGCACGACCAACTTTCATCAGCAAAAAGTTAGATCACACCTCAGGAGCCAGATGCTCTATTAAAAGAATACCCCGATTGCTTTGCGTGGGATTACACAGAGATGCCTCGGGTTAGACAAGAGCATCATTGAGCATCGGTCTCTCTCAAGAAAGGATTTCGCCGTTTCCAACAACGAGCATGTCAGATGAAGGCCGAAATCCTCGAAGAAGTCAAGAAGGAGATCGAGAAAATGTTAGCCGCCGGGTTCATCAGGCCATGCAGGTACGCTGAATGGATCTCCAGTATCGTACCTGTAGAGAAAAAGGACGGCCGATGGCGTGTGGCCATAGACTTCCGAGATCTCAACAGAGCCACTCCCAAGGATGAATATCCAATGCCTGTGGCAGAAACATTGATCAATGCAGCTGCTGGCCACAAGGTGTTAAGCTTCATGGATGGCAATGCCGGCTACAACCAAATCTTCATGGCTCCAGAAGATATACACAAGACCGCATTCAGAGTACCAGGATCGGTGGGCTTGTTTGAATATGTGGTCATGACTTTTGGGCTGAAGAATGCCGGTGCAACATACCAACGTGCCATGAATTACATTTTTCATGATCTGATCGGCAAGTTGGTGGAAATTTACATTGACGACGTGGTGGTTAAGTCTGTCTCCATGGAATGACACTTGGATGATTTGCGACGCATCCTAGACCGAACTCGAAAATTTGGGCTGAGAATGAATCCAAAGAAGTGTGCCTTTGGTGTGACGGCCGGTCAGTTCCTAGGTTTTTTGGTTCATGAACGAGGAATTGAGATCGGCCTAAAAAGTCAGGAGGCAGTACGCACCATTCAGCCACCTACCACGAAGAAGGAACTCCAACGTCTTATCGGCAAGATCAACTTCGTCTGGCGGTTCATCTCTAATCTGTCAGGCGAATTGAGCCGTTCATGGCGTTGGTGAAATTAAATCTGATGACGAGTTCCACTGGGGGCAGAACAGCAAAGAGCGTTTGATGAGATTAAGCGTATCTAACAACGCCGCCTGTTAGTTCCACCTCGCAAGACAGGGCCGTTCTATATCTACTTATCAGAGCGACACTCCATCGCTTAGGGTGGTGCAACTCTATGAGGGTGTTGAAAAGGTCGTTTTCTACCTCAGCAAGGATGTTGGATGCAGAGACAAGGTATCCGAGGTGGCCAAGTTATGTCAGCTTATTCTTCATCTGCACCAAGCTTCATCATATCTTGTTGACGGCAGAGATCATTGATGTCTACGGGTGCTTCTATTCTTGTAGACAGTGTTGGGCCTCCAAGAGCAGAGGTTTGTAGAACAACAGCAAGTTTCCCTTAAGTGGATCACCCAAGGTTTATCGATCTCGTGGAGGAAGAGGTCAAAGATATCCCTCTCATGCAACCCCGCAACCACAAAGCAAAAAGTCTCTTGTGTCCCCAACACACCTAATAGGTGCACTAGTTCGCGAAGAGATAGAAAACAGGTGGTATGAATAAATATGAGCAGTAGTAACAGCACCAGAAAAGTGCTTGAGTGGCGTGCATTGGTAAAATATGGCAGCGATAAACATGCAGAGAACAGTAAGTAAGCGATGTTTGCAGTATTGAAACAAGGCCTAGGGATCATACTTTCACTAGTGGACACTCAACATTGATCACATAACAGAATAAATAGATAAATGCTAGACTCTACACCCTCTTGTTGGATGATGAACACCACTAGCTGTGTAGGATTACACGAACCTCAATGCCGGAGTTAACAAGCTCCACAATATTCGATGTTCATATTTAAATAACCTTAGAGTGCATGACAGATCAACATAACCAAACCAAGTACTAACATAGCATGCACACGTCACCTTCACGCTACGAAAGGAGGCATAGATCACATCAATACCATCATAGCAATAGTTAACTTCATAATCTACAAGAGATCACAATCATAGCCTACGCCAAGTAACACGATGCACACACTATCACCATTACACCGTGCAGGAGGAATAAACTACTTTAATAACATCACTAGAGTAGCACATAGATAAATTGTGATACAAAACACATTGCAATCATAAAGAGATATAAATAAGCACTTCACTATGCCATTCATAACGTGCAACCCAAAGTGAAAATAGCCGAGCCCAACACGGTGCACACACTGTCACCTTTACACACGTGGGACAAGGAGTCTCGGAGATCACATAAGTAAAACCCACTTGACTAGCATAATGACATCTAGATTACAAGCATCATCATATGAATCTCAATCATGTAAGGCAGCTCATGAGATTATTGTATTGAAGTGTAGGAGAACGTTGCATAGAAAACAAAATTTTCCTACGGCGAACACGCAATCCAAGCCAAGATGCAATCTAGAAGACGGTAGCAACGAGGGGGTATCGAGTCTCACCCTTGAAGAGATTCCAAAGCCTACAAGATGAGGCTCTTGTTGCTGCGGTAGAAGATCACTTGCCGCTTGCAAAAGCGCGTAGAAGATCTTGATCACGATCAGTTCCGGCGCCACGAACGGGCAGCACCTCCGTACTCGGCCACACGCTCGGCTGTTGATGAAGACGACGGCCCACCTCCCCTTCCAGCGGGCAGCGGAAGAGTAGCTCCTCTTGAATACGACAGCACGACGGCATGGTGTCTGTGAAGAAGTCCTGAGCTTCGCTAAGACGCGGGCTATATGGAGGAGAGGGGGCGGCTAGGGTTGGGGGGGTGGCCGGCCACTTCAATGGGGCGGCCAGCTTGTGGTCTTAGGGGTGGCCGGCCCCCCCTTGGCCCCTCATTATATAGGTGGATCCCCAAGTGTTGGTGTCCAAGTCTTCGAATAAGACCCGAACCAAAACCTTCCATAAGAGGGGGAAACCTAGCCCAACTAGGACTCCCACCCAAAGGTGGGATTTCCACCTCCCAGGTGGCCGGCCCCCTCGGGGAGTCCACTTGGGACTCCTCCCCACCTAGGGTTGGCCGGCCATGGAGGTGGAGTCCCATGTGGACTCCACCTTCCTTGGTGGTTTCTTCCGGACTTTTCTAGAACCTTCTAGAACCTTCCATAGAACCTTCCGCGACATTTTATTTCACATAAAATGACATCCTATATATGAATCTTATTCTCCGGACCATTCCGGAACTCCTCGTGATGTACGGGATCTCATCCGGGACTCCAAACAAATATTCGAACTCCATTCCATATTCAAGTACTACCATTTCAACATCCAACTTTAAGTGTGTCACCCTACGGTTCGTGAACTATGCGGACATGGTTGAGTACTCTCCGACCAATAACCAATAGCGGGATCTAGAGATCCATAATGGCTCCCACATATTCAACGATGACTTTAGTGATCGAATGAACCATTTACATATAATACCAATTCCCTTTGTCTCGCGATATTTTACTTGTCCGAGGTTTGATCTTCGGTATCACTCTATACCTTGTTCAACCTCGTCTCCTGACAAGTACTCTTTACTCGTACCGTGGTATGTGGTCTCTTATGAACTCATTCATATGCTTGCAAGACATTAGACGACATTCCACCGAGAGGGCCTAGAGTATATCTATCCGTCATCGGGATGGACAAATCCCACTGTTGATCCATATGCCTCAACTCATACTTTCCGGATACTCAATCCCACCTTTATAGCCACCCATTTACGCAGTGGTGTTTGGTGTAATAAAAGTACCTTTCCGGTATAAGTGATTTACATGATCTCATGGTCATAAGGACTAGGTAACTATGTATCGAAAGCTTATAGCAAATAACTTAATGATTTAGATCTTATGCTACGCTTAATTGGGTGTGTCCATTACATCATTCATACAATGATATAACCTTGTTATTAATAACATCCAATGTTCATGATTATGAAACTAATCATCCATTAATCAACAAGCTAGTTTAAGAGGCATACTAGGGACTTCTTGTTTGTCTACATATCACACATGTACTAATGTTTCGGTTAATACAATTCTAGCATGATATATAAACATTTATCATAAACATAAAGATATAAATAATAACCACTTTATTATTGCCTCTAGGGCATATCTCCTTCTCCCACTTGCACTAGAGTCAATAATCTAGATTACATTGTAATATACCTAACACCCATGGCATTCATGTTGGTCATGCTTTGCCCTAGGGAGAGCTTTAGTCAACGGATCTGCTACATTCAGATCAGTGTGTACTTTGCAAATCTTACTTCTCCATCTTCGATGTACTCGCGAATCGAGTGGTAACGCAGCTTGATATGCTTCAGCCTCTTGTGTGACCTTGGCTCTTGTGCATTGGCGATGGCACCCATGTTATCACAGAAATGATTAATGGGTCCAATGCACTAGGAACCACACCGAGCTCTACAATGAACCTTTCATCCATACCGCTTCCTGATGAAGCCTCAAGCCGCTATGTACTCGATTCCGTTGAAGACTTCGCCACCGTGCAACGCTTCGAGCTTGCCCAGCTTACTTAAACACCATTCAATATAAACACGTACCCATTGTGACTTAGAGTCATCGGGATCTGTTCCAACTAGCATCGGTAAGTTACAACGAGCTCTTGGTCACCTCCATAACAAAGAAACATATCCTTAGTTCTTTTCAAGTACTTCAGGATATTCTTGACCGTTGTCAGTGTTCCATTCCCGGATCACTTTGATATCTCCTAGTCAAACTAACATGTGCTATATCCGGTCTAGTACATAGCATGGCATACATGATAGATCCTACTGCCGAGGCATAGGGGATATTACTCATCCTTTCTCTTTCTTCGCCCTAGCCCGTCCTTGAGTCTTACTCAATACCTTGCCTGGTAACATAGGTAAGAACCCTTTCTTACTTTCGTCCATTCTAAACTTCTTTAGAATCTTGTCCAGATATGTACTCTGTGATAGCCCTATTAGGCGTCTTGATCTATCTCTATAAATCTTGATGCCTAATATATACGATGCTTCACCAAGGTCTTTCATTGAAAAACTATTATTCAAATAACCTTTAACACTGCTTAATAGTTCTATATCATTCCCGATCAATAATATGTCATCTACATATAATATCGGGAATGCTACAGAGCTCCACTCACTTTCTTGTAAATACGGGCCTCTCCATGACACTCTATAAACCCGAAGTCTTTGATCACCTTATCAAAGCGTCGGTTCCAACTTCTGATGCTTGCTTCAGTCCATAGATTGAACGCTGAAGTTTGCATACTTTGTCAGCATTTTTAGGATCGACAAAACCTTTGGGTTGTACCATATACAACTCTTCCTCAATGTCTCCATTAAGGAACGCCGTTTTGACATCCATCTGCCAAATCTCATAATCGAAAAATGCAGCTATTGCTAACAAAATCCTCACAGATTTTAGCTTCGCTACAGGTGAGAAAGTCTCATCGTAGTCAACTCCTTGAATTTGTCGGAAACCCTTTGCGACAAGTCAGCTTTATAGACAGTAATATTACCATCAGCATCTGTTTTTCTCTTGAAGATCCATTTATTCTCAACAGCCTTTCGGCTATCAGGTAAGTCTACAAAGTCCATACTTTGTTATCATACATGGATCCCATTTCGGATTTCATGGCTTCTTGCCATTTGTTGGAATCGGGCTCATCATCGCTTCTTCATACGTCGCAGGGTCCTCATCATTGTTATCCACAATCATGACATTTAGACAAGGATCATACCAATCAGGAGTGGCACGTTCCCTTGTCGATCTGCGAGGTTGTAGTTTCCTCGTTCGAAGTTTCATGATCATTATCATTAGCTTCCTCTCTTGGTTGTAGGTACAACTTCCGGCACTGCGCTACTCGATCAACGAGTATAGATTCATCAATCTCATCGAGTTCTACTTTTCTTCCAGTCACTTCTTTAGTGAGAATTTCTTTCTCAAGAAAGGTTCCGTTCTTAGCAACAAAGATTTTGCCTTCGGATCTGTGATAAGTGTACCCTATAGTTTCCTTAGGGTATCCTATGAAGACGATTTCTCCGCTTTGGGTTCTAGCTTGTCCGGTTGTAACTTCTTTACATAGGCTTCGCAACCCCAAACTTCAGGACGACAGCTTAGGTTTCTTATTAAACCATAATTCATACGGTGTCGTTTCCACGGATTTTGATGGTGCTCTATTTAAAGTGAATGCGGCTGTCTCTAATGCATAACTCCAAAATGATAACGGCAAATCAAGTAAGAACATCATAGAACGAACCATATCTAAGAGAGTTCGATTACGACGTTCGGACACACCGTTTCGTTGAGGTGTTCCCGGTGGTGTCAATTGTGAAAGTATTCCGCATTTCTTTAAATGCATGCCAAACTCATAACTCAGATATTCACCTCCACGATCAGATCGTAGAAACTTAATCTTCTTGTTACGTTGATTTTCTACTTCACTTTGAAATTCCTTAAACTTCTCGAAAGTTTCGGATTTATGTTTCATGAAATAGATATACCCATATCTACTCAGATCATCCGTGAAGGTTAGAACATAACGATAACCACCGCACGATGCTACACACATCGGTATGTATGATTTCCAATAAGTCAGTAGCTCGCTCCATCATACCAGAGAATGGAGTCTTTGTCATTTTTCCCATTAGACATGCTTCGCATCTATCAAGTGACTCAAAGTCAAGTGATTCAAGTAATCCATCAGTATGGAGTTTCTTCATGCGTTTCACTCCAATATGACCAAGACGATGGTGCCACATATAAGTAGAATTATCATTCAATTTAATTCGCTTAGCATCAATGTTATGTATATGCGTATCACTACTATCGAGATCTAACAGAAATAAGCCATTCTTTTGTGGTGCTCGACCATAAAAGATATTATTCATAAAAATAGAACAACCATTATTCTCAGACTTGAATGAATAACCGTCTTGCATTAAACAAGATCCAGATATAATGTTCATGCTCAACGGTACATAATAACAATTATTTAGGCTTAAAACTAATCCCGAAGGTAGATGTAGAGGAAGTGTGCCGACTGCGATCACATCGACCTTGGATCCATTTCCAACGCGCATCGTCACTTCATCTTTCAGCAGTTGTCGTTTATTCTTTAGTTCCTGTTTCAAGTTACAAATATGAGCAACCGAACCAGTATCAAATACCCAGGTACTAGAACGAGAACCAATGAAATGAACATCTATAACATGTATATCGATATACCTTCTTTCTTCTTCTTGACAAGGCCGCTCTTCAGATCTGCCAGATACTTGGAGCAATTACGCTTCCAGTGTCCCTTCTCCTTGCAGTAATAGCACTCAACATCAGGCTTAGGGCCGTTCTTAGGTTTCATAGGAGGTGTGGCAGCTTTCTTGCCACCCTTCTTGAATTTTCCCTTAGACTTGCCCTGTTTCTTGAAACTGGTGGTCTTGTTGACCATCAACACTTGGTGCTCTTTCTTGATCTCAATCTCAGCAGCTTTTAGCATGCCAAAGAGTCAGGTAACTCTTTGTTCATGTTCTGCATATTGTAGTTCATCACAAAGTTCTTGTAACTTGGTGGCGTGATTGAAGGACACGATTAATCCCCATCTGTTAGGAATCACTATTCCCAAGTCACTGAGTTTCTTCGCATGCCGGTCATGGCGAGCATGTGCTCACTAACGGAGCTGCCTTCTTCCATCATACAGCTGAAGAAATGTTTCGATGCTTCATAGCATTCCACGGCCGCATGAGTCTCGAATATAGCTTTCAGCTCATTCATCAACTCATGAGGATCGTGGTGCTCAAAACGTTTTTGAAGATCGGATTCCAGACTGCACAGATGGCACACTGAACTTGAGAGTACCAAGTTTTCCGAGTTGCGTAAACAGCTTTTACTTCATCGGTTTCATCTTCTGCAGTCACCTAGCGGTGCATCAAGCACAAATTGCAGATTTCCGCCAGAGAGGAAGATCCTCACATGACGGAACCGGGTGAAGTTGCTACCGTTGCTCTTAAGTTTCTTTCTCTAGGAACTGATTAAAATTGATTGGGGACGCCATCTCTACAACATATATTTGCAATAGTTTAGACTAAGTTTATGACAAATTGAGTTCAAATTTTAATTCAACATAATTAAAAACCTAAGTGAACTCCCACTCAAAACAATATCCCTCGCATTGTCTTAGTGATCACACGAACCAAATCCACCGCACCTAAACCCGATCATCACGAGAAAAGGTGTGATTTCAATGGCGAACACTCAAAGTGTTCATCATATCAACCATATGATTCATGCTCTACCTTTCGGTATCACGTGTTCCGAGACCATGTCCGTACATGCTAGGCTCGTCAAGGCCACCTTAGTATCCGCATGTGCAAAACTGTCTTGCACCCGTTGTATGTACTTATTGAATCTATCACACCCGATCATCACGAGATGCTTCGAAACGACAAGACTTGGTAACGGTGCTACTAAGGATGAACACTTTATTATCTTGAGATTTTAGTGAGGGATCATCTTATAATGCTACCGTCGCGTCTAAGCAAAATAAGATGCATAAAAGGATTAACATCACATGCAGTTCATATGTGATATGATATGGCCCTTTTGTCTTTGCACCTTTGATCTTCATCTCCAAAGCACGGATATGATCTCCATCATCTTCGGGCATGATCTCCATCATCGTCGGCGTAGCGTCAAGGTCAATGGCGCCGTCTTCATGATTGTTCTCCATGTAGCAACTATTACAACTACTTTGAAATACTACTCAACATGAAATTTAAAGACAACCATAAGGCTCCTGCCGGTTGCCACAATACAATAATGATCATCTCATACATATTCATCATCATATTATGGCCATATCACATCACCAAACCCTGCAAAAACAAGTTAGACGTCTCTAATTTGGTTTGCATATTTTACGTGGTTTAGGGTTTTCGAGAGAGATCTAATCTACCTACGAACATGAACCACAACGTTGATACTAATGTTTTCAATAGAAGAGTAAATTGAATCTTTACTATAGTAGGAGAGACAGACACCCGCAAAGCCTCTTATGCAATACAAGTTGCATGTCGAACGAGGAACAAGTCTCATGAACGCGGTCATGTAAAGTTAGTCCGAGCCGCTTCATCCCACTATGCCATAAAGATGCAAAGTACTCAAACTAAAGATAACAAGAGCATCAACGCCCACAAACCATTGTGTTCTACTCGTGCAACCATCTATGCATAGACACGGCTCTGATACCACTGTAGGAGAACGTTGCATAGAAAACAAAAATTTTCCTACGGCGAACACGCAATCCAAGCCAAGATGCAATCTAGAAGACGGTAGCAACGAGGGGGTATCGAGTCTCACCCTTGAAGAGATTCCAAAGCCTACAAGATGAGGCTCTTGTTGCTGCGGTAGACGATCACTTGCCGCTTGCAAAAGCGCGTAGAAGATCTTGATCACGATCGGTTCGGCGCCACGAACGGGCAGCACCTCCGTACTCGGTCACACGTTCGGTTGTTGATGAAGACGACGTCCACCTCCCCGTTCCAGCGGGCAGCGGAAGTAGTAGCTCCTTTGAATCCGACAGCACGACGACGTGGTGTCGGTGGCGGTGAAGAAGTCCGGCGGAGCTTCGCTAAGCGCGGGCTATATGGAGGAGAGGGGGGCTAGGGTTTGGGAGGGTGGCCGGCCACTTCAATGGGGCGGCCAGCTTGTGGTCTTAGGGGTGGCCGGCCCCCTCCCTTGGCCCTCATTATATAGGTGGATCCCCAAGTGTTGGTGTCCAAGTCTTCGAATAAGACCCGAACCAAAACCTTCCATAAGAGGGGAAACCTAGCCCAACTAGGACTCCCACCCAAAGGTGGGATTTCCACCTCCCATGTGGGGGTGGCCGGCCCCCTATGGGGGAGTCCACTTGGGACTCCTCCCCACCTAGGGTTGGCCGGCCATGGAGGTGGAGTCCCATGTGGACTCCACCTTCCTTGGTGGTTTCTTCCGACTTTTCTAGAACCTTCTAGAACCTTCCATAGAACCTTCCGCGACATTTTATTTCACATAAAATGACATCCTATATATGAATCTTATTCTCCGACCATTCGGAACTCCTCGTGATGTACGGGATCTCATCCGGGACTCCGAACAAATATTCGAACTCCATTCCATATTCAAGTACTACCATTTCAACATCCAACTTTAAGTGTGTCACCCTACGGTTCGTGAACTATGCGGACATGGTTGAGTACTCACTCCGACCAATAACCAATAGCGGGATCTGGAGATCCATAATGGCTCCCACATATTCAACGATGACTTTAGTGATCGAATGAACCATTTACATATAATACCAATTCCCTTTGTCTCGCGATATTTTACTTGTCCGAGGTTTGATCTTCGGTATCACTCTATACCTTGTTCAACCTCATCTCCTGACAAGTACTCTTTACTCGTACCGTGGTATGTGGTCTCTATGAACTCATTCATATGCTTGCAAGACATTAGACGACATTCCACCGAGAGGGCCTGAGTATATCTATCCGTCATCGGGATGGACAAATCCCACCGTTGATCCATATGCCTCAACTCATACTTTCCGGATACTTAATCCCACCTTTATAGCCACCCATTTACGCAGTGGTGTTTGGTGTAATCAAAGTACCTTTCCGGTATAAGTGATTTACATGATCTCATGGTCATAAGGACTAGGTAACTATGTATCGAAAGCTTATAGCAAATAACTTAATGACGAGATCTTATGCTACGCTTAATTGGGTGTGTCCATTACATCATTCATACAATGATATAACCTTGTTATTAATAACATCCAATGTTCATGATTATGAAACTAATCATCCATTAATCAACAAGCTAGTTTAAGAGGCATACTAGGGACTTCTTGTTTGTCTACATATCACACATGTACTAATGTTTCGGTTAATACAATTCTAGCATGATATATAAACATTTATCATAAACATAAAGATATAAATAATAACCACTTTATTATTGCCTCTAGGGCATATCTCCTTCATGAAGTACATAGGAGAGAGATTAACCACATAGCTACCGGTACAGCCCCGAGCCTCGATGGAGAACTACTCCCTCCTCATGGGAGACAGCAGCGTTGATGAAGATGGCGGTGGTGTCGATGGAGAAGCCTTCCGGGGCACCCTCCCCGGCGGCGTGCCGGAAGAGACTCCTGTCCCCCGATCTTGGCTTCGCGATGGCGGCGGCTCGGGAAGGTTTCTCGTACCGTGGCTTTTCCGTCTCGAGGTTTTAGGTCCGGGACCTTTTTATAGGCGAAGAGGCGGAGTCGGAGGGCGACAGGCGCGAGGGGGTGGCGGCGCGGCCAGGGCTTGGGCCGCGCCAGCCACCCTGGGGCCCCCGTGGCCCACCTCTGGTCCTTCCCGGGTGTTCTGAAGCTGTATTTCTAAGATGTCGGGCGTTGATTCCGTCCGATTCCGAGAATATTTCCTTACTAGGATTTCTGAAACCAAAAACAGCAGAAAACAGGAACTGCCCTTCGGCATCTCGTCAATAGGTTAGTTCCGAAAACGCATAAATATGACATAAAGTATGCATAAAACATGTTGATATCATCAATAATGTGGCATGGAACATAAGAAATTATCGATACGTCGGAGACGTATCAATCATCGTCATATGCAAGTCAGACGTTGTCAAGCACATGCTGTCGGCTCCTGTTTTGAAAGGCCGACTTGGTAAGTGGATGTTTGCGTTATCGGAGTTCGATCTCCGGTATCAGCCGCAAAGCAACAAGGGACGCGTGGCCGATCTCATAGCTGAACGGATCAATACTAATATAGCAGCACTATCTGTACGTGCATGGGCTATGTTCTTCGATGGATCGGCTTGTGACGATGGTTGTGGCATCGGCATTTTGCTCGTGTCGCCTCGGGGGGCAACATATTCCTTCTCCATCAGGCTATCTACACCTTGTACTAACAATGTCGCTGAGTATGAGGCAGTACGCAAGGGAATGGAGTTGCTTTTGGAAGCCGGGGCAGAGGCGGTGGAGCTCGAAGATGGTGATCTCCCAGCTCACGGACGAATACAAGTGCGAGAGTGAGTCACTCTTCCCATATTGGATGGAATGTCGTGAGCTGATGACACAATTTCGGTACATCAACTTCAATTGGGTCCCAAGATCTCAGAATACCGAGGCCAATGATCTCGCACAGATGGCGTCAGGATACAAGGACATACCAGGCGGGTCGAAGTTCGTGCAGTTCTGAACAGATGCCGAGAGCCGATATCTTCAATTACTTGAAGGATTCGGCTCGGGGCACCTAAACGGATAAGGTACAAGGCCATGAAATATGTCCTTATAGGAGACGACATGTTCTACAGGACGTTGGAAGGGTTATTACTCAAATGCCTGGGACCAACTGAGTCTAATCGGCTCTTACATGAGGTGCATGAAGGCGCCTGTGGAACTCACCAATCGGCTCATAAGATGAAGTGGCTGATCAGGCGATCAGGGTTTTATTGGCCCACCATGCTTGAGGACTGCTTCAAGTACTACAAGGGATGCCAAGCGTGTCAGATGTTCGGGAAGATTCAGATGGTACCCGCATCAGCGATGAACCCCATCATCAAGCCTTGGCCATTTCGAGGTTGGGGCATGGATATGATCGGCAAAATCCATCCCGCGTCGAGCAAAGGCCACGAGTGGATTCTGGCCATTACAGATTACTTCACCAAATGGGTGGAGGCCGTCCCTATGAAGAAGGTAAAATTGGAAGATGTTATCAAATTTGTGAAGGAACACGTCATTCATAGGTTCGGGATTCCTCAAACCATCACGACCGATGGAGGTTCGGTCTTCATCTCTAAAGAATTCAGAAAGTTCTGCGATGACATGGGAATTAAGCTGATCCGATAATCTCCATACTATGCTCAAGCCAACGGGCAAGCTGAAGCATCCAATCAGAGCCTGATCAAGCTGATTAAGAGGAAGATTGACGAGAACCCTAGGGTTTGGCATGAAACATTGTCAGAAGCTGTGTGGGCCTATCGTATGTCATGCCATGGAGCTATAAAAACTTCGCCATACCAGCTCGTCTATGGGCAGGAAGCTGTATTGCCTTGGGAAATTACGGCTGGATCGAGACGTGTCACGTTTCAAAATGATCTAACAGCTGAAGAATATGCAACCCTGATGAGTGATACTATTGAGGATGCAACGGAACTTAGACTTTGGTCCTTGGAGAAGATTAAAGAGAACAAAGCCAGGGTGGCTCGTGCATACAATAAGAAGGTGAGACCAAAGGAGTTTCAAGTTGGTGATCTAGTATGGGAAGCTGTGTTGCCATTAGGAACCAAGGATAAAGTAAAGCATATGGCAAATGGTCTCCTAATTGGCACGGTCCATACAAAGTTGTCCAGGTTTTGAAGGGTAATGCATACATGCTCGAGCAGCTGGACGGTGTTAAATTCCCAGTAGCCGTCAATGGTCAACACCTCAAGAAATATTTCCCAAGCATGTGGGACGATGGACAGTGAAACATGGGGGCCGATGTATAAAATCGGCCAGTAAAAAACTTTTTTATATGTAAGTCACAGCCGATGCCAAGACATCGACTTTAGAAACATGGAGACCAGTACAGCCGATGCACGGACATCGACTTCAGAAGAATAGAAAGCCGACGCATGTTCATCAACCCTAGAGGAACAAGCTCAATGGAGCAGGTCAACAGATTAGTTTCAGGCCAAAGTCCTTGGCATTTGAGATGATTCCCCCATTGGATTTGCTGAGTTGAATCTATGCGATTGGAGGATGGCGTGAACACGGATTGGACCTGTGTTGGCCTTAAATCATGTTTATGGTGCAAGCCGATGCCCTACCATCGGCTCTTTGTGCATTGACTTTGTTCGGCAATTGGCAAAATTAACGAGAGCAAAATTAATAGAGGAATATTTTCTTCATTAATAAAGGATTTCTTACAAAGAAAGAGCCGATTGCTCAAGGGAGGAAGAACAAAAGAAAGGTCTATTGACCAATCTACTTGTAACATCCCAAGTTTCAATAAAATGAACAAGAGAGAATTCAAGAATCCAAAAATTAGGGTTAACAAAAACTTTTTCTCATCATATAGGTTTATGCATATAGATCACCTTGTTATTTATTTTGAGTGTGCAATTGCCATGATGTTGCTTATGTGTTCTCTCTCACTCTAAAACCCTAGCAATGATCACTTGATCACCCTTAGCCCATTTAAAATAGGAAGATAAAAGAAATCCCAAAAATCCATTTCACTCTCACATAAGGCCTATGCCAATTTTTGCAAATACTTAATCTAGGCCAATTTGATTTGCACCATTACTGGTAAATGGTTACTAAACACTTATTAACACCTTTGGAATCAAGCCAACTCAATTCAAACCAAAATCAAACTCAAATTCCAAGTCACATGCAATATGGTCACTTGTGCCATTTTTAGTCTGATGGCCACTTTGAGCCCCTGGTTTTCTTCTTTCCACTTCTAAACTTTGTCAACTCTTTTCACCTCATCCAAGACAACATCAAGCCCTACAACTTTGCCCAAAACCATCACCCCAAATTCATCACCAATTTCAAATGGGAAGCAAGCAAAGTTGGAACTTTTTCACATAATCAAGATCATATGCAAAATGTGATTTTGCATCTCAATTCCTTTTTGACCACCACCACCACCAAAATGCTCCCTCTAATATATGATTTCAACCCACCAAAAAGAATTTCAAAATTCAAAAATATTTTTCTTGCGGACATTCTGTCGAACACATTGCAGGCAGGGTAAATTTTTGAGCCCATACCCCATTTTCTACTTGGACTTGGTCCAACCTTGCCCTCTCTGCACCCTGGAGTCTCCCTTTCACCTCACCACACCATCACCACCACTTGCATTGGCCAGGGTTTGATTAAATCAACTCAAACATGCCATGCCGTGGCATGGCATGGCCTCACCGTGCCATCTCCCTCACCCTTCACTTCTAGCCTGCACCACCATGCCCACTGGCTCCCTCTCACCACCCTGGACGAGCTCGTGCCCTCCCTTGACCGAGACCGAGCACACACGCGTCGGAACGCGAGCGCCCAGACGCGCCCAGGACTCGCCCATGCCGCGCCAGAGCGCGCATGGCGCTCACCCTAGACGCCCAGAGCGTGACGATGCCCCGCGTCCTCGCATCACCTCCGCCATCACGCTCACCGCCAGTCGACGCACGACGACCGTCTGCAACGCCTGGACATGGCCCCTGGCCCGCGGGAACGCCGCAGCCGACGTGAGCATCCACGCCCTCCCGCCATGACCTGCAAGCTTCCATCACGATCGCCGCCGCTGTAGTGCCTCTTTTTCCTCACCGTCACGCGCGTCATCCTTGCCAGAGCACCAGCTACCGTACGCGCCCACGCCTTGGCTCTTCGCAGCCCTGGACCGACGGCGACCATGGCGAACCCAGCTCCGCCCCACTGCCACCTCTCGCCGCTATAAAAGGAGCACTCCGCGCCCCAAACTGAGCACGCCAATCTCTTCCCCACCTCACCACAGTTCTCCTCGCCGCCTCAATTTCATCTATTAGCCACCGCACCGCCGCAATTGCTAGCTCGCTGCCGCCGCCCGTAGCCGAAGCTCGCCGGAGAAGGAGGCCGCCCCAGGACGCGCCGCTGCTTCCAGGCGCTTCACCATCGTCGACAACGTCGCGGCGCACCCTCCAGACGCTCGCCAGAGCTCCGACGACCCCTCCGACCCCCTGCTGCCGCCGCGCTCGCCACTGCTTCTCGCCGTCGACGACGACAACCCTCGGCCGTTAGATCATCGCCTGATCCAACGCCTCTCCTTCCCCGTACCGGTTCGGTGAGTAACTCCCGCTGACGCGTGGGACCCGCCGTCAGACGGCCTGCTCGCGCTAGACGCGAAGTGGGCCGGCCCAACTCTTTTTCTCTCCGCAGCCCAAGTTCTTTCCCGCGCGAAGCCCACCGTTTGAATTCGAATTTGGAAATTAGATGAAATATACAATCTGATGCAAACTTTGAAATTCGATTGTGACAAATCTACTCAGCCAAATTTTGCAAACTTTATATTTTTGGAAACCCTAGGAATTTATCTACACAATGCCACTGGATAGAACCCTAGATCTTTTGTAGAATTAAAATAGCAAAATAAACAAGGCAGAGACTTTTCTGCCTTGTAATAATTCTTAAAAATCAACCATAAATGCTTTTCAGTTAATTCCACCTCCAATTTTTCACTTTTCCCTTATACTAATTGTTTCTACAAAAATATGCCATGCTTACTTTGAATGATCATGGTTTAGTTGATTTAAATGCCTTATGGCTATTTTCTAGTCAAAGATATGGTCCAAAACTATTAAGAAATCTTATGTGGGAGTTTTCCCTCATTTAAATCTGTCACCACCAATTCCAAATGAAGTAGAGACTCTGGTTATTTAGGTCCCATAGGAATTGTTGGTGATATTAAATCTTTGTTATGCTAGAATTAAATGGTATGAGGTGCTTACCTCATTTAAATCTTTTTCTCCAAATGATAAGTGTGAAGAGGTTGACTTGAGTCAACCTAGGTCACATATTATGCATAAGAGAAATTAAATCTTAATAAGATAATGAGAGGAATTTATTTTTTCTTAAATAATAAGAAAAACACATCCACCAACTTAATAGTCAAATGTGATGCTAGTTTAAGTGTGTGAACCATGTTTGTGCATAGTTTAGTAGATTAGTTTGGTGTGATGATTGTGTACCCCGTATTCGTATTTTAGACGCTAGTACCGAGGAGTACCAGGAGGAGGAGGAGGTCTACTTCCAGGAAGAAGAAGACCACTTTGACCAGTTTTCCAACCAAGGCAAGATAATACTCTTGCAAAGTGCAAAGCTCACCATGAGCAAGGCATTACCCCTTTTACTTTATGCTTATGATCCTATTTCCCAGTTTTACTTTACAAAGTTTTATTTACTTTTGTTTTATCAAGGTACTTGTTGTCTTATTTTTACTGGGTTAGTTTGGAGTTAGTACAAGAGTATCAAACTTAGCCTAGAAGCAAAGCAAATACTTAGCACCCCTCACACATAGTGGCTAGTGCTAAATCTAAAATGACTACTCTAGGTGGGAACATGTGTTGATGAGATGATGATGGTTGAAAACCTTGGAATGATTAGTCATTTCCATTGAAAGTTTTTGAAGGTGAATATGACACTAAAGTTGACTTGGTGACTTTGGCTAAAAACTGATGATTGATTGGATGCGATACCATTCCAATTTTTGAGTACCCCCACAATACCTGATTATGGGTAGGGCTTAGCTGGAAATTTATGTGTCTTAGTATGGGTTCCCTCTGAACACACATCATAGGGGTTATGCTTGAGGCTGCCTCCGTTGTTGAGAAATGATGTGAATTGAAGGTGAATGGTACGGCCAAGCCCTGTGCAGTTCCCGGGTTAACTGGTTTTCACCGGGAGGCCAAGCTCATGGGGAGAGGTGCCTATACTAGGGTGTGTAAATGAAAGGTTAACGGTTGATGATCCGCGTACTGAGTTACGATTATTCGGGGTTTTATCCCTGACGGATGTAATCAAATGTTGTGGCACAAGTGTGCGACCTCTGCAGAGTGTAGAACTATTCGAATAGCCGCGTCCGCGGATATGGACAATTGGAAAGGCCATTCTGTTTCCGTCATCAGAATTTATATCTTTGTGACAGATGTTTTTGAACTTGAACTTGGAAGGTGACTTTGACTTTGAATCACAACTGAGTTGTGGGAATGACACTAATGTTCCCACTTGAGTTAGTTAGCCCATGAGGAGTTGTTTACCAAAGTGTTTATGAAATAAAATTGGCTTTATGCAAATAAACTTAGAACTTAGAACACCTTTATGTCAATACTAGTACTTACATTAGTATTAGATTGCGAGTACATAAAGTACTCACGGCTTTGTCCCTGGCTATTCAAATGGCCAGAATATGAAGCCGAGCAGCAGTACGAGGAGGACGATCAGCAGGACGTCTACCACAACTAGGAGCTTCTAACGTCAAGCGTTGGCCTGTGGACTAGAGAGTCCTTGTATCTTACGCTTCCGCTATGAACTTGTGTTTGTTCGTTGATCATTAGGTCAACTATTTGTGTAATATGGATCATGTGATTCCAAGGTGTAAGACATTATGGTTTGTAATGAATGATGACTGTGATACTTAACTATTATGCCTCGCAACAACAATTTCCTGGGATTGCGATGTATGACATAATAGGCATCCGGACTTAAAAATCCGGGTGTTGACAAGTTGGTATCAGAGCCATTGTTTGACCTTAGGAGACCCTAGTTAGAAATGGACGTTCTGAAAAATTGAGTTTCAAAAAGAAATGAAGTATTTCTGAAAAATTTAATCTTTGTCTTCTCCTTGAGCTCTTTGGAAAAAACAAGAAGTCATGCTCTTCCTTAGAAATATAACTAAAATTTTGTCACACTTATTCACTTCTCTAACTTAATCCTTTACTTCACTTTCAGATGGAGCCCGTGAACACGAAGTTTTACCAGCTTGGGAATGGGGGAAGCTTGATCTTCGAGCACGACCTCAACGCCCTGTCCGACCACCTTGGTCGCCCGCACCCGGAGTTCCACGGATCGCAGATCGCGAACCAGCCAGGAGGCGAGCTGCAGTGGATCATCACCGCTGACTTGAGGGGCAAGATGGAGCCTCCCACTTCTGAGAGGATCCTCTTCTCCTTCATGGAGAGCAACTGGCTGGACGGACTTGCTCGCGGACTTCAGGAGGGACTCGCACGCCTGTGCGGGATGAGCGGGGAGGCACTCAAGCACCCTCGCTTTTCGCACCTCGCGAGGCGTAACTCTGCTGGAGAGCCCATGGACATGACATCTCACCCGGAGCTGAAGCACCATGTGGAGCATCTCGACTTCATGCTGTACCACACTCAGCAGGATCTCGACCACTCCCGTGAGTACGCCAACCAGACTCACGCCCGCATCATCGAGCAGGGCGACTGCATCAAGATGCTCGCCAAGGACCGCAGGACTCTCCGCCAGCAGCGCGCGAAGAAGGATGCCACTATCACCCGCCTCCGCGCGAAGATAGCAGCACTTGAGGCCACTGTCAAGGCCCAGGAGGAGCAGATGAAGAAGATGGAGGAAGATGGAGAAGATATTCAGGGAGGAAGCAACTACCTGAGTGACGACAACGACTTCGAGGAGGATGCGAACACCGAGGGGGAAGACTACGACTTCCTGGACGACGAGGATGATGACCACACCCCCATCGATGTGGATGAGGATGAGGAGTAGTTCACTTATGCACTATCGTAGGTGTGAGTTGTATCCCGCCCCATGTATCGTAGCTTGGAGAAGAAGGGTTCTTAAAACCCTTAGTGTGCTAGCTTGTAATATGTGTTGTTTGTTATGAATGAATGTATGTTTGTGTCATCATGAAAAGACTTCAAGTTTTAAGCTTTGAACTTAAACACAAAACAAGCCATAGAAATTTCCCTCTTTTCTCATGATCAATCTCAATACTCAGATGGCCCCTCCAACTCGCAACACGAACCAAGACGCTATGATGCAGATGTTGCAAGTTATGCTGGAAGATAGAGAAGCAGAAAGAGCTGAAAGGCAAGCCAACATTGCAGCACTTCAACAGCTTGTCAACAACAACCAAGGCCACCATGATCATCCAGGATCCAAGCTCAAGAACTTCCAGAATACCAACCCACCAGTTTTCAGCAAGACTGAGGAACCACTGGATGCAGATGATTGGCTCCAAACTATGGAGAACAATCTAGAAGTAGCTGGAGTAGAAGAGAATGAGAAAGTGCTGTTTGCAACGCACTACTTAGCAGGACCAGCAAGAGCTTGGTGGACAAGCACCCGTGCCATGAACGCGGGACAGTTCATGACTTGGACTGATTTCAAGCTCAAGTTCAGCAAGTACCATGTGCCCCGGTCTGATAAAGAAGATGAGAGATGAATTCCGTGAACTGAAGCAAGGCCGGATGTCCGTGGTGGAATACCGCGACAAGTTTCTCACACTGTCAAGGTACGCCCCGGATGAGACCGACACTACTGAGAAGAGGAAGGAAAGGTTCCTGAACGGACTGCATGATGAGATGCAGACTGTGTTGATCAACATCCCCTTTGCCGACCTCGAAGCCCTCGTTGACTCCGCCATCCAGATGGAAGGCAAACTGCACCAAGCCAGCGAGAACCGCAAGCGCCGCATGATGAATCAGAGTGGGCCCAGCAATGCCCCAAGGTATCGCCCCAACTCAGGCGGAGGTTTCAGAACCAACAAGCCCAATGCACAGATGTCACGTCCGGTTTATCAGAACCGGAGTGGAGGAAACCCCAGGCCAGGAGGCCACCACAACAACAGCAACTACAACACCAACACCAACTTCAACCGTGCTCCGCCGAGAGCCCCCAACAACAGCAACAACAACTCCAACACCGCACCAAGGACCGGGAGCAATGCAATCCCCATCACGAATAAGCAGGACAAGACCACCATCACTTGCTATGAGTGTGGTGTAGTGGGGCATTACTCCAATGAGTGTCCCAAGAGGCTCGCCAAGCTCGCAGGCAACCCCGCACCACCAGCTCAGCAGCAACGCCGTGTCTCCACCGGCAAGAAGTTCGCCCCCAACAACCCGAACAACCGCGGAGGTCGCCTCTACCACATGAATGCTGAGGAAGCCCAGGAAGCACCGACGTGGTGCTGGGTATGTTCTCTGTTAACTCAATACCAGCAAGAGTGTTGTTTGATTCTGGAGCATCGCATTCATTCGTTACAGAAGATTTTGTGTGCACTAGTAAGATTCAACCAATCAGCTTGAAACATGTCATGGTAGTTCAAATACCTGGATCAACCACTAAAGCTAGAAAATTTTGCAAAGATGTACCCATCAGAATCCATGAAATAGACTTTTATGCAAACTTGATTGTTCTGGGAACAAAAGGATTGGAAGTAGTCCTGGGTATGGACTGGATGGCGAAACATCATGGATTGATAGACTGCGCCAAGAAGGCCATCACCATGACAAGTAGCACCGGAATAATAATAGAACACCTATCTGAAAAACTACCAAGAAAATTTACCTGCAACCAAAGTGTAGCCAAGCCAACTGGATCAAATCAGGGTCGTCTGTCGATACCTGATGTGTTTCCGGATGATCTACCCGGTATGCCCAGATCGGGATATCGAGTTCATCATCGAGTTAATCCCTGGAACAGGACCTATAGCCCAGAGAGCCTACGCATGAACCCCGCAGAATTAATGGAACGAAGAAGCAACTGGATGATATGCTGTACAAAGGTCTGATTCGACCAAGTGCGTCACCTTGGAGATCACCAGTGTTGTTTGTGGATAAAAAGGACGGTGCCACTCGTTTGGTTACGGATTATCGTAAACTTAACGATGTCACCATCAAGAACAAGTACCCTTTGCCAAAGATAGAAGACCTGTTTGACCAGCTGACCGGTGCCCAAGTTTTCTCAAAGATTGATCTGAGGACAGGTTACCATCAACTGAAGATTCGAGCAACAGATATTCCCAAGACTGCCTTTACCACCAGATATGGACTGTATGAGTACAATGTCATGTCTTTTGGATTGACCAATGCCCCCGCTTATTTCATGAACCTCATGAATAAGATCTTTATGGAATTCCTGGATAAGTTTGTCGTTGTCTTCATCGACGACATCCTTATCTACTCCAAATCAGAAGAAGAACATGAGCAACATTTGGAAGTGGTTCTAGAAACCCTTAGGCAACATCAGTTGTACGCCAAGTTTAGCAAATGTGAGTTTTGGTTAAGAGAAGTGGGATTCCTGGGACACATCTTGTCTGCAGGAGGAATTGCTGTAGATCCCGCAAAAATCAAAACTGTTGAGGAATGGAAGGCCCCAACCACCCAGACTGAAGTCCGAGCATTTCTAGGATTGGCGGGATATTACCGCCGATTCGTTGAAGGATTCTCAAGCATCGCAAGACCAATGACTCAACTGCTGAAGAAGGACCGGAAATTTGACTGGAATGACAAATGTGAAGAAAGTTTTCAACTACTCAAGCTCAGATTGACCACAGCCCCAATTTTGATCATGCCCGATGTCACCAAGCCATTTGATGTCTATTGTGATGCATCCAAGACTGGTCTTGGATGTGTGTTGATGCAAGAAGGCAAAGTGATATCTTACCTATCAAGGCAACTGAAGCAACATGAACAGAATTATCCAACTCATGACTTGGAGTTAGCAGCCGTAGTGTTAGCCCTGAAGGTTTGGCGTCATTACCTCATGGGAAATCGATGCGAGATATATTCAGATCACAAGAGCCTGAAGTACATCTTCACCCAGAAGGAGCTGAACATGAGACAGCGCAGATGGATAGAGTTAATCAAGGATTACGACATGGAAATTCACTACCACCCCGGCAAGGCCAATGTGGTAGCGGATGCCTTGAGCAGACTGCCGTGTCAGTTGAACTCCATGATCGCAATAGAGCAACCAAGCCTGTACCAAGAGTTTGAACAATTCAGACTAGAGCTAGTGAGCGAAGGATTCCTCGCCAGCATTGAACTCCAACCCACTTTGATGAGCCAGATAAAAGAAGCCCAGAAGGGAAATGCCAGCATTGACGGAATAAAGAGTCGATAGCCAGGAAAGGCACCAGGATTCACCGTAGATGAAGAAGGAGTTCTTTGGTACAACGAACGTCTGTGTGTACCATCAGATTCAGAGTTGAAACAAGTCATTCTGAAAGAAGCTCATGATACACTATATTCCATTCACCCCGGAGGAACCAAGATGTACCAAGACCTAAAAGAACAATTCTGGTGGCACGGAATGAAGCGAGAGATAGGAAGTTACATCGCCAAGTGTGATATCTGTCAGCGAGTCAAAGCAGAACATCAACGACCCGCAGGACTGTTGCAACCCTTACAGATTCCTGAGTGGAAATGGGATTCTGTCGGTATGGACTTTATCACAGGATTGCCCAAATCTAGCAGAGGAAATGATTCCATTTGGGTAGTCATCGATAGGTTAACCAAGGTTGCACATTTCATCCCTGTCAAGACCACATACCAAGGCCCAAAGCTAGCTGAGTTATACATATCCAGAATAGTCAGCCTGCACGGAACACCGAAGTCAATTGTGTCGATAGAGGATCACAATTCACCTCAAGATTCTGGCAGAAAGTGCATGAAGGACTAGGAACCCGTCTGAATTTCAGCACAGCTTATCACCCGCAGACTGACGGACAGACCGAGAGAGTCAACCAGATATTGGAAGATATGTTGAGAGCCTGTGTGCTAGAGTACGGATCCAAATGGGAAGACTGCCTACCATATGCAGAATTCTCCTACAACAATAGCTATCAAGCCAGCTTACAAATGGCCCCCTTTGAAGCCCTGTACGGAAGGAAATGCCGTACCCCTCTGAACTGGTCGGAAATCGGAGATAGTCAAGTCTTCGGCCCCGATGTTCTCCGCGAAGCTGAAGAAAAGGTGCACAAGATCCGTGAGTACCTCAAGACCGCCCAGTCAAGACAGAAGAGCTACGCCGACAAGAGACGCCGAGAGATGACGTTCGAGATCGGAGACTTTGTGTATCTCAAAGTCTCACCCCTCAAAGGAATGCAGAGATTCCAACTCAAAGGAAAGCTCGCCCCCAGATATGTCGGACCATTCAAGATTCTGGATCGCCGAGGAGAAGTCTCATATCAGTTGGAACTACCGGAAGAGATGTCCGCCGTACACAATGTGTTTCACATCTCACTGCTTCGGAAGTGTCTAGAAGTGCCTGAGAAGACCGAAGTATTTAAGAACATCGACCACAGAGCCATTGATATCAACAAGGACCTAACCTACCGCGAAGTGCCTATTCGCATCCTTGAAGAAGCATTCAGGACCACCCGCACCAGAAGTATCAAGTTCCTGAAGATACAATGGAGTAACCACACCGAAGAAGAAGCAACTTGGGAACGCGAGGAAGATATGAAGAAGGAATACCCAAATCTTTTTAGTACCTAGTTTTCTCTAGATCTCGGGACGAGATCTTTTGTAAGGGGGAAGGGTTTGTAACATCCCAAGTTTCAATAAAATGAACAAGAGAGAATTCAAGAATCCAAAAATTAGGGTTAACAAAAACTTTTTCTCATCATATAGGTTTATGCATATAGATCACCTTGTTATTTATTTTGAGTGTGCAATTGCCATGATGTTGCTTATGTGTTCTCTCTCACTCTAAAACCCTAGCAATGATCACTTGATCACCCTTAGCCCATTTAAAATAGGAAGATAAAAGAAATCCCAAAAATCCATTTCACTCTCACATAAGGCCTATGCCAATTTTTGCAAATACTTAATCTAGGCCAATTTGATTTGCACCATTACTTGTAAATGGTTACTAAACACTTATTAACACCTTTGGAATCAAGCCAACTCAATTCAAACCAAAATCAAACTCAAATTCCAAGTCACATGCAATATGGTCACTTGTGCCATTTTTAGTCTGATGGCCACTTTGAGCCCCTGGTTTTCTTCTTTCCACTTCTAAACTTTGTCAACTCTTTTCACCTCATCCAAGACAACATCAAGCCCTACAACTTTGCCCAAAACCATCACCCCAAATTCATCACCAATTTCAAATGGGAAGCAAGCAAAGTTGGAACTTTTTCACATAATCAAGATCATATGCAAAATGTGATTTTGCATCTCAATTCCTTTTTGACCACCACCACCACCAAAATGCTCCCTCTAATATATGATTTCAACCCACCAAAAAGAATTTCAAAATTCAAAAATATTTTTCTTGCGGACATTCTGTCGAACACATTGCAGGCAGGGTAAATTTTTGAGCCCATACCCCATTTTCTACTTGGACTTGGTCCAACCTTGCCCTCTCTGCACCCTGGAGTCTCCCTTTCACCTCACTACACCATCACCACCACTTGCATTGGCCAGGGTTTGATTAAATCAACTCAAACATGCCATGCCGTGGCATGGCATGGCCTCACCGTGCCATCTCCCTCACCCTTCACTTCTAGCCTGCACCACCATGCCCACTGGCTCCCTCTCACCACCCTGGACGAGCTCGTGCCCTCCCTTGACCGAGACCGAGCACACACGCGTCGGAACGCGAGCGCCCAGACGCGCCCAGGACTCGCCCATGCCGCGCCAGAGCGCGCATGGCGCTCACCCTGGACGCCCAGAGCGTGACGACGCCCCGCGTCCTCGCATCACCTCCGCCATCACGCTCACCGCCAGTCGACGCACGACGACCGTCTGCAACGCCTGGACATGGCCCCTGGCCCGCGGGAACGCCGCAGCCGACGTGAGCATCCACGCCCTCCCGCCATGACCTGCAAGCTTCCATCACGATCGCCGCCGCTGTAGTGCCTCTTTTTCCTCACCGTCACGCGCGTCATCCTTGCCAGAGCACCAGCTACCGTACGCGCCCACGCCTTGGCTCTTCGCAGCCCTGGACCGACGGCGACCATGGCGAACCCAGCTCCGCCCCACTGCCACCTCTCGCCGCTATAAAAGGAGCACTCCGCGCCCCAAACTGAGCACGCCAATCTCTTCCCCACCTCACCACAGTTCTCCTCGCCGCCCCAATTTCATCTATTAGCCACCGCACCGCCGCAATTGCTAGCTCGCTGCCGCGCCCGTAGCCGAAGCTCGCCGGAGAAGGAGGCCGCCCCAGACGCGCCGCTGCTTCCAGCGCTTCACCATCGTCGACAACGTCGCAGCGCACCCTCCGACGACCGCCGGAGCTCCGACGCCCCTCCGACCCCCTGCTGCCGCCGCGCTCGCCACTGCTTCTCGCCGTCGACGACGACAACCCTCGGCCGTTAGATCATCGCCTGATCCAACGCCTCTCCTTCCCCGTACCGGTTCGGTGAGTAACTCCCGCTGACGCGTGGGACCCGCCGTCAGACGGCCTGCTCGCGCTAGACGCGAAGTGGGCCGGCCCAACTCTTTTTCTCTCCGCAGCCCAAGTTCTTTCCCGCGCGAAGCCCACCGTTTGAATTCGAATTTGGAAATTAGATGAAATATACAATCTGATGCAAACTTTGAAATTCGATTGTGACAAATCTACTCAGCCAAATTTTGCAAACTTTATATTTTTGGAAACCCTAGGAATTTATCTACACAATGCCACTGGATAGAACCCTAGATCTTTTGTAGAATTAAAATAGCAAAATAAACAAGGCAGAGACTTTTCTGCCTTGTAATAATTCTTAAAAATCAACCATAAATGCTTTTCAGTTAATTCCACCTCCAATTTTTCACTTTTCCCTTATACTAATTGTTTCTACAAAAATATGCCATGCTTACTTTGAATGATCATGGTTTAGTTGATTTAAATGCCTTATGGCTATTTTCTAGTCAAAGATATGGTCCAAAACTATTAAGAAATCTTATGTGGGAGTTTTCCCTCATTTAAATCTGTCACCACCAATTCCAAATGAAGTAGAGACTCTGGTTATTTAGGTCCCATAGGAATTGTTGGTGATATTAAATCTTTGTTATGCTAGAATTAAATGGTATGAGGTGCTTACCTCATTTAAATCTTTTTCTCCAAATGATAAGTGTGAAGAGGTTGACTTGAGTCAACCTAGGTCACATATTATGCATAAGAGAAATTAAATCTTAATAAGATAATGAGAGGAATTTATTTTTTCTTAAATAATAAGAAAAACACATCCACCAACTTAATAGTCAAATGTGATGCTAGTTTAAGTGTGTGAACCATGTTTGTGCATAGTTTAGTAGATTAGTTTGGTGTGATGATTGTGTACCCCGTATTCGTATTTTAGACGCTAGTACCGAGGAGTACCAGGAGGAGGAGGAGGTCTACTTCCAGGAAGAAGAAGACCACTTTGACCAGTTTTCCAACCAAGGCAAGATAATACTCTTGCAAAGTGCAAAGCTCACCATGAGCAAGGCATTACCCCTTTTACTTTATGCTTATGATCCTATTTCCCAGTTTTACTTTACAAGTTTTATTTACTTTTGTTTTATCAAGGTACTTGTTGTCTTATTTTTACTGGGTTAGTTTGGAGTTAGTACAAGAGTATCAAACTTAGCCTAGAAGCAAAGCAAATACTTAGCACCCCTCACACATAGTGGCTAGTGCTAAATCTAAAATGACTACTCTAGGTGGGAACATGTGTTGATGAGATGATGATGGTTGAAAACCTTGGAATGATTAGTCATTTCCATTGAAAGTTTTTGAAGGTGAATATGACACTAAAGTTGACTTGGTGACTTTGGCTAAAAACTGATGATTGATTGGATGCGATACCATTCCAATTTTTGAGTACCCCCACAATACCTGATTATGGGTAGGGCTTAGCTGGAAATTTATGTGTCTTAGTATGGGTTCCCTCTGAACACACATCATAGGGGTTATGCTTGAGGCTGCCTCCGTTGTTGAGAAATGATGTGAATTGAAGGTGAATGGTACGGCCAAGCCCTGTGCAGTTCCCGGGTTAACAGTTGGTTTTCACCGGGAGGCCAAGCTCATGGGGAGAGGTGCCTATACTAGGGTGTGTAAATGAAAGGTTAACGGTTGATGATCCGCGTACTGAGTTACGATTATTCGGGGTTTTATCCCTGACGGATGTAATCAAATGTTGTGGCACAAGTGTGCGACCTCTGCAGAGTGTAGAACTATTCGAATAGCCGCGTCCGCGGATATGGACAATTGGAAAGGCCATTCTGTTTCCGTCATCAGAATTTATATCTTTGTGACAGATGTTTTTGAACTTGAACTTGAAGGTGACTTTGACTTTGAATCACAACTGAGTTGTGGGAATGACACTAATGTTCCCACTTGAGTTAGTTAGCCCATGAGGAGTTGTTTACCAAAGTGTTTATGAAATAAAATTGGCTTTATGCAAATAAACTTAGAACTTAGAACACCTTTATGTCAATACTAGTACTTACATTAGTATTAGATTGCGAGTACATAAAGTACTCACGGCTTTGTCCCTGGCTATTCAAATGGCCAGATATGAAGCCGAGCAGCAGTACGAGGAGGACGATCAGCAGGACGTCTACCACAACTAGGAGCTTCTAACGTCAAGCGTTGGCCTGTGGACTAGAGAGTCCTTGTATCTTACGCTTCCGCTATGAACTTGTGTTTGTTCGTTGATCATTAGGTCAACTATTTGTGTAATATGGATCATGTGATTCCAAGGTGTAAGACATTATGGTTTGTAATGAATGATGACTGTGATACTTAACTATTATGCCTCGCAACAACAATTTCCTGGGATTGCGATGTATGACATAATAGGCATCCGGACTTAAAAATCCGGGTGTTGACACTACTACTACTACTAGGCCTATACTAGTAGACCCTACTCTACGGGCCGTCGCTGCCCTCGTCGTCGCCATCAGAGCTCTCGTCGGCGCTGCTGCCGGCGGGCTCCTCGTCGCTGCTCCCATAGCCCTCTATGGGAGCTTCCTCCTCCTCGTCGTCGTCATCGTCGTCGTCGTCATCCGACCCGGCGCGGAAGCGCTTCGCCGGCGGATAGTCCTCGAGGGAGTCATCGTCGTCTTCTTCCTCCTCTTCCTCGGAGGAAGTGTAGTCGTCCCAGGAGAACGAGTCGTCCTCGCTCTCCGATTCCAGTTCCTCATCGGCGAGGAACTGGAGGTCTTCATCTCCGCTGGTCAAGGACTTGTCGTCCTCGGACCAGACGGAGGAGGCGTGGTCCTCCTGGTCCCACTCCAGGGCGCTCGTACGCCGCCATCGGATCCCACTCCGGCGTGGGTTCGCAGGGAGGAGGAGGAGAAGGACTGGGAGGAGAGATCCGACGAGGCGGAGGAGGAAGAGGAGGAAGACATTGCTACTGAGATTGGGGTTTCTTGGTGTCGATGGCCAGAACAGAGCAAGGAGGTGAAGTGGCGAATTGTTCGGAGTGGTTAAATAAAAGGGGATATAGTGGAGATTCAATGCCACAGCAGTTTCCGAGGAAGTGGTGCCCAAAAAGAAAAAAGAAAACAACGGTCAAATCACGCGGAGAAGTTGAGAAGGCAAGGCATCATGATGAAGGATACTGCGGCGGTTTTACCCTTTCACGACATGACCCGACGAGGAAAAAGCAGAGTGGTTTTGGAATTATCATTTCCAAAACCAGGGGGCATGTGTTATCACCAGAATTTGACCGGATCAGAGGTGGGCCGTGATTAAAGATGGGCTTGAAGAATATACATGGAAGATATACATGAATCGGCCTTGTACACGAAGTTTGGGCTAGTTTGCCCGTGTATCTGTAAATATAGTAGGATACGTGTCGGTTAGGTAGAATTTGGCTCATACACAGTTGGGATTATTCCCACGTTAGAAAGTCTACGGACTATAAATATGTATCTAGGGTTATTGAGAAAAACAACAATCATGTTCACGACAAACCAATCTAGGCGCATCGCCAACCCCTTGTTTCGAGGGTTTCTTCCGGGTAAGCATCATGCTGCCTAGATCGCATCTCGCGATCTAGGCAGTATACGTTTATTCGTTGTTCATGCGTTGCTCGTACTGAAGCCTTGTTGATGGCGAGCAACGTAGTTATCATAGATGTGTTAGGGTTAGCATTGCTTTACCACGATATATGCTTTTGTCCATGCAGCCCTTAGACGTCTAGCCGCCCTTACACCTATCTTAGGTGTAAGGGCGGCACCTTGCTTGATCCGTGTTTAGTAGATCCGATCCGTTATGATTGCTCCTTGTTCTTCAAGGATTAGTTTAATATCTGCATAGTTAGGCCTTGCAAACGGGTTGAAGGATCCAGTAGCACGTAGGGTGTAGTTTGCTAGCCCTAGATAAGATGTTCCGGGAATCAACTCCATGTTGGTTTTTAGGCCTTGTTTAGGGCTGGTTTATTACCATCTTGCGTGGCTACCAGGCTTAATCACGTGTAGGATGTTCCGATTATGCGGTGAAAACCCTAAATCGTCGTAGGTCGTTTTAGCTTTATGTTGATCAAGCAGGACCGCCATGTGATCGTAGACCTCATACGAGTCATGGGTGGATCGGCTCCTTGAGCCGATTCACAGGGAAACCTGAGAGCCGATCGAGGCTCGTATTTAATGTTTACGTGTATGCCATGCAGGAAACTAAGCGAAGCAAATCCATCATCTTCCGACCAGGTATAGTCAGTGGCACGCCCTGCACCACATCGGGACGTGCGTGCCAGAGCTTTGCGGGCCGTCGCTCGAGGGACCAGGGCCAGCCGCAGTCCTGGGAGCCTCCCGGCTCTACGTGTTGCCCGTCGCTACTCGCCGATGGGTTTCGGACGCCAACAGCTATCCATAGACTTGGTATCCATATATGTTGCTGTCTCAAATCTCATGAAGCTACGATTGTTTGCTTATGTAGACCATTTTCTTGTTTTACAGCAAAAACTTCAAACTATATCTAACGTACTTGTGTTGTATGTTATTTAACATTTGGAGTCAATTAATCCTTGGGCACTAATAAAAGTACTCAATGAAGAGGCGAGATGATTTCTTTGATAGCCCCGTGGGTTTGAACGATGATATGAAGGCCATTAATGATATGGTATATGATGAAACAAATCATATCCAAGTGTTCATCTTCATATTAGGGGAGAGTGGTGTGATACGTCTCCGACGTATCGATAATTTCTTATGTTCCATGCCACATTATTGATGATATCTACATGTTTTATGCATACTTTATGTCATATTTATGCATTTTCCGGCACTAACCTATTAACGAGATGCCGAAGAGCCAGTTGTTGTTTTCTGCTGTTTTTGGTTTCAGAAATCCTAGTAAGGAAATATTCTCGGAATTGGACGAAATCAACGCCCAGGGCCTATTTTTCCACGAAGCTTCCAGAAGACCGGAGGACTAACGAAGTGGGGCCACGAGGTGGCCAAACACTAGGGCGGCGTGGCCCAAGCCTTGGCCGCGCCGACCTACTGTGTGGGGCCCTCGTGTGGCCCCCTGACCTGCCCTTTCGCCTACTTAAAGCCTTCATCGTGAAACCCCCAGTACCGAGAGCCACGATACGGAAAACCTTCCAGACGCCGCCGCCGCCAATCCCATCTCGGGGATTCAGGAGATCGCCGCACCCTGCCGGAGAGGGGAATCATCTCCCTGAGGACTCTTCACCGCCATGGTCGCCTCCGGAGATGAGTGAGTAGTTCACCCTGGACTATGGGTCCATAGCAGTAGCTAGATGGTTGTCTTCTCCTTATGTGCTTCATTGTCGGATCTTGTGAGCTGCCTAACATGATCAAGATCATCTATCTGTAATGCTATATGTTGTGTTTGTTGGGATCCGATGGATAGAGAATACTATGTTATGTTGATTATCAATCTATTATCTATGTGTTGTTTATGATCTTGCATGCTCTCCGTTATTAGTAGAGGCTCTGGCCAAGTTTTTACTCTTAACTCCAAGAGGGAGTATTTATGCTCGATAGTGGGTTCATGCCTCCATTAAATCTGGGACAGTGACAGAAACTTCTAAGGTTGTGGATGTGCTGTTGCCACTAGGGATAAAACATTGATGCTATGTCCGAGGATGTAATTATTGATTACATTACACACCATACTTAATGCAATTGTCTGTTGTTTGCAACTTAATACTGGAAGGGGTTGATGATAACCCGAAGGTGGACTTTTTAGGCATAGATGCATGCTGGATAGCGGTCTATGTACTTTGTCGTAATGCCCAATTAAATCTCACAATACTCATCATATCATGTATGTGCATTGTTATGCTCTCTTTATTTGTCAATTGCCTAACTGTAATTTGTTCACCCAACATGCTATTTATCTTATGGGAGAGACACCTCTAGTGAACTGTGGACCCCGGTCCATTCTTTTAATCGAATACAATCTACTGCAATACTTGTTCTACTGTTTTCAAACAATCATCATCCACACTATACATCTAATCCTTTGTTATAGCAAGCCGGTGAGATTGACAACCTCACTGTTTCGTTGGGGCAAAGTACTTTGGTTGTGTTGTGCAGGTTCCACGTTGGCGCCGGAATCCCTGGTGTTGCGCCGCACTACATCTCGCCGCCATCAACCTTCAACGTGCTTCTTGGCTCCTACTGGTTCGATAAACCTTGGTTTCTTACTGAGGGAAACTTGCTGTACGCATCACACCTTCCACTTGGGGTTCCCAACGGACGCGTCTGTACGCGTATCAAGCTAAATGGCGCCGTTGCCGGGAGATCAAGACACGCTGCAAGGGAGTCTCCACATCGCAATCTCTTTACTTTGTTTTTGTCTTGCTTTACTTTTATTTACTACTTTGTTTGCTGCACTAAATCAAAACACAAAAAAATTAGTTGCTAGTTTTACTTTATTTGCTATCTTGTTTGCCATATTAAAAACACAAAAAAATTAGTTACTTGCATTTACTTTATCTAGTTTGCTTTATTTACTGTTGCTAAAATGGGTACTCCTGAAAATACTAAGTTGTGTGACTTCACAACCACAAATAATAATGATTTCTTATGCACACCTATTGCTCCACCTGCTACTACAGCGGAATTCTTTGAAATTAAACCTGCTTTACTAAATCTTGTTATGGGAGAGCAATTTTCTGGTGTTAGTTCTGATGATGCTGCTGCCCATCTCAATAATTTTGTTGAACTTTGTGAAATGCAAAAGTATAAAGATGTAGATGGTGACATAATAAAATTAAAATTGTTCCCTTTCTCACTAAGAGGAAGAGCTAAAGATTGGTTGCTATCTCTGCCTAAGAATAGTATTGATTCATGGACTAAATGCAAGGATGCTTTTATTAGTAGATATTATCCCCGCTAAAATTATATCTTTGAGGAGTAGCATAATGAATTTTAAACAATTGGATACTGAGCATGTTGCACAAGCATGGGAAAGAATGAAATCTTTGGTTAAAAATTGCCCAACCCATGGACTGACTACTTGGATGATCATTCAAACCTTTTATGCAGGACTGAATTTTTCTTCGCGGAACCTATTGGATTCAGCTGCTGGAGGTACCTTTATGTCCATCACTCTTGGTGAAGCAACAAAGCTTCTTGATAATATGATGATTAATTACTCTGAATGGCACACGGAAAGAGCTCCACAAGGTAAGAAGGTAAATTCTGTCGAAGAAACCTCTTCCTTGAGTAATAAGATTGATGCTATTATGTCTATGCTTGTGAATGATAGGACAAATATTGATCCTAATAATGTTCCGTTAGCTTCATTGGTTGCTCAAGAAGAACATGTTGATGTAAACTACATTAAAAATAATAATTTCAACAACAATGCTTACCGGAACAATTCTAGTAACAACTATAGGCCATATCCTTATAATAATGGCAACGGTTATGGGAATTCTTACAAAAATAATAGGAACACACCCCCTGGATTTGAAGCTATGCTTAAAGAATTTATTAGTACACAAACTGCTTTTAACAAATCTGTTGAAGAAAAGCTTGGGAAAATTGATATACTTGCTTCTAAAGTCGATAGTCTTGCTGCTGATGTTGATCTTTTGAAATCGAAAGTTATGCCTCATGAAAATCATAATAATAAGATTGTTACTACAGCAAATGCCATCCAAGTTAGAATTAATGAGAATATAAGATTGATGGCCGAATTGCGTGCTAGGTGGGAAAGAGAAGAAAATGAAAAAGAAGATAATATAGCTAAAGTTTGGACTATTACCACCACTATCAATGCTAATGCTACACATGTTGCTGCACCTCCTACTAATAATGGTGAAATAATTGGTGTTGGCAATGTTTCCACTTCTAATGCAAAGCGCGAAAAACTGCCTGAAATTAAAACTGCTGAAACTGCCTGTGATAAAACTGCTGAAATTTTTTCCAACATTGGGGATAATGATCCCATTGCTTTAGATTATAATGGTTTGGATTTTGATGATTGTCATATCTCTGAAGTTATAAAGTTCTTACAAAAACTTGCTAAGAGTCCTAATGCTAGTGCTATAAATTTGGCTTTCACGAAACATATTACAAATGCTCTCATAAAAGCTAGAGAAGAGAAACTAGAACGCGAAACTTCTATTCCAAGGAAGCTAGAGGATGGTTGGGAGCCCATCATTAAGATGAGGGTCAATGACTTTGATTGTAATGCTTTATGTGATCTTGGTGCAAGTATTTCCGTTATGCCTAAGAAAATCTATAATATGCTTGACTTGCCACCATTGAAAAATTGTTATTTGGATGTTAATCTTGCTGATAATTCTACAAAGAAACCTTTGGGGAGAGTTGATAATGTTCGCATTACCGTTAACAATAACCTTGTCCCCGTTGATTTTGTTGTCTTGGATATTGAATGCAATGCATCTTGTCCCATTATATTGGGAAGACCTTTTCTTCGAACTGTTGGTGCTATCATTGATATGAAGGAAGGTAATATTAAATATCAATTTCCTCTCAAGAAAGGTATGGAACACTTCCTAGAAAGAGAATGAAGTTACCTTTTGATTCTATTATTAAAACAAATTATGATGTTGACACTTCGTCTCTTGATAATACTTGATATACACTTTCTGCGCCTAGCTGAAAGGCGTTAAAGAAAAGCGCTTATGGGAGACAACCCATGTTTTTACTACAGTACTTTTATTTTATATTTGAGTCTTGGAAGTTGTTACTACTGTAGCAACCTCTCCTTATCTTAGTTTTGTGCATTGTTGTGCCAAGTAAAGTCGTTGATAGTAAGGTTCATACTAGATTTGGATTACTGCACAGAAACAGATTTCTTTGCTGTAACGAATCTGGGCCTAATTCTCTGTAGGTAACTCAGAAAATTATGCCAATTTACGTGAGTGATCCTAAGATATGTACGCAACTTTCATTCAATTTGAGAATTTTCATTTGAGCAAGTCTGGTGCCTCTTAGAAATTCGTCTTTACGAACTGTTCTGTTTTGACAGATTCTGCCTTTTATTTCACATTGCCTGTTTTGCCATTCTTGATGGATTTTTCGATTCCATTGACTTTCAGTAGCTTTGTGCAATGTCCAGAAGTGTAAAGAATGATTGTGTCACCTCTGAACATGTAAATTTTGATTGTGCACTAACCCTCTAATGAGTTGTTTTGAGTTTGGTGTGGAGGAAGTTTTCAAGGATCAAGAGAGGAGGATGATACAATATGATCAAGGAGAGTGAAAGCTCTAAGCTTGGGGATGCCCCTGTGGTTCACCCCTGCATATATCAAGAAGACTCAAGCGTCTAAGCTTGGGGATGCCCAAGGCATCCCCTTCTTCATCGACAACATTATCAGGTTCCTCTAGTGAAACTATATTTTTATTCCATCACATCTTATGTACTTTGCTTGGAGCGTCGGTTTGTTTTTATTTTTTTTTGTTTGAATAAAATGGATCCTAGCATTCATTGTGTGGGAGAGAGACACGCTCCGCTGTTGCATATGGACAAATATGTCCTTAGGCTTTACTCATAATATTCATGGCGAAAGTTTCTTCTTCGTTAAATTGTTATATGGTTGGAATTGGAAAATGATACATGTAGTAATTGCTATAATGTCTTGGATAATGTGATACTTGGCAATTTTTGTGCTCATGTTTAAGCTCTTGCATCATATACTTTGCACCTATTAATGAAGAAATACATAGAGCATACTAAAATTTGGTTTGCATAATTGATCTCTCTAAGGTCTAGATAATTTCTAGTATTGAGTTTGAACAACAAGAAAGACGGTGTAGAGTCTTATAATGTTTACAATATGTCTTTTATGTGAGTTTTGCTGCACCGCTTCATCCTTTTGTTTGTTTCAAATAAACCTTGCTAGCCTAAACCTTGTATCGAGAGGGAATACTTCTCATGCATCCAAAATCCTTGAGCCAATCACTATGCCATTTGTGTCCACCATACCTACCTACTACATGGTATTTCTCCGCCATTCCAAAGTAAATTGCTTGAGTGCTACCTTTAAAATTTCCATTCTTCACCTTTACAATATATAGCTCATGGGACAAATAGCTTAAAAACTATTGTGGTATTGAATATGTACTTATGCACTTTATCTCTTATTAAGTTGCTTGTTGTGCGATAACCATGTTCCTGGGGACGCCATCAACTACTCTTTGTTGAATATCATGTGAGTTGCTATGCATGTTCGTCTTGTCTGAAGTAAGGGAGATTTACCACTAAAATGGTTAGAGCATGCATAATGTTAGAGAAGAACATTGGGCCGCTAACTAAAGCCATGATCCATGGTAGAAGTTTCAGTTTTGGACAAATATCCTCAATCTCATATGAGAAAATTAATTGTTGCTACATTCTTATGCATAAAAGAGGAGTCCATTATCTGTTGTCTATGTTGTCCCGGTATGGATGTCTAAGTTGAGAATAATCAATAGCGAGAAATCCGATGCGAGCTTTCTCCTTAGACCTTTGTACAGGCGGCATAGAGGTACCCCTTTCTGACACTTGGTTAAAACATGTGCATTGCGATGATAATCCAGGTAATCCAAGCTAATTAGGACAAGGTGCGGGCACTATTAGTATACTATGCATGAGGCTTGCAACTTGTAGGATATAATTTACATAACACATATGCTTTATTACTACCGTTGACAAAATTGTTTCTTGTTTTCAAAATCAAAGCTCTAGCACAAATATAGCAATCGATGCTTCCCTCTGCGAAGGGCCATTCTTTTACTTTTATTGTTGAGTCAGTTTACCTATTTCTCTCCACCTCAAGAAGAGAACACTTGTGTGAACTGTGCATTGATTCCTACATACTTGCATATTGCACTTGTTATATTACTCTATGTTGACAATATCCATGAGATATACATGTTACAAGTTGAAAGCAACCGCTGAAACTTAATCTTTCTTTGTGTTGCTTCAATACCTTTACTTTGAATTATTGCTTTATGAGTTAACTCTTATGCAAGACTTATTGATGCTTGTCTTGAAGTACTATTCATGAAAAGTCTTTGCTTTATGATTCATTTGTTTACTCATGTCATTTACCATTGTTTTGATCGCTGCATTCATTACATATGCTTACAATAGTATGATCAAGGTTATGATGGCATGTCACTCCAGAAATTATCTTTATTATCGTTTACCTGCTCGGGACGAGCAGGAACTAAGCTTGGGGATGCTGATACGTCTCCGACGTATCGATAATTTCTTATGTTCCGTGCCACATTATTGATGATATCTACATGTTTTATGCATACTTTATGTCATATTTATGCATTTTCCGGCACTAACCTATTAACGAGATGCCGAAGAGCCAGTTGCTGTTTTCTGCTGTTTTTGGTTTCAGAAATCCTAGTAAGGAAATATTCTCGGAATTGGACGAAATCAACGCCCAGGGCCTATTTTTCCACGAAGCTTCCAGAAGACCGGAGGACTAACGAAGTGGGGCCACGAGGTGGCCAAACACTAGGGCGGCGCGGCCCAAGCCTTGGCCGCGCCGACCTAGTGTGTGGGGCCCTCGTGTGGCCCCCTGACCTGCCCTTCCGCCTACTTAAAGCCTTCGTCGCGAAACCCCCAGTAGCGAGAGCCACGATACGGAAAACCTTCCGGAGTGATGAGTGAGTAGTTCACCCCTGGACTATGGGTCCATAGCAGTAGCTAGATGGTTGTCTTCTCCTTATGTTCTTCATTGTCGGATCTTGTGAGCTGCCTAACATGATCAAGATCATCTATCTGTAATGCTATATGTTGTGTTTGTTGGGATCCGATGGATAGAGAATACTATGTTATGTTGATTATCAATCTATTATCTATGTGTTGTTTATGATCTTGCATGCTCTCCGTTATTAGTAGAGGCTCTGGCCAAGTTTTTACTCTTAACTCCAAGAGGGAGTATTTATGCTCGATAGTGGGTTCATGCCTCCATTAAATCTGGGACAGTGACAGAAAGTTCTAAGGTTGTGGATGTGCTGTTGCCACTAGGGATAAAACATTGATGCTATGTCCGAGGATGTAGTTATTGATTACATTACGCACCATACTTAATGCAATTGTCCGTTGTTTGCAACTTAATACTGGAAGGGGTTCGGATGATAACCTGAAGGTGGACTTTTTAGGCATAGATGCATGCTGGATAGCGGTCTATGTACTTTTTTTTTGAAACCTTATACTGTAGGGCAAAAGCCCCACAGCTCCCCACCTTTTATTATAATTTAAAGAGAAAGAACATAGTCCACCTTTTATGTACTTTGTCGTAATGCCCAATTAAATCTCACAATACTCATCATATCATGTATGTGCATTATTATGCTCTCTTTATTTGTCAATTGCCTAACTGTAATTTGTTCACCCAACATGCTATTTATCTTATGGGAGAGACACCTCTAGTGAACTGTGGACCCCGGTCCATTCTTTTAATCGAATAAAATCTACTGCAATACTTGTTCTACTGTTCTCTGCAAACAATCATCATCCATACTATACATCTAATCCTTTGTTACAGCAAGCCGGTGAGATTGACAACCTCACTGTTGGGGCAAAGTACTTTGGTTGTGTTGTGCAGGTTCCACGTTGGCGCCGGAATCCCTGGTGTTGCGCCGCACTACATCTCGCCGCCATCAACCTTCAACGTGCTTCTTGGCTCCTACTGGTTCGATAAACCTTCGTTTCTTACTGAGGGAAACTTACTGTTGTACGCATCACACCTTTCACTTGGGGTTCCCAACGGACGCGTGCTGTACGCGTATCATGGTGCTGGAAAGTTCACACTGGCAGATAATGTCTTTTTTCAGTTGAGGAAAAATTTCGAAGTGTATGCTCGATACAATATGCCACCGGATTCCAACACGGAAGTTCTGCTCAATGGAGTCTACCAGCAGGCATATCAGTGTCTGAAGTTATATAATCCGGGTTTTGAGCAGCCGGTGGATCTCCCTAACGATGATACCGCCGCCAAGCTGCGTCGGCTCCTGACCCCTAGAAACCAAGCTGCCTCCAGTAAGAAGTATCTGCTGCTGGTTGTGGGTGGCATATCCTCCATAAACTTCCTCAACTGTCTGAAGGCATGCCTCCCAGATGACAAGGCAGTGGTGCTCATATTGGATACCGAGAGTGAAGAAGTCACACGGCATGCTGACACCATGAACCAAGGTCGCACCAACAAGACCCTTATGTTGAGCCGTTTGGATGAAGCAAGAAGTGGACAACTGTTCTGCTCAAGGGCATTTAGTGGAGAGAAATACACAAAGGGAAATGCAGAGCCAAGCATGAAGAATGAAAGTGGAGAGAAGACCAAGTACAACAAGACAGTGTACAAAATAACTGGGGGTTATCCTCTGGCTATAGTTCTTCTGGCTGGACTCCTCCGATTCAAAGAGAAGCATGGCCAGTGGGAGGCAATGCTGCAACAGCTCAGCCCTCAAGGACCTGGACCTGAACTGCCCGAGGAGAAGTGTGTGAACCCTGCTGCAAGAATGGAAGCTAAGCTCTCCACAACCACAGGAACAGTGATCGACAGAGGCTTCATCAGAAGCGGTATGGATGAAGAGGTTCATTGTAGAGCTCGGTGTGGTTCCTAGTGCATTAGACCCACTAGTCATCTACTGTGACAACATGGGTGCCATCGCCAATGCACAAGAACCAAGGTCACACAAGAGGCTGAAGCATATCAAGCTGCGTTACCACTCGATTCGCGAGTACATCGAAGATGGAGAAGTAAAGATTTGCAAAGTACACACTGATCTGAATGTAGCAGATCCGTTGACTAAAGCTCTCCCTAGAGCAAAGCATGACCAACACCAGAATGCCATGGGTGTTAGGTACATTACAATGTAATCTAGATTATTGACTCTAGTGCAAGTGGGAGACTGTTGGAGATATGCCCAAGAGGCAATAATAAAAGTGGTTATTATATATCTTTATGTTAATGATAAATGTTTATATACCATGCTATAATTGTATTAACTGAAACATTGATACATGTGTGATATGTAAACAACAAAGAGTCCCTAGTATGCCTCTTAACTAGCTTGTTGATTAATGGATGATTAGTTTCATAATCATGAACATTGGATGTTATTAATAACAAGGTTATATCATTATATGAATGATGTAATGGACACACCCAATTAAGCGTAGCATAAGATCACGTCATTAAGTTATTTGCTATAAGCTTTCGATACATAGTTACCTAGTCCTTATGACCATGAGATCATGTAAATCACTTATACCGGAATACTTTGATTACATCAAACGCCATTGCGTAAATGGGTGGTTATAAAGATGGGATTAAGTATCCGAAAGTATGAGTTGAGGCATATGGATCAACAGTGGGATTTGTCCATCCCGATGACGGATAGATATACTCTGGGCCCTCTCGGTGGAATGTCGTCTAATGTCTTGCAAGCATATGAATAAGTTCATAAGAGACCACATACCACGGTACGAGTAAAGAGTACTTGTCAGAGACGAGGTTGAACAAGGTATAGAGTGATACCGATGATCAAACCTCGGACAAGTAAAATATCGCGTGACAAAGGGAATTGGTATCGTATGTGAATGGTTCATTCGATCACTAAAGTCATCGTTGAATATGTGGGAGCCATTATGGATCTCCAGATCCCGCTATTGGTTATTGGTCGGAGAGAGTACTCAACCATGTCCACATAGTTCGCGAACCGTAGGGTGACACACTTAAGGTTTGATGTTGAAATGGTAGAACTTGAATATGGAATGGAGTTCGAGGTATTGTTCGAAGTCCCGGATGAGATCCCGGACATCACGAGGAGTTCCAGAATGGTCCGGAGAATAAGATTCATATATAGGAAGTCATATTCCAAGTTTGGAAATGATCCGGTGCATTTATGGAAGGTTTTGGTTTGGGGTCTTATTCGAAGACTTGTAGACCAACTCTTGGGTGTTCCACCTATATAATGAGGGCCAAGGGGAGGGGGGCGGACACACCAAAGCCATTGTGGCCGCACCCCCCATAGTGGCCGGCCACCACCCCCTCTCCCAAACCCTAGCCGCCCTCTCCTCCACTTCTCCCGCATACGCTTAGCGAAGCCGGAGATCACCATCGCCACCGCCACCACGCCGTCGTGTTGCCGGATTCAAGGAGGAGCTACTACTTCCACTGCCCGCTGGAACGGGAGAAGGACGTCGTCTTCATCAACACCGAACGTGTGACCGAGTACGGAGGTGCTGCCCGATCGTGGCACCGTGATCAAGATCTTCTACGCGCTTTTGCAAGTGGCAAGTGAACGTCTACCGCAGCAACAAGAGCCTACTCTTGTAGGCTTTGGAAATCTTCAAGGGTGAGTCTCGATCATCCCCTCGTTGCTCCCGTCTTCTTGATTGCATCTTGGCTTGGATTGCGTTCTCGCGGTAGGAAATTTTTTGTTTTCTATGCAACGAATCCCTACAGAGAGGAGGATGGCGAGAGAGAGAGAAGAGATGATTCTCCCAATGGCGGGCGGAATGCGGTGGGCGGACTACGATGGGCAGAGTTGGTTGATTTTGGCACTTCATGGTGACAATGGGGAAAAGTCCGCGGGAGAGATAAGTTAATTTTTTAGATAGAACCTCATATTCCATTAACCACTTGACTCAGGCAGAAGCGCTGGCCACCAAACCACATACTTCAACTGGTAACGACTCTGGCCACAGAGAAATTTTGTCCTGCCATGTGCCACCCAAAGCTGCTAAATCATGAGCTAACTTATTACATTTACATGGTAAAAATGAAAACTCCGCTCTTCCACGACGGCTTCCTCGGTGTTAACAGCGAGCCTGGCGCGGGAGTAGTCCCCCCCTCTCGCTCCGTCGCTACCCCAGCGGGGCGACTAGGGTGCCCCCTTCTCCCCTACTCTACCCCACCCTTCCCCCTTCCCACCACCGCCGCTGGCGGGAGCTGTCAGGCAAAGCCCGGGCGGTACTTGCAACGGTGGTTTATCCTCCCACCGCATGCCTGGAGGGCCCGATGGGGCAGGTCTCGCCCTTGCAACGGTGAGGCGCGCTGGTTCCGGCTCGGGCTGGCGCTGCTCCGGCCGTGGAGGACCGTGTGGTTGGCGGCTGCGGCGTGGAGTGCTCGCGCGCGGCGCTGCTTGGTCCACCGGCGGCTGGTTCGCCTAGGGTTGGTGTGTGGTGGCGGGATCTGGGATTTTAGGCCATGTTGGTCTGCTCTTGGACCTGATCTGGGTCCAGAGGGCCCGGATCCGGCGATCTGGCCGTTCGCTGCCATCGGAGTCCGGCGTTCTCGGGGCTCTCTATCGGTTTTGACATCGTTTGGGGGCGAGGTTCTTGTTGGCTATTCGGGATGGGTCCCTGGGCCGGCGCATGCTTGCTGGGTTGGCAGCGTGCCCAGTACTACTGCTGCTCCTGCGGCGATAGTCTGGTTTTCCCTTCGAGCAGTTTGTTCGTGCTAGTGCAGGTGCTGGTGGCCTAGGGATGGTGAGGTCGTTGGGTTGCCACCGATTTAGCGTCATTGACGTCGAGATCTGGGTCTGGCTGGGCATTGCCAACCAGGGTTTGTGTTCACCCTACGGATGAGTCTAGTGGGGCTAGTTCATAGTGCGGCTTTGGTTGGGGTCGCAGCAACGATTGCTGCCTTGTCTGCTCTACGTCCTCGCGATGGCGGTCGGAATTTTGATCGGGTTTGGACCTAGGCGAAAGCTGCACATGGCAGTGGCCTGTGATGGTGACGGCGTCACCTGTGGGTGTCGCTCCCTTGTTGAAGGCGTCCCGATGATGTCTCCTGTTCGAAGTGATGGACTCTGTCCCTCCGCCACAATCTGCTCTCCCTGGGGCCCTCACTTTGTGCATGATTCTCTAGTAGTGTCTTGCGGATCGCCCTATGATCTCCCGCTGGTGTCGCAATCATCTCGCAGCATCGGCCTGACTTCTTTTACAAGGTTTGTTGCGGTAGCTGATGTCCTTCCAAGCGCCTTGGGGGGTTTTGCTAGGGCGGCGTCTGGTCGTAGTTCTTGCCGGTGTGCTTATCCCAATGCCAGGAGAAGATGTTGTGTTTTTGGCCAGGACCTAGCCCGAGCTCCAGGGGTGGTGGCTTTCGGGTTTGGGTAAAAACTTTGCAGGACCTTTGTTTCTGCCGACGACAATGACGCATTCTTGCACCATTCACCTTCTTGGAGGCGTCGCCGCAAGACCCCCCCCTCCTTTAGTTCCTCATGCTGTGCTAGGTGGCCGGTCCATCGTTGAGTTCCCCGTGGGTTGCAGTCTTGGTGCGGTGGAGTTTGTTGGTGATGAAGGCCCTAAGGGCTCGGTTGTGGCCCGATCTCGCGATTGACCCGAAATCAAGAGGGGAAAAGAGGGAGAGGTGAAGAACGCGAAGAACACAAAGAACAAGAAGAACAAACACACGCACACCAACCCGATACAATCGAATCTTACTCCCGTGGCTCGATGGACCACTCCAATAGAATCAACCCGGAAGAGACACGAGGTAGAATTCCGGGGTGAGAGATCGGTGAGGGAGATGAATCGAGGAGTAGGAGAGAGAGTGGGCAACAGTAGAATCTCACACAACTAAATCCATATCTCCAACAAGAGTGCCTTGATACAAAGGGGATCTAACCCTAGGGAGACAAAGCTCAAAGTCATGTTTAAGCCATATCTTGTCTCCAGAGCAGGGGTGGGCGACCTGGGCACTTATATAGGTTTACAGGGCGACTCGGGCCGAAGAGGTACAAGAATAACCGACCCAGAAAGATCTAATCAAGACAGATACGCGAAATCCGGTCAGGGGGCCGGTTGGACCGGGTCTGGGGCCGGCCCATCCGGTCCAAACCGGATGCTGGGCCGGACGGTGACCGGGTGGGGCTCCCGGAGCCCCTGGACTTCTTCCGGATGGCACCGGCCTGGGATCCGGATTCGACCGGCTGGATCCGGTCTGCCGCCCGGTCAACCGGACCTGTGACCGGCTGGTCCGGCCTGGGGCCCGGTCGGCCGGATCCTGGGCCGGATGGACCTCCTCCTCTCTCCTCTCCTTCCTCTTCCTTATTCTCTTCTTTCCTTCTTCTTCTTCTCTCTTCCTTGCACCATGGGAGTTCCTTCTCTCTTGGTCCTTGTCGACGTTTGCACCTTGACATATATGGCGGGGGTTTGTGTTGTTGGTCCACTTGGGGGACTCCTTGGCCATGGTGTAGCATCGACGATAGGCGGGGCTGCATCATCTCCCACCCCCCTTGGGGAAGAGTCGTCCTCGACTCTTGTTCCTCCTCATCTTCATGTTGTGGCGAGAGGTCCGAGATGGTGAATGTCTTGCTCACCAAGTACGTGGAAATTTGTTTGTCGATGATGTAGACGTTCATCCTTGTAGCTTGGTGAAGGACATGTTCTTGTATAGTTGCCCTTGTATCCTTATGGATGCTCATCGTGGTGCGGGCGTCCTTGTTGTAGTCCATGACGGTTCTCCCATGTAGTGGTGGAGGGATAAAGTCGCAATCAAAGAAGAACTTGGGGAAAAACAACTTGCGAATGGAAAGCTTGTGGATGCCAATTTTGTGATCGGCGAAAAATAGGCTCTCAATCAAATACGAAGCATCAAGTCGTTTCTCAAAGAGGCATTTGGAAAAAATGGGAACCAAAAGAGTGTCGATGTATTCAAAATGTGGTAGGGCAAAAATTTGTGCATGTAAAAGTTTCCTTTGTAAGGTATCAAAAATGTGTTGTGTAGCATTGTCCCAAACAAATGGAACAATCAAAAGGCAAGTAATGGCGGCAAAATTGTGGTCAAAATTTGTATGTGCAATGGCAAAGTTATGGAGACTTCTAGCTTGGGTGATTATGGTTGGCGTGAGCCGAGTATGGGTATCCTCAAGTTTCAAAGAATCCGTTTCCATTGCCATAGATGAAATGATAAATCCAAAGGAGAGTACCAAAATAAAGATTTATTTTGGTACCACGTTGTGTTTCAGGCGCAAAAAACCACCAGATTTTGACGAGGTTTTCTCAAATAGCACTAATCCTGAATTGATAATAAATTGACACCGTTTCTGAGGTGGACTAGAGCCCACCTGTCAATTCCAGTTAAAAAAGTCAAATAACACAAAAAACAAATATCACTAATCGCGTGCTCGGAGGCGAGCCAAGCACGGCTACGGGCGGGCTTGGCGGCGAGGAGGGCGGGCACGGGAAGGCTGCGGCGGGCTCGGCCACGAGGCGACACGGCTGGGGGATACGATTGGGGGCTCATCCTCTACTTTTTTTTGTTTTTATTTATTTTTTGTGTTATTTGACTTTTTTAACTGGACTGACAGGTGGGCTCTAGTCCACCTCAGAAACGGTGTCAATTTATTATCAATTCAGGATTAGGGCCATTTGAGAAAACATCGTCAAAATATGGTAGTTTTTTGTGTCTGAAACACAAAGTGGGACCAAAATGAAGATTTAGGTGTCAATGTGATGGTTCTATGCTAACAACTCTCTCTCCTAGACAAAATGATAGTCCACATCAACATGCTTCATCAAAGTGTAGAACATCGGGTTTGTCTACATCGGTTATCACTCTATAACACAACAGGATTATCTTGAACAATGCCCAATTCACCAAATGAATATCAAGGTTACCTTGACTTATTGGTTGGGGGCAAACCTCATATGACAAGCTGGAGCAAGTACTCATAGATAAATGTTGAGAATTCGATAGAAAACACACCGAAGTTAAGCAAAATGTATACACAAGATGTTTTGTACCGCCGTCTTTTTATTATTTTGAATAGATGTGTACAATGTGGTGTCTCTACTCGTGATTACATAGTTGGCCAACGATACCGTGGTTGCAGTAGCTGGATGTAATTGGTATCTTCTTGATATTAATATAATCCTTTTATCAAAAAAAATGTTGTGGTTCAAGTATGAGTCTCAACAGGGGAAAGAACCCCATATTGGGGTCAGATTCCTGACGCTCCACCTTGGTCTAGTACTCATAGTATTAGATACCCCAGTAAAAGTTCCAGAACCATGTCAAAAGAAGTGGTGTATATTCTTGTCATCGTGACATTAAAAAAACTTTGTACTCACTTGTTGGATGCGCTTTGTGAGGTTGTCTTTGGTAAGAAAAAACACCTCTATGAAGATACCACGTAAACATTTACAATTTTGGTTGTACCCTCATTAGAATTTTGTTTGGGAGAGAAGAGCGGGATCATGTGAAAAGTCGGGAGACATAGGATGGTATGTTCTTGTAGTGCATTGACACAACCTGATGGACAAACATATATATCATCATCTGTTTATGGTTGTAGGGGAAATTTATAAGACTGGCACTTGTCAAAAGAAGTGAAACAAATACACTAGTGCATAGGAATGATTAGTGGTGCCATGAAAAAATTTAGTGTCAATTCAATGAATTTTTATAACAACTAAAAAGACAAATTTTCTGTGTAATATTGTTATCTCTTAGTTTTAATATTCCCATCATAGTTTTCCTGCATTTATAAATACATTTGAGTTTGAGGATGAAATTTTGCAGTCTGTTTGAGAAATGCACATACATAAATATGAGGTCATTTTCAGATTTACACCAAATTTTAATTTGCAACTGATATACCCTTCTCATTCAGTTACTAGTTCTACTTTCTACAGAAACAATATTGAATACAAAAACTTTTGGTAGATACTTAGCAGAACTATGCTATCCATAGACTTGGTATCCATATATGTTGCTATCTCAAATCTCATGAAGCTACGATTGTTTGCTTATGTAGACCATTTTCTTGTTTTACAGCAAAAACTTCAAACTATATCTAACGTACTTGTGTTGTACGTTATTTAATATTTGGAGTCAATTAATCCTTGGGCACTAATAAAAGTACTCAATGAACAGGCGAGATGATTTCTTTGATAGCCCCGTGGGTTTGAACGATGATATGAAGGCCATTAATGATATGGTGTATGATGAAACGAATCATATCCAAGTGTTCATCTTTATATTAGGCGAGAGTGGTGCTGGAAAGTTCACACTGGCAGATAATGTCTTTTTTCAGTTGAGGGAAAATTTCGAAGTGTATGCTCGATACAATATGCCACCGGATTCCAACACGGAAGTTCTGCTCAATGGAGTCTACCAGCAGGCATATCAGTGTCTGAAGTTATATAATCCAGGTTTTGAGCAGCCGGTGGATCTCCCTAACGACGATACCGCCGTTAAGCTGCGTTGGCTCCTGACCCCTAGAAACCAAGCTGCCTCCAGTAAGAAGTATCTGCTGCTGGTTGTGGGTGGCATATCCTCCATAAACTTCCTCAACTGCCTGAAGGCATGCCTCCCAGATGACAAGGCAGTGGTGCTCATATTGGATACCGAGAGTGAAGAAATCACACGGCATGCTGATACCATGAATCAAGGTCGCACCAACAAGACCCTTATGTTGAGCCGTTTGGATGAAGCAAGAAGTGGACAACTGTTCTGTTCAAGGGCATTTAGTGGAGAGAAAAACACAAAGGGAAATGCAGAGCCAAGCATGAAGAATGAAAGTGAAGAGAAGACCAAGTACAACAAGACAGTGTACAAAATAACTGGGGGTTATCCTCTTGCTATAGTTCTTCTGGCTGGACTCCTCCGATTCAAAGAGAAGCATGGCCAGTGGGAGGCAAAGCTGCAAGAGCTCAGCCCTCAAGGACCTAGAGCTGAACTGCCCGAGGAGAAGTGTGCGAACCCTGCTGCAAGAACGGAAGCTAACCTCTCCACAACCACAGGAACAGTGATCGACAGGGTATTTTGGGCAAGCTTCGATGACCTCCCCAAAGACATCAAGTCATGCTTTCTCTACTTTGCCGCCTTCGCCAGGCATACCTACATATCCGCCCATGAGATGGTGCGTATGTGGGTTGCCGAGGGGTTCGCCGTGAAGCCGGAGCTGGGCAAGACTATGGAGGAGCAGGGTGAAGATTACCTCAAGGAGCTCGTCTCAAGATGCCTTGCTCAGATCGTGCATGCAAATGCCAGCCGTGGCATTCAAAATGTCAGAGTGCATATGAGACTCCATGGGTTCCTGCGGTCAGAGGTTCGTGAAGCTGGCTTCATTGAGATTCACGACATGCACGATGCATTTGTTCCACAGTCTGCTCGCCGAATCGCTTTCAAGAGTTTTGACAGCAGATACACCATGCCTAGAAACAAGTTCCCTAAGCTGCGTTCCTTCATATGCAACGTCGCCGAAGGAGACAAGAGCAGTGCCAACACCTACGACAGCGGCAACACTACTTCACGGTGGAGATGCGCTGGTGGAGCCGAGGTAAAAAAGGAAGATATGGACGACATCAAGTTCCTTAATGAGTCCAAGTTCCTCCGTGTAATCTCCATAGTGGGACTGAAGCTGGAGAAATTGCCCAAGGAGATCGGTGACCTGATCCACTTGCGATATCTTCTTGTTCGCAGCAGCCACCTCAAGGCTCTCTCATCGGGCATAAGAAGATTGCTCAACCTGCAGACACTGGACATAAGGAAGACCAAAGTGGAGACGATTGACCCAGGATTCTGGAGGATTAATGTGCTGCGGCATGTGCTCGCAGAAATCCTCACTCTGCCAGAGACGCTCGAGGAAGAACTGGGTGAGCTGCAAACGCTACATGGTGTACATCCTGCAATGGCCAGTAATTGGAGTCAACAGAATTGCCCACTTCACAAGATGACCAACCTCCGATCATTGGAGCTGCATGGATTCGTTGATGCTACACACGGTGCTGCACTTGACAATGCTCTCGCAAAGATGCATATCCTTGGCCACTTGAAGTTGAAAAGTGATATTATCCCTAAATGTGTCTTCGTAGGAAGGTGCCTTGAAAACCTTCAGACGACACAACTGGATGGAGCGCTCCGCTGGCCTACGACCGACCAAGAGATAAAAGATATCCGCAAGCTCCGACCAAACCTAATGGAGGTGCCACTTGAAGGAAGCAACGATGCGGCCACGGAACTAGAGCTGATAGGCTACAAGCGTGTGCCACGGCGATTCAAACCAGTTTATCGGCTCCCCCATTACCTGCCAACCTTCAGATGATCTTCCACGGAAGAATGATAACCTTTCTTGGTTCTCATTTGCCCAGTTAAATGTTTCGAAACAGTCTGATTATTGTTTTGCTTCGAATCTCTATTTCTTCATGCTTTGTATGTTGCCGTTGTCATCAAATAAAAGCAAGAAAGGGCGTATGGATTCAAATGCGCCTAAGTTTGCATACTTTAAAAAACAGAGCAAAAGCTTTATCCCAGTCTATTAATAAATCTATTACTTAAGAAGAAGTGGTTGGACAACATTGTCTGAAAATAAATAATAATTGTATGCGGTATTATTTCACCCAAGCGCTTAGCTCTCGTGGTTACCAACAAACGGGAGATTTGATGACCCCCACAGTTCGTCTGCCTTTGATTGTAAAAGCCCCCTTCTTCGCATGTGTAGGGTGTCCGAGGGCTCGGCTACAGCAGCCATGTTGGGTCAGCAGCTACTCACGGTTGGGACGTGCCAACGAAAGGAACAGAAGAAGCCAAACTCCTCCGTAATAGCTTAATGAGAGATTGTCATGCCAAAACACCATCAAATATTGTCATTCCAGCAGGGGCATGAATAAACTACAGTGCACCTGTTGTGTTCGATCCCATCTACACCATCAAGCATCAAATCTTCCTGCCACATTAGCATTGTCTCACCATTAATCCCTCGGGCCCATAACATTGACAATCCTCAGAAGATCATAATAAGCACGAAACATTATTTGTCTGATGGAATACAGATGAAGCAAAATCATCAACCCATTGTGCCAAACACATTGAAGATACACGAAATATCATAATAAGCACACAACATTATTAGTCTAATAGAATACAGATGAACCAAAATGATCCCAAGTGCAACTTAGTACAACAGACATTAGTCTTCCCGCAAAGTACCAGAATGCAGAGTTGTACAAATTCAAATAAAAACTCATACAGTTAAGTCTTTCTTCAACATGACCATAAGCAAAGCATAGCCAGCATAGGAGCAAGACGCCATGCTACCATTCTCCCTCTTAACCCCCACCTGGCGACGCGCTTCCTCCAGGAGAAGCGGCACGGTCGTTGCCGCCATTGTTGTCCTCTCCGCCCCTTGGGCTAGGGCTACGGCCATTTGCGGCAGGGCTCATGTCACGGTCACCCCTTGCTGGGCTCCTGCTGTTGTCCCTCGGCGCAGGGCTCCTGCTGCCGTTGGGGGTAGGGCTGCGGGCCCTGCCCTTGGCGGGTGAAGGGCTGCGACTTTTCATAGGGCTGCGGCTGTCGCGACGGGGACTCTTCACAGGGCTGCGGCTGTCGCGGGGGCTACGCCTTGGGCTTGGGCTGCGGCTGTCGCGGGGGCTCCTTGACCGCCTCTCATCCCTCCTTGGTGAAACAGAGCGGCTGTGTAGGGCAATGGATGTTATACTGTCAGTGTTACATACAAAATGCAGATAACATGCCAAGGGGAAATAACAGTACCACCCATTTTTAACCTTATTTGTATTATCTTTTAACACATATTTGTATGTTTAAAAAGCAACATCTAGGTAAAACTGAAAACCCCTGGTCCACATAAGGTAAACCAACTTAGACAGAAGTTCTATTATGCAGTGTTGCAGAATAAGCATGACTCTACATAAAAGTTAATTCCTACATTCAACCGACTTCCGTTCCAAAATAAGTGTCACAACTTTATCTAGATACTGATGAATCTACAAACAAAACTGCGACACTTATTTTAGAGCAGAGGTAGAACTATGCACACATAATACTATAATAGCAGCAAATGAAACTAGACCGGATCTGATAGGCACCTAAGATGTGCTTAAGAGGAAAACAGTTCGTACAGACAGCATGCACGAGAGAAACATCATGACAGTTGGACAAAGTAGATCCTAAACACATAGTTTGGAAAAAAAACCATGCCAGTCCCGCGTACATAAACTTCAGACTCCACAGATCATTACGACAAGCAAATCATGCCATAGAAATCAACAACAGGAAGCACGTAAATTTCCAAAACAAATACATACCTGTAGCTCCTGCTACGGCTCCTGCTGTAGCTCCTATCGCGGACCCTTCCGCGACGAGGTGATGGAGATCTGGAGTAACTCTTTCCACGCCTGTTTTCATCAAGGGGACTAAATTTATATGCTCTATTTTTAACAGAAAATTATAACAAGAAAAGACACCTCAGGACATACTTTAGGTTCTTAGGGCTGTTCTGACAGTCCCTTTCTATATGGCCACCATCTCCACAACGGTAGCACCTATTTTTCCAGTCGCCAGCTTTGCAGTCACGAGCCCAGTGGCCATCAATTCCACAGTTAAAGCAACGGCCAGAACCAGGAGGAGGTCCCCGACCCATATATTCACGGTCACCACCACGGTCACGGGACCCAGACCCTCCTTGGCCACGCGGAACCTAACATTAAAATGAAGATTGTAATCAGAAAGCGCGAAAACAAAAAATCTGCATCATTACGCAAACATATATCATAGGTGAGAAACATTAGGATTACCCCTTTAGCAAACTCAACAATCATGCGGCTTCCATCAAAGTCACGCCCATCAAGGTTGTACCTTGCATCATCAGCATCCCTGGCATCACTAAACTCCTGCAGTATGATTTAGCAAAGAAAAGGAGTGGCACCAATGTAAAACAGCAGATATGTGAACTAAAACATTAAAAACAAGGTGAAAGAGAGCAGTTACTTACAACAAACGCAAACTCATGCTTCATATCCACATGTCGCACTCTGCGGAAATAGTTTCCAGAAACAGCAACACCGTCAAGACGCAAGTAGAGAAATGTATCACCATGCATACCGAACTAAACACCAGGCGCGATTGCGACCTCCATTTAAAACAGTCAATAGATTTTATCAAAACATTCGCCAAAGTCTGCTAGCAACTTCGGGAGAATAGCCACCGATTCCACCTAGGGCACCCTCCCACCAATCCACCATGGACTCCGAGGTTGGGAAAGCCCCAGAACCTTCAACAATATCATCCAAATTATTAACATGAACGGCTTGTGGATATATTTGATGGCAAGAAAATTAATGTGGGAGAACAATGACAAGGTGCTGGCTTAGACATCTTGTATGGAATAGCATTGCCTCAATGTAACCATGTGGAGAAATTCAGTTGCCTCTGAATTTCTGTTCTACTACATGCTTTTAGAATACCAGAAGCAAAGCACGTGCCTATTTGACTGCAAGCTAGGCACACAGAATTCACATAGGTGTGATATGCAACCCATCAAGATCCATCCAACCACGGTATAAGAAACTAGTACTACTTCTGATATTTGTGGAGGGCCTTATCCCTCCTAATGCAAGAAAGAAAAAACAGCTTTGACTGAAAGAATCCTGCTCAATGAACACAGGAACATTTAGGCGCCCAACTTCCTGCTCACCTCCCATATCTGGCGAAGAGGTCCTCAAGGTCTCTGGTCCGCGTCCGTGAGGAAAGACGGCCCACGTAGAGCCTTGTGCTACCGCTGTAGCGGTCACGCTCATCGTAGCGAGGCATCTTGCGCTGCAGCCACAACAGCAAACAAAAATATCTGAAATGTTAGAGCAACCACCAAAATCATGCATAGGAACAATAAACAACCAGCAAGGCAGAACAAGCCCCATCTCGCGCAGAAGCAACTGAACTGGTATACCACAAATCTAACTTGACAGCGTGTTTGGTTGGGGGGAGTTAGAAGTAGGAAATGTGAGTTTGAGGGAGCTGGGACTGAAAATCCGTTGATCGGTTCATGGTAACGGGAGTTGAGGAGGGAAAGGTAAGGGGAGTTAAGGACCTCAACTCCCCTCGATCTTTTCCCTGGTAGGAGCAGGTAATTCGACTGTGGATGGAGAACTGAAAAAAAAAACTAGCATGGTTTCACCGCCTGCCGCACATGGGAAGCGCGCCGCGCCACGGCAGCTAGACAACTAGATCTCGTCGACCTAGATGCGGCCGACGGTGGAGGAAAACTCGTCATCAACACGCACTGCGAGAACCAGATCTTGTATTCATGCCTGTGTGCTCAGTCCCGCCGGTGGCCGCAGCGTCATGCCGCTGCCACGCAGATCTGCCACGCCCAAGGCGCGACGAGCATCCTCCTCGATCAAGGAGGTGTGTCGACGACACCGGCAAGTTTCGGCAATATGCACAAGTGGTCGCTTAGGAGACGGGCGTACGGCAGATTCTCCTTGATCGAGAATGATGCGGTGGTGCAGCACACTTTCCCGAGGTTGCTATTGGTTGTTGTTGAGGAGAAGCGGATCTCCACCTGCTCCTCGGAGCAAAGAGCAGAGTTCAGGACGCTGCTCTTTCCATGGTCGTGGGCGTCTAAGCCTCGGGTCAGGTCAGTTCCGGGTAGAGGCGACGACCAAGGACATCAGAACAGCTAAAATGCATGATGAACCTTGCTGTCAAATTCTCAGCGGTAATTCTCGCGACACACCAAACATGGGATTAGGACTAATAATCAAACCCCTCAAGGGACTCCCGCTCCGAATCCCCATTCCCTATCCCCCAAAGTTGCCAAACACGCCGTGACTGTGAGCAGCGGCGTACAGCCATGCGACCTAGAGAAATTGTTCTACATACATACACGCGCGGGCCTCTAGGTAAAATGGTAGTAGCACCTCGCGACGCGAGCAAGAACTGAAATTAAGCCAAGATGCGGGCAGGGCCGGCCTGAAGGTAGCCGGTGGGAAGCTGGAGAACGAGGCCCTGACCTGGGCAGCGGCGAGACGGGGTAGACGGGTCCGGCGGAGTAGATCTGCTGGCGGAGGAGCTCGGTAGACGGCTGCGGCGGCGGGGGGGTGGGAGACGGCGGCGGCGGCGGAAGGTGAAACCCTAGCCGGTTGTGGCACGGGAGAGAGGGCCGAGACAGTGTTCTCGATTTGGGCTTGGGTTTGTACTACTGGGCTCGGGTCAGCTGGCCACACGGTGGTGGCAGGCTGAGATAATTTCGTCACATGTGAGAGGGCATTTCTGACATTCCAGATTTTATTCCTGATCAACGATAACACCAATGCCTATGACAAAGAGTAAAAAGATATTTACGGAGTAATATTTAGTAGTATAGGAAATATGCCCGTGCGTTGCACCGGGATCTTAGTTCTTTGTTTAGCAATAAAAATCAAGAGAAAATTTAACTATTAAGAAAAACATCATCTGAAAACAAAATTCACCTAGTATCATCTGAAAAAATGTGATTGTTATTGCGATGTGCCAGCAAATTGTACAACATGCTCGGATGTGTTTGCCCACATGTAAATATGGTTGATTTTATTACAACTTATATGGAGCCCTCCCATATTTATAGGCAGACATGTCTATTTCTTGGATTCTCAAAACAAAATACAGCAATAAAATCCTCCATTCAAACCATATTATTTCATATCCTAATATAGGAGTGTTTTTTTTTCAATTAACTACTTAGTTTCGCATTTCAAATAATACATTGTTTAAATTAATGTTCTATTTTATATGTATATTGGCGTATAGAAATGCAAAAAGAACACACAATTTGTCCTATGCAAATGCCCAAAAAGTACACAAAGCACAAAGTGTTAATCTTTTATACACTGAGATTCAATTTTGCACAAACATCACCAATTAAATACAAACGTTCCATTGAAATTAAGCTAGTTTCGCTCTCTATAATCTCAGATTCATCTAGCGCAACTGTACCAAGTAAATAAACACGTTCCATTCACATCAGCTAGTTTGGACAACGGATTTTAATCTTGCTTGCATTAGCACTGAACGACACACTGAACTGGGTCTGCGCCTAACAGAGGCTCGTTGATGGTTGACTCCTCAACGCCGAACGTTAGGCTAGAGTCCAGATCGGTAGGAGCAGCAGCGCGTGAGACACTGCAGCGTTCGGGCCTGCCGCCGCCCTTCGACCAGGGAGAAACAAATTAGAAAAAGAATAGAGAAGAGAAGCCACAATCGAGAGGCGATTTGCACAAAAATAACCCTTTTGTCAAACTATAGCACAGACTGACCCTCCGGCGAAACTATTTCACGGATCTAACCTCGTGGCGCCTTCACGGGCGCCACACGCTCACGTGGGTCCCCGGCGCCACACCCATCCGACGCCGACGCCGTGGTGACCCGATCCGACGTGGCGAGGAGTGGCGCCGCCCGCCGCGCTTTTGGTGGCGCCGCAAGGGCGCCACACATTCACTTAAGTTTGGGCCGCGCGCGCGCCAGCCCGACCATCTTCTTTCTCCTCTCTTCTTCCCGTGAAGAACAGGAGGTGGCCGGCGGTTCCTCTCTCTCCCCCCTTTCCCCCCACCAAATCCACCACCAAATCACCAGATCTGTCCGTGGAGATCGTTCCCCATCCATTTGTCAAGGTAATCTCCTTCAAATCTTGTCCATTCATCCACTAATTTCATAGATCGGGCTAGAGTTGGACATGAACCCGTAGACATGTTTTTTTTCTTTTGTGCACTCTATATTGTATTGTTTTTGTTGGAGATGGTAGCCTCATGTATGCATGTGTTTGAACCATAGATTTGTAGAAATCTACATATGAAATTTCACATGTATGTGTATGAACTCTATGTATGTATGTGTATGTATGTGTATGAACCCACATGTATGCCTAGTATTTGTGATGGAGTAACTCATATTTGTTAGTGGAATGGATCGTAATATGGTTCAAAAATGTAAACATGTAGGATGGCCGGTCCCGGTGGACGGGCCGCCGCGGTCCTGGCGCCCGGGCCGGGGAAGGGGCCGCCGCGGTGGAGCAGCAAGGGCCCCACGGTCACCGTCACCTGCATCATCCTCGTCTTCGCATGAGGAACGCTGCTTCGAGTTCCTCCTCCGCATCGACGACGACCCACTCGGCATCAAGCGGACAAGTTCGCCGAGTTCGTCGACGGCCACGAGCCGGCGCACTTGGCTACGGGAGGCTAGCGCAACTTCTCGCCGCCGGTCCGTGGAGGTACTGTTCGATGGGCAGGGCAAGATGTACTTGCACACGGGGTGGGACAAGTTCGCCTGACCTCCACTCGAGCCCGGCCGCCCCTCACCTTCCGTACGAGGGGACGGCGAGATGATCGTCAAGGTGTTCGACGACACCGCCTGCCGTGTGCACTACCCCCACACCGGCGAATCCGGCTCCGACACCGATAGTTAGATCGTCGAGTGTTGTCAACTCTATGTTCGTTGCTTCGTGTTGTTTGAATGCTATCTTAAATTGTATGAAACTATGTGCTACGATGTTAGGTATGATGATGTTATGTCCATGATGTGTGTACAAAATGGCTGTTGATATGATGTGTGCATGACATAGCTTTTGACATGATGGCAGTTTTGTTGGAATATGGTAGGATTTTTCATGGTTTTAACACAAGTCAATGTGTGGCGCCCTTCCCACTGGCGCCACACCGCACCGTGTGGCGCCGGATCACACATCCATGTCTAATTTCCCAAAACATACTGTAAGACAAATCGTCTGACTTAGCCGCGAGGCTCTTTGTGTGGCGCCGATGCCACGGGCGCCACACTAGCATGTGTGGCGCGATGCCACGGGCGCCACACAAAGAAACGGCTAAGGACTTATCGTCCGAGCCCCTGGATGTTTTCGACCAAATGGTTCATATAAATTGGCATGTGTGGCGCCGATGCCACGGGCGCCACACTAGCATGTGTGGCGCCAGGAAGGGCGCCACACATTGACTTGTGTTAAAACCATGAAAAATCCTACCATATTCCTGCAGTTTTGACAACAAGAAGATTGCACTGAATATGTACCACACATTGACACAGCATAATGGTTCAAATGACAAATAAGGTTCGACGACATCAAGGTTTCAATTACAATAAGGTTCAACGACACGAAGGTTCGAGAAGATCAAGGTTCACACAACATAAAGGTTCGACAACAAGAACATAGCCAAAGGGACATCACTGCGTCGCAAAGGCTCCCTCCCCCTTGCCTTCTTCTTCTTAGCTTCTTCAGCCAATTCTTCCTTCTCCCTTAAGTCACGAGCCAACTGAACGACCGAATCGAAGAAGTGGTGGCGCTCCTCCGTCTTCGCAGCTTCCGCTTGAGCTCTCTCCTCCTTGATGCGTTCAGCCTCCCTAGCCACCTCCTCTAGGTGCATCCTATTGGCCCGCTCCCTCGCAATTTGCTCAAGTTGGCAGCTCCTTAGGAATTTTATCCGTGCCTCGCGGTCCCGTTCGGCCTTCAGCTTGGCATTCCTCCTCTTGTGGAACAATATGTATTCGTCATACTGTTTTTGCATACGCTCATCTTCCTCCTTCTTCTTAGCTATCTCCTCCCGCCTCTTCCTCTCTAGTTCTTCCTTCTCCTTCTTCCGCACCGTCCTTACCGCCTCCTCCCAAGCGGACTCCTCCTTCTCATTGCCCTCCCATGCTCCCTTCCCCTTGGTGGGTTGAGTTGCCATACCTGTAAACCAAATTGAAAAACCAAAGTTAGTCATGGAATATGAAAAACCAAAGTACAATGCAATTAGTAACTTGGAGACACATACGGATAAGGCCCCGCTAGGTATCGTAGCATACTAGCACCGCGACGGCCACCTCTACTAAGCCCTACGTGAATCCTTTGTTGCCTTGGAGCTTGTCGCCATTGTGGTTGATGCCTTGAGGCTTGTTGCCTCGGAGCTTGTTGCGTAGGAGCTTGTTCTCGTTGGGCTTGTGTGCTTGGGGTTTGTTGGCGTTGGGCTTGTGTGCTTGGAGCTTGTTGGCGTTGGGCTTGTGTGCTTGGAGCTTGTTGGCTTGGACGAGGTTGTTGCCGTTGGGCTTGTGTACTTGGAGCTTGTTGGCTTCGAGGAGGTTGACGCGTTTGGCTTGGAGGAGTTTGACGCGGTTGGCTTGGAGCTTGTTGGCTAGGAGCTTGTTGGCTTGGCGTTTGATGGCATCGAGGTTGATTTGAAGCTTGTTGGCTACTTGATGCCGGTTAAGGTCAAGCTCGATACGAGCCTCAACCGTCTTGGTTGCAAACAACTCCAAAGCCTTATCTTGTGACCCGGCCACCGTCTCCTTGTAAATGGACCAACGTTGCTCCGAGTTGATACGCATTATCTTCCAACGGGTGTGCATTCCAAACCCCACATTATGCCTTCCCTCTAGCTCAACACCATCATTTGGCTCATTCCAATTCAACTCAACCCTAACTTGTGCTACCACCTCCGCAAAGCTAGGGCTAACGTCAAACACCAAGTCAACCTCTTCCGGGTCCGGCTCTATGTTTCCCTTCAAGAAAGCATCCTTCTCCACATGATGAACATGAACAATTCTTTCCATCCCCCTAGCATAATGGGAACACATACACACATGTGTTCATTAGTTAGCATAATCAACATAATGTACCCATACAAACTAGCACACTACCATTTCTTCTACTTCAACAACCCTAACATCCAACCTCAAATCAACCAAATCCATCTCCACCCTCAAATCAACCAAATCCACATCTAGGGTTTCACATATACATTGGAGCAAATACACAAAATCAATGGATGAAAAGAGGGGAAACGGAGGAGATTACCTCAAGCAACGAGTTGGGAACGATCTCCACGGACAGATCTGACGATTTGGTGGTGGATTTGGTGGGGGGGAGAGAGGGGGAGAGAGAAATCCGGGCGCCTCCACGGGAAGAAGAAGAACAGAGGGAGGAGAAAGAAGATGGTCGGGCTGGGCGGGCGCGCGCGGCCCAAACTTAAGTGAATGTGTGGCGCCCTTGCCACGGGCGCCACACTTTCAAAGTGTGGCGCCGGCGAGAACGGCGCCACTCCTGCTGCCACGTCGGATCGGGGTCACCAGCTCAGCGTCGACGGGCCACGTCGGATGGGTGTGTGGCGCCGGGCCAGGGGCGCCACATGAGCATGTGTGGCGCCCGTGAGGGGGGCGCCACACAAAAGGGTTAGATCCGTGAAATAGTTTCGCCGGAGGGTCAGTCTGTGCTATAGTTTGACAAATGGGTTATTTTTGTGCAAATCGCCCAATCGAGAAGGGGGACGGAATTACTTTGGTCGGACATCATTTGTTGGCCTCCAGCCACAGTGATGGTTGGGCTCGTTCCTGGCAGGCGAGACCCGATCTAGCTACACGGTTCAAGATCAAATCGACAGGCGTCGGTGACAGGGACTGCGGGACAATGTCCCGGATTTATGGGCAGGGGTTTCAAAGGCGGGCGGTTCCGTTCCTCCCGCTGGATGAGGGAGGCGGCGCTGCTTTCTGGAGATCGATTTGGTGACTGCGGGATGGAGAATCCTATCGAGCTCTGTTTTTTTAGGAGAACTGCTCGTTTGGTCGGGGTGGGAAGAAGAAGCCAACCGACAGCCTCCTTGAAGCGGTCTGAGATTAGCGCGTCCTTGAGTAGGCGTCGAGCAGCAGCTCGTAGATGGCAAGGTGGGGAAAGAAGTCCAAATAACCCCCCTATATATCGTGTTTGGGTCGCTAAGCCCCCCAAGTATAAACTGGGTCACTTAACCCCCTCAACTATCAGATACCGGGCAAATGACCCCCCAGGCGCTGATGGGTTGTTTTGTTGACGGTTTTGGTCCACGTGGACAGTGGTTTAAGCCACGCAGACTATTCTAAAGAATAACCCGGCCCCTCCCTGTTCTGATTCTCGTCGTCTCCTCCACCGAATCCGGCCGCCGCCTCCTCAGTCCCAGCCCCGTCGGAGATTCCCCTGTTGCCAATTGGAGATTCTGGCAACTCCTCACCATTATTGTAGAGGTGGTTCCTTCTCTCCAGAGCGGGATGATAAGGCAGATGCAAGTCTGTGAGCGGACGCATGCGCGGTGGCGCGCGCGGCGGGCGATTGGGGCGCGTAGGTGGTTGATCTCAGCAGCGTCGAGGGTCATCATCTCGTCGGCGAAGTGGCTGAACTGGCGGAGCTCCATCTGGACCTCGGCCTTCTCCCTCTACAGGCGGAGCATCATGGCCATGGCCTCGCTGGCGGCGTTGGCCGCGGCGAGGCGCCTGCTCCTCCTCCGCCTCATCCTGCAGCACTGCCACAGTGTCCTGCGCCGCCCCCAAAGCCTCCCGCAGCGCTGCGGTCTGATCCTCCGCCTCCACCTGCCCCAGCCCCGTCGCCCGCTCCTCATCCCCATGCCCGCCCCGCTTCTCCCCGTCCATATTCTTCTTCACACAGCGCCGCCACGTGACCACCGCACAAGGCGAGGAGCAGCAGGGGAATGAGTTGGCGTCCGCTACGGCGGACACAGCGGCCGAGTTGGAGTCGCAGTCGTGCTCGTCGTCCGCCATGACATCGGCGACCGGACACGAGGGTCTGGAAGGCGAAGAGGATTTGAGCGCAAATTCCGTGTAGAATAGACGAAGAGGAGGCGCTTCAGCGCGTGGTCCGAGACTGACCACACGAGGCTAATTCGAGCGTATCGCCTCAAGCCGAAGCACCTGTTACCTTGAAGAGACAAGGGGAGGAGGTGAAGAGGGGGCGGCGCAAGAGCGCAGCCGCAGTGTGTGGCGACAAGGAGGTGCAGTGGCATCTCGGCCATGTGTGTCTCCACCGTGGCTTAAACCACTGTCCACGTGGACCAATTCTGTCAACAAAACAGCCCATCGGCACCTAGGGGGGTCATTTGCCTGGTATTTCAAAGTTGGGGGGGTTAAGTGACCCATTTCATACTTAGGGGGGCTTAGTGACCCAAAGACGATAGATAGGGGGGTTATTTGGACTTCTTTCGCAAGGTGGGAGTCCGTGCGCACGGATTTCGGCGAGGGCAACTGCGACGGCAACTTCTTGAGCGTGCCGGCGAGAAGGCGTCCAAAAGAGTCCCCCGCTAACGCGTTCAGGTCCGATGCCTGCGCGCCCACCTGCCGTAGGATCCCGTCCTTTTCGGCCACCAGCGTCGCCGCCCGATGCAGCGGCATGAGCTGCGCCGGGAGAAAGGTCGAGGGGATGGGGGAAGAAGACGGGAGATCTATTCCTGACGTTTTCTATTTCAAAAACGAAACGTTAAATAATTTGGCGGTGGCAGGAGCATGTAATTTTGGCCGAACATCAGGGGTAACTAAAAAACGGACGAAAAAAGTGGGGAGAAACCTTCCTTCCTTTATTAGTAGGTAAAGATAAGATTAGTAGCACATATTTCCAAAAACTATCTAAAGATACCATCAACTTTGACAACCCCGGATCCTCACCTAGCATGAGAGCACTTTACATGGCCTCCAACGCAGTTAGGTCACTAATACCATGGATCATCCTTGAAGAAACCTCAAGAAACAAACCAGTATTATCGTCTCTATAAACAACACTCACTGCACCATGGCTTTCATCCGGAGATACAACACCATCACCATTAATTTTCATCAAGCTTGCAGCTGGTTTGGACCAACGACCAACTCGGCGTGGTGGACCTAGTATTATATCCGACTTTCTAGGATGATCATTTAGAAACTTCTTCACAAAATCAAATGTGTTAAAAGGGCTTTGAAATTGTCCCTCATGTATTGCCTTGACGTTGGGCTATCCATACTGCCCATAATGTGACCAACATCTTGACGAAACAAGCATGATCTAGAGATCCCCGCATCACAAAACCACCATTGTCGCGCATTCAATGTCGTATTCAATGTGATGTGCTTTGTAATCTCCTCGCCGACGAGCGCCCACACACAGCGAGCCATATTGCAATCTGTGAGTGGCGCCAAGAATCTTCCATGTGGCATTGCCCTTTGTTGAAGTGCCGGTCTCCCTAAGCCATTCCTTTTGTGAATCTTTTGTCGATTACGCGACAAAATCAACAAGAGGAAATTGATTAGCTTTTGGTGGGGGATCCGCGGCACTTGCCTTAGGATCTTCGATAAGGGTTGGCTTTTGAGCAACCAACTCCATCATCATTGCCTTCATTTGGCTAACGATGGATGACTTCAATTTCTTGAGGTCATCCAACGTAGCCGTTGTGCTATCGATGGTAGATGATGGAGCGGGTGGCTCAAGGGAAGGAGACCCATTCACAACCTTCTCTTGCCCGGCCATTTCTTAGGCGGTAAAGCCCGAGCAAGAAAACCTTGCTCTGATACCAATTGAATGGATCGTAGCGGACAAGAGGGGGTGAATGGACGCTACACAAATTCAATCTCGTGATGGGGAAGTGGATCTTCCGGCATAAATTGAACCCCGATGGCAGTCTTGCGCGATACAAAGCCCGTTGGGTGGTGAGGGGCTTCACACAGCAGGCCAGCGTGGACTACGGTGAGACGTTCAACCCAGTCGTCAAACCGGCGATGATGCGGGTCGTCCTCTCTCTTGCTGTCACACAAGGATGGGCCATCAATCAACTTGACGTGAAGAACGTATTCCTGCACAGCGATCTAGAGGAGACAGTTTACTGTCAACAACCCTCAGGTTTTGCTGATCCCACCTTTCCCTCTCATGTCTGTCGCCTCCACAAATCCTTGTACGGACTCATGCAGGCTCCATGCACCTGGTTCACTCGTTTCACCAATTACCTCCTAACACTCGGTTTTACAACATCCAAGTGTGATTTATCCCTCTTCATCCTTCACCGAGACACTCACACCGCCTATCTCCTATTGTATGTCGACGGCATCATCTTAACAGCCAGCCAGCCATCCCACTCTCCTTCGCTCCATAATTACCTCTCTGCACATAGAATTTTCCATGTCCGATTTAGGCGAGCTCCATCACTTCTTGGGGATCAATGTTCACCGCAACACGACTGGTCTCTTTCTCTCCCAACAACAATACACACTCGAGATACTCGACCGCGCCAACATGCTCCAGTGCCATCCCATCTCCACGCGCTCCAAACTGTCTGCAAATGACGGTGCCCCCTTTCGCGATCCTTCCCTCTATCGCAGCCTCGCTGGATCCCTTCAATACCTAACTCTTACCCGCCCAGACATTGCATACAGTGTTCAACAGATTTGTCTCTTCATGCATGCCCCGCGAGCCCCTCACTTTCAGTTGATCAAAAGGGTTCCGCGATACCTCTGTGGCACTTCACACTATGGGCTGCAACTGTATCGTTCTTCATCGCCAAACTTGATAGCATACAGTGATGCCGATTGGGCCGGTTGCCCCGATACACGCAAGTCTACCTCGGGCTTCTGCATGTTTCTTGGTCAGAACCCTGGTTTCTTGGTCCTCCAAACGGCAGCCAACGGCATCGCGCTCAAGTGCGGAGGCGGAATATCGGGCGGTTGCGAACTGCATCGCTGAGTCCTGCTGGATGCGCCAACTTCTGACAGAGCTTCGACGCCCTCCTCGTCGCGCAACCATCGTCTTCCGCGACAATGTCAGTGCCATGTATCTGTCGACAAATCCAGTCCAGCACCAGCGCACAAAACATGTTGAGATCGATCTGCGTTTCATCAGAGATCGAGTCGCTCTCGGGGAAGCCAAGGTCCTTTTTGTTCCTACTTCCTCTCAGTTCGCGGACATATTTACCAAGGGCCTGCCGTCAGTGGTGTTCTCTGATTTTCGCTCCAGCCTGAACATATGTTCAGTCTGCCAGAGATGCTCTAAATTCATGTATACTGCATGTAACGTTCAGATTGCAACTAGCTGACCTAGTCTATAGGAGGTGCGGCCTCATCTGTAGGAGGTAGTTCAGAGTGTGCACGATTGTAGCTGAGTGGGTTTGTCCACCACGGCACGATCTATCGATCCCTGTATAAGAGCATCTCCAACAGGCGCGCTATATAGGCCGCGCGGCATAAAAACGTCCGATATAGCGCGCGCGGGACAGAATCAGGCGCTCCAGCAGGCGCGGTAAACGGCGCGGTGCTGTAAAATTTTAGGGCGCGCGGCGTTTTGCACAATCCGGAGCGGCATATATGGCGCGTCGGCTACAGCGCGCGGCATCGCTCGTCCAACCGCGAAAAATCCCCCGCGATGAAACTTCCTCCCCGCGCTGCCCCGAGCCCAATCCGTCGTCTCCGCGCGCCGCCGGCGATCCCGACGATGGACGACCCTCCGGCAACCCGCCGACCCCTCCCTACTCTGTCACACCCTCCGCCGCCGCCACTTCCGCCGCGCCAGCGCAAACCCTAGCGGCGGCGCCGACGCCGGAACCCAACGGCTGCTGCGCGGGCGCTGTTCGTCCCGCCGCGCGACTACACGCACGCGCCGCGGCGCAGATGGCCGCGTGCAGGCACCGGCAACGCGCGGCCCGCGCCGAGGAGGGGGAAGGCGCCGTCAACGAAACGGCCTCACGTCGGCCCCGCCGCCGTCGCGCCACCGAAGAAAGCGAAGGCGCCCGTCCCCGCCGACGCCCTCCTCCGGCGCCGAACCAGCGCCTTCTCCTCCTCTCCTCCTCCGCCGACCCAGCCGACGCCTCCGTCCGCAACGCGCGGGCGCACATATGGTGGATGGTGAAATGCCCGAGAGGTAAAAACACTTCTTTTTTGTCGAATTGTGGTTTAGATGCATACCTAGCCGATGGTAATGAATTTCATTGCAATGTAGAGTGGATGATGCGGCATTCATGGAGACAATGAATGTTGGATCCTCGTTCTTGCATGACGATGAAGCCGCCTATGGGGAGGAGGAATATGAGGATGTAGATGAGGAAGGAGAAGGGCATGGGAGGCTATGGAGGCATGGCCGGCATGGGAGGATCAAGCTATGGAGGAGTGTTTGGAGGGACCATGGGAGGCTCCGTGAGTGGTGTGTACGGGAGTATGGGAGCACCACCGGGAGGCTTCGTGTCTTCCATGAATGCTACTATTCCTCCTTCAACCCAAGATGACGAGGACGAAGAAGAAGGTGTTGACTTGGAAAATGCGGAAGTGTGATATGCATTTGTGATATGCATTGTTTCACTTTGTCCATTTGAACCATATGTCGTGTGTCATTGTTGAACTACGTCATTTTGTGTGTCCTTGTTGAACTATGTGATGTTGTTGCACTTTGTGTCATTTATTTCATGAATTGTGTCATTTCTTTCATGAATTGTGAATGCAAAATAGACTAGAAATCTGTTTTCCGCGCCCGCGCGCGCTGTATTTTGCCGCGCCTGGCGGAGGACCATTTTTCCTGCGCGCGCACGCGCTGTATTTTGCCGCGCCCGGCGGAGGAAAAACGGCACAGCGCGCCATATCTGTTTACCGCGCGCGGATTCTTGGTTTTAGCGCGCCGCGATATAGCGCGCCTGTTGGAGATGCTCTAAATGTGTAACCACACGAGAGTGTGAGTGTTGAGCACAATCTCATCCTGCACTTCTCAAAATCACATCTGGCCGTCCGATGGATCAGGAAGGCCGCGACGCAACCCATCGGCCCATACATGAACCCCAGACTCCGGTGGCCTGGCAGCCGCCGCCCGCTGCCCTCTCTGCTCCGGCGAACTTCTCTCGAATCAACGCATTTCCTCCCTGAATCAGCCGATGTATTCCCCTGCCCGCGCTTTCTCCGAATTGCTGCGCTGAATCTCTGCACCCGCCCACCACATGCCCGCATTCCGCCGGATTCGATCGATCGATCGATCGCGTGACTGCTTCCCACGAGGGCAGTGCACAGTGCACGGCTCTGTCGCCTACCACCGCCGGCTGCTCTGCCCGGCAGGCGCTCGGCGGAATGACCGGCCGGGACCGCATGTCCGGCGTGCGCCGGCATTTCCTCTCACGGGCCACGTAACGGAGGTTGAAGAATTCGGGATGGAATTTCGGGGACTGCGCTCCGTTGTGATGCCTGGCAAGTGACAGTGATGCCTCCGAGTCCAGGTATGTTCCTTAGGTATCGGCTTCAACTGCTTCTTGCCTTGTGTTAATCAATGAGATTGATTGAGCATGTCCAGTTTTAGCTGAGCATGTCCTTCTTTTTACTGTACATACAGTTCCACAAACATGAGCCCAGTACACAGTTAGACAAACAGCCCAGTGTACAACATACCTTGGAACTAATAATGCTGCAAGGGAGCAGAATGCATGCTATTGCTATAGAAAGCCATGGAGCGCCTTTCACAGAGGGGAACCACCGAACACTCTCGAACTCACAACTTTGCATCAGTAAAACTTATATGCTCTTAGTCTTGCACAATAGCAGTTCTGGAACTAGAAGGTAGTTTTCCCCCAATTATGCAAAAACACGAAGTAACAATAAATTTTTGTAGAGTACCATATGCAAAATACATGTGAACTAGGAACTTAATGTACTAAATACACATACAGCTTGTGCACTTTAAGAAAATAAAAAGCAGACAAAACATGAACTGATGCCTTAACTTTGCTCATCACTAAGTTGGAGGATACAAAGGTGGAGAGAACTAGTGCTTACACACATTTTGGCCCAACAAATAATTTCCTTATTTTTGCAAGAACTCACACTTGGCCTTTTACTACTGATATAGACCTCCGTCATTTACTGTGATGCTGCTTGATGCATGCATGCTTTTTTTGCTTCATGCATCTCTGATTTTTTATCTTAGCAGGGGAAAAGGTCCATGGAGCCAAAGGAAGGTGCCATGGAGTTCCATATGCTGGCAGGGAGTTCATGCTCCCTATATAGCTCTAGAAGGACGACGATTCTCCTTGATTTGGACAGGATGAGCTCGATCGGTATAGATGGAGATTCTCCTCGATTTGGACTGGACGAGCTCGATGGCATAGGTGGCGTCTCCTGCCTTCCATCGCCTATACCGGCCGTTCACCTCCACACCGGTGACACTTGAAAGTTGCAGCAAATCTAACCGACGTTGTGTTCGTGCAGCCACCATGTTCAGTGTTCTTTGGGCACCGACAGCCAAAAATCGAAGAAGTGCATGCCAATGCCAAGATTGTTCGGACATCTGCTTCAGTGTTTAATGACCTGAGGTAATTAATACTCTATCGATTTCCCAGTCCGTCCTTTGTGCTATGTGAATTTTATTCGGAAAAGCTGATACACTCCGGCACATTTTTATTTGTATATTAATGCATTGATCGAAACTTCATTTTGAGATAGTTTGTGAAGTTGTGATACACACTTGGTAAAAATACCTGTGTGGGCTAATCAGTGCAAGTTCCAGGTTAAACTCCCTACTCTAGATTCTACTTGACAATGTGTTGATAGTTCGTGATACATTTATTCGTCTTTTTCACACTCTAATACGGTTGGTAACCAATACTATAGTGTTGTCAGATGCATAGATAGGATGGTACTTTAGCCTAGAAGCCGAAATTAGTCTACAACAAACAATTATTTATTAAGAGAATAGTTTTTGATTTGGAAATGGAAAAATCCGTTGTAGATTAATTAGGTACTGATCCTACAATCATTGAATCCCTTGCGGGTATGACATGTGGCTTTTTATTCTTCTGCTTCAGATTAGAAATTAGTCAGGTGAGCTGATATCTTTTGTGTTTGGTGGTTCTATGGTGGTCCGAACATTCGTAAAATTTCGTCTAATGCAATAGAGTTGTATGTTTTCATTAGGAGGCATTACTTAGATTACTGAATTGTGCAACTCTTGTGGAAGTTATACCTGTTCATATCCTCTTCTAATATGATTATGTTATTACCTCTTTTGTCATGCTAAATTGCTAATTATGTGTAGACCGAAAGAAATGCATATATGTTAGCCATGAAGTACTAACTACCTTTTTTTTCTCCATACCAAGAATTTCGATTTCTTTCTTAGCAAAAACCATTTATGATTGATCATGCATAAAAACAAGATTAGCATCCAGTTAGATAAAAGTACTTCAGCAAGTTTTACTTCAGTAAGGGGGTGCCTATTGTTGCTCTTTTTTCTGTTGTTTACTTATATATGATTGTTTATTTTCGGAGATTCAAATCAATGAGCTTGTAGTTTTGAAAAGAGTCTTATCATGTTATGTGGCAAACTACTAGGCATCTCTAATTAGTGCTGCAATGTGACCAATTTAAATGTTTCTCTAACTATCTTATATAACTACATTTAGTATATAACTACTTTGTCTCTTTGATTAGAGGAATAAGAAGCTTAATAGTAGTGTATCTTCTTTTCTTTTCCAACACGCTTTTATGATAATATATTATTATTATGTTGGATATAGTGCCCTAGAGTCATATAAATAGTATTTATTATTATATATCAATAGTTCATAATAGTTTTGTGCCATGTTATAACTGTATCAATCGGAAACATTGATACACGTGTGGTATTGTAAACAAACCAGTGTCCCTAGTGAGCATATACGCTAGCTACCTCGTTCTGATTCGATGATCGAGTTTTCCCGATCATAGATATACACGTCATTATAAATGGGGTCATATCATTGGGTGAATGATATGATGGACATTCCCAAATATAAGTATTGTAACACGATCAAGTCACAAAGTTCACGTTACGATATTTATGAAAGCGTAGTAACCTAATCCTTAGACAGTGAGATCATATCTAATCACCGTCACTGGCGGTTGCTTTGGTTGCATCAACCTCCACACTGTAGCAGGGTGGTCATAAAGGTGTAGTTAGGTATTCCAATGGTATGAGTTGAGACATATGTGTCAAGAGCGGGATTTGTTCATCCGCGTGATGGAAGATACTCTGGGCCCACTCGGTGAGATTACATTCAGGTTGCAACACATGACTAGGTCATGAGGATAGAATCGCACGGGAATGAGTTGAATAGCCTTGTCGATAACGAGATCGAACTAGGTATGGTGATACCGATGATTAAGTCTCAGACGAGTGCCGGTATCAAAGTAACAAAACGAATGGGATACGACGTAATGATTCAAACGACGATCACATCTTCATAGAATACACAGGGTCACTATTGTTCTCCAAAACATCCTGGTGATCATTGATCGGAGAGTGTCTCGATCATGTCTGTATCATTCTCGAACCGTAGGGAAACACACTTAAGGGTTCAACAAAACTTAAGATGGTTTTGAATTCATCGGAAACACCGGAGAATAGAGAAGAGAGAACTAGAAAGGGTTCCGGGGGAATCCGAAGATGTTCGGAGTGATACAAGAGGTGTCTCGGATCATCGGGAGTTAAATAATATTTATTATATATTACTTAATTGAATTAATATTAAATATATCTATATATTTATTAATAAAAAGGTGCATCCCACTAAGTGGGTGGCCACCCCTAGGGTTTTATGGGGGGGGGGGGGGAGTGGGCCTTACCCGGCCAACCCTAAAGGTGGCCAGCCGGCCATGTTCAATTTGTTCGAGTAGCCGAGCAGATGCTTTAGTCCCACACATGTAGGAACCTATGTTTTTTTTCTAACATGTATATACCTTTAGGTCGGCCATTGTTCACTGAAGAGTAATTATTGATCCGTAAACCTCAGATGTGTACACCAACAAGTTTTGTTTTTTAGGTGGTAGAGAACAGTATGCAAAAATAAATTTTAAAGCGCCGCCGTCAATCACGGGAGTTCAAAAAGTAGTCAAGGGTCCCTATGAATGACAAAAACATGGACCCTGCAGTTCATGTGTTCTAAATTGATAACATATGTATTCCATGTTTTTGTAATACATATTATGCTAAATTATTTATTTTGGTGTTGCAGAATGATTACATAGATGCGGTCTGACACACTAAACCTTTAATTTAAGACCTGTGGTGGTCAACTCTTATTTTGTTACGCTTCTCCACGGATTTCATTTGGCCAAGTCATAGGTAGTTATGTGTGAGTGGACTGGGTTAGCTGAGTCACTTGTTGAGGTTGTTGGCTGCATGTGTGCTTGTGCTAATCCAGCAATCGGTGAGTGGACTGGGCTACTGCATGCGTGTATTGGCTGCTGGTGCATGTGTGTACGTCTATTTAGGGGATTGTAACATCATTTGTAGCCAAGGCCGGAAGAGCTGAGAGAAAGAACAAGAAGACGAGCTGAGTAACAGCTCGAACATTTGATCGATATATTCCATCATCGCCTCGGTTGTCGCAAGGAGAGTAAACTACTGTGTCGTTTATAGCCATATCCAAGGACTGTAGATCCATCGGTTTTTGCATAGGTACGCTATGCTCATATATTTCCAATGGTACATTGTGATTTTTCTTGATAGATCAACTCAAGGTTGGAACTATCTTTTCATGTATTGAAATCTGAAAATTATATTTTGTAGTTGTTAGACAAATTCTTATATCTATACATAACAATGGTCCTCATGCCACCATTACATGGTGCTACGTTTTTTCCTTTTAGGATCATGGAATATAGTAGGTGCATGCAAATGGCGCAATCATACAATGGTTTTCAAAACTAATTATATACACTTATTTTACAAGATTAGATATGGATGTCGACGATGTCTTGAATTAACCAAATGGCGCAACCATTAGTATTCTTGTGTAGATAAAATATTTATACATGACTACATTACATTATTGGGTGTCGACTATTTTTTTATATGTAATAACATATTGTATCAATTACAGATATCGCTGATGTTATCATGTATGTTAGCTCACTAGACCACGAGACATATTTCCCGAACGAGGGAGATAGCAGTGGTGGACTCCAGTAATCTCATTGTGTTCTTCCGCATTTTCGATGGACTTGCTGAGCGCCATAGAGAACAACTATTGATTGGTGAAAGGCATAATTCATTAGTCATGCTAACCTTTATGGAAGTTGACCAAGCCTCAAGTAAGTCTAAACTATAAAAAGTGCTATATCCATGCCTCAAGTAAGTCTAAACTATCCAGCAAGTTCATCTTCTCCTGTTTATAAAAAATGTTTATAAAAAGATTGAGTAAGTAATACTGCGAAATGGATTTGGTTTAGATTTATTTGCTGAAAAAGTGCTATACCTTTATGGATTTAGTATAGCACTTTTTATAGTTTAGACTTACTTGAGGCTTGGTCAACTTCCATTAAGGTTGCCATGACGAATGAATAATGCCTTTCACCAATCAATAGTTGTTCTCTATGGCGCTTAGCAAGTTCATAAAAAATGCGGAATAACACAATGTGATTACTGGAGTCCACCACTGCTATCTCCCTCATTCCTACCGGGGAATATGTATCGTGGTCTAGTGAGCTAACATACATGATAACGCCAGCGATATCTATAATTGATACAATATGTTACTATTACATAAAGAAACTAGTCGACACCCAATCGATGTAATGCAGTCATGTATATATTTTATCTACATAAGAATACCCGTGGTTGCGCCATTTGGTAAATTGAAGACATCGTCGACATCCATATCTGTTCATCTAAAGAAGTGTATATAATTAGTTTCGGAAACCATTGTACCAGTGATTGCACCATTTTCGTGCATCTACTATATTCCATGATCCTAGTGTGGCAGAAAAGGAAAAAACCGTATCACAATTTCCGTATAAGAATTTGTCTAACAGCAGAATACAACTTTCAGATTTTAATATATGAAAAGATAGTTCCAACCTCGAGTTGATCTATCAAGAAAATCACGATGTACCATTGGAAATATATGTACTTTAGAGCATGCCCTACCTATGCAAAGAAGGTGGATCCACAGTCCTTGGCTATAAACGACACTTTTACTCTCCTTGCGACGATCGAGGCGATGATGGAATAGATCGATCAAATGTTCAAGCTGCTACTCAGCTCGTCTTCTTGTTCTTCCTCTCAGCTCTTCCGGCCTTGGCTACAAAAGATATTACAATTCCTTAAATAGACGTACACACATGCACCAGTAGCCAATACATGCAGGTAGTAGCCTAGACCATTCACAGATGGCTGGATTAGCACAAGCACACATGCAACGAACAACCTCAACAAGTGACTCGGCTAACCCAGTCCACTCACACATGACTACTTATGACTTGGCCAAATGAAATCCATGGAGGGTAACTAAATAAGAGTTGGCCACCACAGGTCTCAAATTAAAGGTTAGTCTATCTGACCTCATCTATGTAATCATTGTGCAACACCAAGTTCAATAATCTATCTTGCGTTGCCCGCGTGAGGAAGGACCAAATACTTTGACATTGACTGTTGCTGGTCGTAGGATGGAGGTGAATGGTGGATATTGGGCCCCAAGGCGCTGCCTACCTTGCCTTAAGCCAGGCACTGGATTTCAGTCCATGAATTGATTCTGGTAGTGTCAAGGTTGGATTTTCATGCATACCTAATTATTATTTTTACTTCTCTCGGCAGGAATAAGTGATGTAGCCTGCACCTGGCCATTTTATAGATACCCCTCGTCTCCATATACCACAAGAATTAGTGTGACACTCAATGTGTTACAACCTACGGTCGCACGAAAAAAGGAAATGCAAATCCATCATACCTACCATACAATGCACAAAAGGATTATAAGCACGCTTACCCATCTACTCCCTCCGTTCTTTTTTAATTGACTCGAATTTAGTACAAAGTTGTACTAAATCCGAGTCAATTAAAAGAGACCGGAGGGAGTAGTATACATATGGACAGAACGTCCCCAGCTGATGAATGAGTGGGTGATGTGAGTGTGTAGCACTTATATGCATGGGCAATATGACATGGTTTTGATTTCACAAACCTGCAGTTGCATTGCCTGCTAGTACTCTGTTCCATATCTGCGAGAAGCCTACCTGCACTGCTAATACTCTGTTACAGACACTTGGATCGATTTGCTTGAACCTGCTGCAACTGTGTGCGTGTCTGTGAGCATTTTCATTTCATTAACTTCAGCCCAGAGCCTTGTGCTTGTCCCCGTATTGTCATATGTTTCTGTGCAGTTCATCTCGTGCGGGTTGACTGTCCCAAAGCAAGCAAGGACATGAATCCATGGGTACCTTGCTTGCCAGGCAAGCTGCTGCTGGCAACCGCTGACTGCAAAACAGAAAGGCAACCAGTGCAGGAACATGAAATGCTAGGGCTCACATGTGGTCTTTTACCACTCCTACAAAACCTCTGTCAGTCATTCACGATTTCGCAGTGAGGCTGCTCGATGGATGCATGTTTATTTACATGGTCCTGATGTCGATTTTCTAAACAATGACACATGGGCCTCTTAGCTCTCATATCAGCAGGAGATTTTTTTTTTCGCGTGCAAGCTAAACGGAGGAGGTGCCATGGAGCCCATTTGCTAGAAGGCAGCCTTTTGCTGCAGCGTATTCCCCCTCGCTTGAAGATTGTGGATATCTACAGAATGACGGTCCCTGTTGATGAATGAATGAGTAACCTGAGTTAGTAGTACTGATGCGCAAGAAAATATCCACTCAGGTTTCTTCTGCTAGTAACGCCATTCGTTTATATACATTGAAGATTTTCTGAACCTGTGTGTGTTTGTGGGCATTTTCATTTCATACACTTTAGCTAGAGCATTGTGATTCCATTTGTTTATTTGAACATGACTTCTCCTTCCACATGAATCATTTATAGGTCTCCGTGCTGTTCATCTCCTTCCCAGAAGGCTGACTGTCCCAAACAGAGCGCGAGCAAGTGCTTGAGTCCATCTTGGCCTTTGCTTGCCTATCTGCACACATGGATCATTAAAAAAATCTGGACACGAGCTTGGAAGCCGCCGCTCGATGTTCTCTGCTACCTGGACACAGGAAAACTTCTCTCAAATGAACGCATTCCTGATTCCTCCCTGAACCAGCCGATGTATATCCCCCTGCCTGCATTTTCTCCGAATTGCTGCACTGAATCTCTGCACCCACCACATTCCCGCAATCCACCGGAATCGATCGATCACGTAACTGCTTCCCACAAGGCCGGAGGCGCTCGAATCATCGACTCGAAATTGGCATGGAACCTGCACTCATGAGGCTAGCACAGCTGGCTGCTCTGCCTGTCGAATTGACAGGCAGACGCTCGGCGAAATGCCCGACCGGGACCGCATGTCCGGTGTGTGCCAAAATTTCCTCTCACAGGCTACTTAACGGAGGTTGAGGAATTTGGGATGGAATTTTGGGGACTAACTTCACAACGGTGAGGTCATACAAGGACCGTGCTCCATTGTGACAGTGATAACTACCGCTACCAGACTTTGAGTCCAGGTATGTTCCTTAGGCATCGGCTTCAATTGCTGCTTGGCTTGTGTTAATGAGATTGCTTGAGCATGTGCAGTTTGAGCTGAACATGAACTTCAAACAACCCTTGGCTGCTACAGAAACGCAAAGAAACTAAAATCGTCCCACATTTATTCCACCAACGCTGCTGCTCTTGCTCGCTCGATAAGGGCTATTGTGCCGTCTGCTTATGGAGTGCTTTTTCTCTAGCTCGTGATGGTACGTATGAGGTGTTACCCTGGACAAGGAAAACCTCCAGCTATTTGGGATGACCTGGTCGAGCGGCGGTCAGAAACCATGAAATCTGCTACAAAACAGCAGAACACGGGCATGTCTTCTCTGGTCATGCTCTCTGTTTGGTAGATCTGGAAGATGATGTCTGCAACAGTCTTTAGTGGCGAGTGCCTGCGGGTGCCGTCTTGCGTGTTTGGGTGATAATGCCTCCCGGGCTGATTATCACGTGGGGGGGGGAGGGGTGCCTACATATAAATTTCCCTTCCTTCTTACTGTACATACAATTCCAAAGACATGAGCCTAGTACGCAGTTATACACACAGCCAGGTATATAACATACCTTGGAACTAATAATGCTGCAAGGGAGCAGAATGCATCCAATTTCTATATAAGGCCGTAAAGTATGGAAGATTTGGATGCCCCCCGATCGTGTCCAAGATGCTGATGTCTAGCTGCTCTGCTTCGGCGAGGGCTAGACATTTCTAACTCTCACAACATGTTTCTTTTTCTCTCCCACCTTGACCTTGTACAACTATATGACCTTTTGGGGTCTTTATAACTGAAAAATTCCGTAAAGTGCCTTTCACAGAGTGTTACGTTCCCACTAGATCCACTCAATCATCCACATATGGTTCACCTTTACAGAGGAATTGAGAGGAATAGAGAAGCAGTTTGGGGTGGAGAAAGGAAGCACGGGAGGGGAAAGGGGATTCAGTTCACAAACTGGTCAAACGACAGCTAAAACAACAGCAATAGCAGCATATAAGGCCAGCGAGCCACCGAGCGCAGGTCCAGGGATCTTGTCATGCCGCTGACATGTCCAGCTCTGATTGGATGGTAAGTAGTCCATTCGGGCCCACTGAGCCGAGCTGGTCTTCGCCCGACGCGTCGTAGTTTCCTTCTTTGCTTGCCTGATGGCGTTGGAGTAGCTTCAGTGTTTGGGTCCATAACACTCCCCCCTTCTTCAGTTCCAGCTTGTCCCCAAGCTGGAGCACTTGGAAAACGTTGCCGCAGGTCATCATAGCCCTCCCAGGTTGCCAATGAGTCTGGGAGCCCTGACCAGCGAACCAACACTTGGCGCTGGGATGACGATCCTTTTCTGCACCAGCGATTCTCCAAAATATGCTCAGGCTTGGTTGATGTTGTCGCCGACTCTGGCAGGTCCAGTTGAACAACCTCATTTGCTCCCACCGCCTTCTTGAGTTGCGACACATGGAGTACTGGATGGATTTGGCTAGTTGCTGGCAACGCCAACTTGTATGCCACCTTGCCCACTTTCTGTAAGATCTGAAATGGACCATAATAACGAAAAGCCAATTTCCGTGTACCTTGCGTGGCCAAGGATGTTTGCACATATGGCTGTAGTTTAAGATAAACCCAATCACCTTCAGAGAAGTGCCTCTCAGTTCTGTTCTTGTCTGCCTGCGACTTCATTCTTTGTTGTTGGCGCTCCAAATGTTGGTGAAGCAGTTGAGTTATGGTATCCCGCTCACTCAGCCACTGTTGCAGGTCAGGAATAGCACAAGCTTCGACGACATCGACTCCAAAATGGCGAGGAGGATGACCGTACAGGACTTCAAACGGTGTCTTTTTCAGAGAAGAATGAACTGTCGTGTTGTACCAAAATTCGGCTAGATGAAGCCATTGAGCCCACTGTTTCTGGCATGAGCTAATGAAGCACCTCAAAAATCCCTCTAAGCATTGGTTAACACGTTCCGTTTGGCCATCCGTCTCAGGGTGTCTGGCAGAGCTCATGCGAAGCTCAGTGTGTGTGAGAGGAAATAATTCCTGCCACAGGGTGCTAGTAAAGATAGGGTCCCGATCAGAGACGATGGCTTCAGGCAAACTGTGTAGTCTGTACACTTCCTTGACATATGCCATGGCGACAGACAAGGCAGTAAATGGATGAGCCAGGGGTATAAAATGGGCATAATGTGAGAACTTATCCACCACCACCAGGATGCAGTCAAATCCAGAAGATTTCGGTAGCCCTGTAATGAAGTCCATCGTTACAACTTGCCAAGCCCCCTTAGGCACTCTGAGAGGTTCCAACAAACCCGGGTAAGGCACCCTCTCGGCTTTAGCTTGCTGACATATGGTACAATTGGCCACATATTGGCGCACATGTTTCTTCAATCCGGGCCAGGAGAATAAGTGTTTCACACGATTATAGGATGCATGGAAACCAGAGTGCCCCCCAACTGGGCTAGAATGCAGAGCATGCAAAATCTTTTGCTGTAAGCTCTCATTGTTTCCAATCCATATACGCCCTTTGTGTCGGATCAAGCCTTTCTGTAGAGTATAATTCCCTTGAGAAGAGGCAATTGCCAATTGAGCTAGCTTAGTTTTTGCATCAACATCATTTGCATATCCTTTGACCACATCATCTAACCACACAGGTTTACACTGGGAAATAGAATGGAGCTCATCTGTGTCATCATGGATATGGCGAGATAAAGCGTCTGCAACTCTGTTATCAATGCCCTTCTTATACACTATCTTGTATTGGAGGCCGAGAAGCTTTGTCAATGCCTTGTGTTGCCATGGTGTCGTGAGCCGCTTATCATCTAGGTGGACCAAGCTTCTCTGATCAGTGCGGATGATGAATTCCCCATGTTGCAAATAAGATCTCCACTTGTCGACAGCCATTAAGATTGCTAGGCATTCCTTTTCATATGTAGATAGACCCTGATGCCGTGGACCCAAGGCTTTACTCATGAATGCCAATGGGTGTTCATTCTGCAGCAAAACAGCACCTATGCCCCTGCTGCAAGCATCAGTTTCAATAAGGAAGGGTTTGGTGAAATCTGGCAGCGCAAGGACTGGCGCCGACACTAGGGCTTGTTTGAGAGCTTGAAAAGACTCCTCTGTTTCAGAGGTCCAAACAAAAGGCACACCCTTCTTCAACAAGTTTGTCAAGGTTTTGCTAATCACGCCATAGTTTTTTATAAATTTTCGATAGTAGCCTGTCATACCAAGGAAACTCCTGAGTTCCTTGACATTGGTTGGTTGCTTCCACTTTAAGATAGGGGCAATTTTACTTTTATCCGTTGACACTCCAGCTGCACTAATCTGGTGTCCAAGGTACATTACTTCCTGTTGTGCAAAGGTGCACTTAGACTTCTTCACTTTCAGGTCATGCTTCAATAGAATGCTGAACACATGTTCTAGATGCTTTGCATGATCAGTCAGGTTCTTGCTGTAGATTAGGATATCATCCACAAATACCAAGACATATTTGCGCAAGGCAGGTGCTAAGATGTCATTCATCACCCCTTGAAACGTTGCTGGCCCCCCCTTGACTCCATAAGGCATTACCTTGTACTCAAAGTGACCATGATGAGTCTGAAAGGCTGTTTTGTACTCTTCTCCTGCAGCCATGCGTATTTGATGATACCCAAACCTTAGATCCAGGCTAGTAAACCAATGTGACCGGATATTTGTTTTTAACTGTGAGGGCATTTAAATGGCGGTAGTCCACACAAAGTCTCCAAGACAGATCCTTCTTCCCTACTAACAGTACTGGTGAGGCAAAGGGGCTATTGCTCAACTGAATAACACCTTGCCGAAGCAACTCTTTAACTTGCTTTTCAATTTCATTTTTTTGCATGGGGCTATATCTGTAAGGTCTGAGGTTCACTGGGCTTGCTCCGGGCAGAAGTGGTATTTTATGATCATATTTCCTATGGGGAGGCAGGCCTGTAGGTTCATCAAACACACTGGAAAACGTGTCCAAGACCAAAGCAACAACCTGTGGAACCTTGGACTGAGTGCTGTCTTCAGCCACTACATAAAGTTGAACCATGTAATATACTGAATCTTGGGAGTGCAGTTTCTGCAACTCAGATGGAGTAATGATGGGACAATGTGCAGTATCAGCTGTAATACCTTGCAGTTTACATTTCTGTCCTTGCCACTGGAATTCGAACCATTTCTCTGCCCAATGAGTTGTCATTAGTCCCAGCTGTTCCAACCAATTCATGCGGAGGATTACATCATAACACTGTAGAGGTAAAACTTTAAGAGAAGTGTGGAATACTTGCCCTTGGCACTGCCACTCACAATTGGGAATTTCAGAGTTCCCAGACAGAAGTCCACCACCGGCCACCTTAACTTGTACCGGCCGGGATAATTGCTGAACTCCCGTGAGCTGGTCCGCCAAATGTTGGCTGACAAAGTTATCTGAAGAACCTGAGTCAATAAGAATGATAACTTCATGCCCTTGAATCTGTCCAACCAAACGGATAGAACTTGGAGCTTCCAGACCATTCACTGCATACTTACTGATAGACATGAGCACTTCCTGAGTATCTGCCAAAGCGTCTTCAAATACCTCAGACTCTGGGCTTGTCGGGACAGAATCATTCTCAGGCAACTGAAGCATAGCAAGGAGCTCTTCCACAACATGCAGTTGGACAGTAGAAGAACATTTGTGCCCAGGAGCATATCGCTCCCCACAAGTAAAACAGAGATTGCGGGCTTTGCGATAACTTTTGAGCGCTGCCAGTTTGGCGGTCATACCAGGAGATCTATCTTCTGTCACAGGAACTGTTGTTCTAGCAATGTGACCAGGAGTATGACGACTGAAAGAGCGAGATGTATTTGGCTTGGAGAAATTTCTTGGAGCATCATCTTCGATTTCTTCCTGCAGCAATGCAAGAGAAACAGCAGTATCTAGCTCTTCTGGACGATGAATCATAACCACAGCTCTAATGGGACTAGCTAAACCTTCTATGAATCGAGTAACAAAGAAAGTTGGATCTAGATCAGGTTTATAAGCTATCATATGCTGTCGGAGAGTATTAAATTTTTCTACATACTCTGCTACTGTTCCATTTTGTTTAAGGCGAAAAACCTGTCTATACAACATCTGATATTGCCCATGATCAAAGTTTTTACTTAGTTTGTCACATAACAATTCCCAAGTAAATGTCTCTAGTTGATTTTCAACACTTTGCAGCCACATAGCCGCGTTCCCCGTGAAGTGCATCGTAGCATACTCCACACGCTGGCCTGTATCAACAGAGAACAAACGAAAATACTTCTCAGCAGCCTTCTGCCACAGCCGAGGATTTTCTCCGTCAAAACGAGGAAAATCGGTCTGCGGCGGCGTAGCAATAACACGAGAAGTAGGAGCTAGTTGTTGTACGGTAGGAACAATAGATAGATCTTGCGAACTGGGTGTGGTACCTGTGACCGGGGTAGACAGGGGAAATGCTAGTGTCCCCGCTGTCTGACCCCGGGTGTCGTGGATCACGCTGTGGCCTTGCCCGGAGTTGATCACCTGCAGAGTTGTCCCCACGTTTGTTGTCGTAGGGGCTGCAGGCGGCATCGCTGCTCCTGGGGTGGTGCTTGACTGCTTGGTGGAGTCCCCAGGGCGCTGAGGCCAACTCCCACTACCACACGGTCCACCTGCTTACGCAGGGCTTGCACCGACGAACTCAGGTCCGACACTTGTGTGTCGATGCCGCTCTTCCACGTGTTGAGCGTGTGGATCGAATTTGCGGTCGCATCCACCGATGCCTGCGTGCTCTCCAGCTTCGATTCCAGAGATGTGAGGCCCGCCTTCAAATTCGACGAGAACTTGGCTTCCACGGATGTGAGACCCGTCTTGAGATCTGCTGATAGTGCTTCAATCATTTTTTGCAACCCCTCCATGTCGATCTGCAGATTGTCATCCGCTCGGAAGTTGTCCACCGGGTTTGATGCGGTCGCTCCAGGGCGGGATCTCGTCAGCCAACCCAAATCGAGTGACCAAATCGGAGGCGTTTCCTCACGGAAACTTTGTGCCAATCACCGAAGCGATTCAGCGCCGGGAATTACTGTCTCAAATCGAGGAAATTTTTACGCGCGGAACAGAGATCACCAGCTAATCTGATACCAAATGTTACGTTCCCACTAGATCCACTCAATCATCCACATATGGTTCACCTTTACAGAGGAATTGAGAGGAATAGAGAAGCAGTTTGGGGTGGAGAAAGGAAGCACGGGAGGGGAAAGGGGATTCAGTTCACAAACTGGTCAAACGACAGCTAAAACAACAGCAATAGCAGCATATAAGGCCAGCGAGCCACCGAGCGCAGGTCCAGGGATCTTGTCATGCCGCTGACATGTCCAGCTCTGATTGGATGTTAAGTAGTCCATTCGGGCCCACTGAGCCGAGCTGGTCTTCGCCCGACGCGTCGTAGTTTCCTTCTTTGCTTGCCTGATGGCGTTGGAGTAGCTTCAGTGTTTGGGTCCATAACACAGAGGGGAACCAATGAAGACTCTCGAACTCACAACTTTGCATCAGTAAAACTTATATGCTCTTAGTCTTACACAATAGCAATTCTGAAACTAGAAGGTACTTTTCCCCCAATTATACAAAAACACAACAAAGTAACTATAAATTTTTGTAGAGTACCATATTGAAAATACATGTGAACTAGGAACTTAATATACTAAATACACATACAGCTCGTGCATTTTAATGAAATAAAAGGCAGACACAAAATGAATTGACGCCTTAACTTTGCTCATCACTAATTGGTTGATGCAGAATCTCCTTTGTGACCTTGGTGTTTCTTTGATAGAATGACCAGGCTTCGTAGGCTGCAATATACACTAGCACAGGGATGACTAGACAGATGACATTCCTGGATGTCGCCAAGTCCCTTGTGCTGCCTGCTGCGTATGCACCCAGGAGACCGAGCATGTTTAGCAAAATTGCTGTGTGCATTGGCCAGAGTAGCAACTTGTGGTTGTGCAGGGTCCTTGGAAGAAGCAAGACAACGACGACGATAGAGGCTATAAACGAAGTGGAGTTGCTATAGAAGAAAGCGTGGTACCGGCGTTTGTTGATGTCGTGCAGTACTGAGTTGCCGGAAGAAGAGTGTCCATTGTTGTTCTCTTGCCAGAGACCGCCTGGTGGTTTAAGACCAGTTTGATATGTCACACTCACGGCCAAGACTCCTAGCAGCATCAAGTACTCCCGCATGTCCTTTTTTCTTTGTACTTCACCATTTTCCTCTTCGTCTTGGAGTTCCTTCTCCATTTTCTCTTTGAGGTGTTCAGCAGATTCAATATCTGTGTTGTGGGATCTTATTTCAGAAGACTCAACACTGCCGACTCCTTGCTCATAGGGCCCATTTGCTGGATCAGGGGACACATTGCTGCTGCTGCTGCCAACTTGTCCAGGGGTCTTATTTTTCGAGTTGCGAATCCAGAAGATGACCACTTGCAAGATTACAACAGCAAACACTGCTGCAACCAATGTTAATACATAGATGGAAGTTCGTAGTTGGCGGGAGCTTCCAGCAGCATAGGCACCCATGAGCCCAAACATGTCCGCCACCATGCATACGTAGAGTGCATAGCACCGTATGGCTGGCCTGTATAGATTTGGGTTCACAAGTAGGACAATTAGAGCTACGGATGACATGAAGCTAATAGCATTGCAGTAGAAGAATGCCCTGTAATGCTGAGGGCAGTTATCTAGGAGGACCGGGAATCCTGCTTGGTGTCCCAAGTTGTCGTCTGCTGACCAGAAGCCGCCAGGTGGAGTCAAACCAGCTTGATAAGTGAGTGTAGCAACCAAGATTGCCAAGAGAAGCAACACCTCACGCCTACTATCCAAAAGATTAGTATCTTCCTGTTTGTCGTTGTAGTCTAATGTGAAGAAAACTATATGGATCACCACATAGACAAAGATAGCTCCAGCCAAGGCGACAACGTATATAGAGGTGCTTACGTCCCTGCAACTCCCAGTGGCATAAGCACCTGTAAGACCGAATAAATCCAATAACATGGCTGCCTCCAGTGTATGCCGCTTAAGAAGGGAACTACTCCGGACCATTGTGATGACAATTAATGATGCCACAAAAGCTGCTGAGTTGCTGTAGAAAAAAAACTTGTACCGCGTCGGGTGCGTTGTGAGCAGTACTGGGTCACCAGCCTTATGCCCATCCTGGTCATCTGGCCAGAGGCCGCCTGGTGGATCTAGCCCAGCTTGGTAAGTGATGCTCGCAACGAGAGTACCAAGCAATATTACAAGATTGCGTGCTTTTTCCAGTGCGTCATTGGCCCTGGGTTTCTTTTGTGCTGCGGCCTTGGCTTCGTTGTCCCTGGTAATTTCACAGTACAGATTTAAACATAGTCATGTTGGAGGATACAAAGGTGGAGATAACTAGTGCTTACATACCTTTTTGGCTCAACGAATAATTTCCTTATTTTTTGCAGCCATGCTGGAGCATTTTCAGTAATGGCTCTCGTAATAGCCACTTGAAGGAAGATGTATGCAAGAACTGCGCCAATCAGACAAACAACATAGGTGGTGGTGTCAAGCTCCCTGCAGCTCCCAGCAGCATAGGCACCAACAAGGCCAAATAGTGCGACGACGATAAACCCATACAGCAACAAACCGTACAGACTTGAGCTTCTTTGCAGGTAAAGAGATTATCAAGTTCTTGTCAAGGAGCAACATGATAATAAGAAGGGATGAAACAAATGCGGTGGTGTTGCAGACAAAGAACGCCTGATAGCGGCTGGAGTTGTGGTCCTGCAGAATTGGGTCACTGACATGGTGACCATACTCAGCGTTGCTCCAGAAGCCACCTGGTGGGTTCAGCCCAGCCACATATGTGATGGTAGCGACAAAGGTTGCGAGTAGCATCAAGACCTCGTGCTGATCATCACGTTTGTGTTTGGCAGTATCCTCGTCTTGCTTCACGGAGTAGACATAGACGAAGATAGCAATCGCGATGTAGGTGAAGATGGCTGACATTATCACTGAGGAGTAGATGGTTGTGAATACATCACGGCAGCTGCCAGCAGCATAAGCCCCCATGAGGCCAAGTAAATCGAAAACCATGACCACCCGCAGCGCAGCTGCCCAGGCCTTGGTCTTGCTGCCCAGGACAAGGAGGAGGAGACATACCACAAGTGACGCGGCGAATGCAGTCGCATTGCAGTAGTAGAACGCAAGGTAACGGTGGTAGTGGGTATCACGAAGGATTAGGTCGCCGGCAAGGTGTCCATCCTGTGTGTCCTGCCAGACCCCCCCCTGGAGGGTTGAGCCCTGCTGCATATGTCACCGTTGCTACCAGAGTGGCTAGCAGAAGAAGATACTTCTTCAGCTGGTACTCCGTTGAACCTGAAGGCCTTTTGTGGTCTGGCTCCATTGGACTGTGGGATGGTACTTGGTTGCTTGGTGATATTTGCACAACTGGCGGTGGTATGGAACAGGAAGAAGGTCCCTTGAGACGATGTGAGGATGTACTGAGATGATCTCTTGATTTTATCAGTGCAGGAGCACATAGGCCCACACCTGGCAGGTTGTTTGGCATGATGTTTCCCTGGCATCTGCATCTCTGGCTGCTAATCATGGCATGGCTCCATCTGTATTAATTTTGTAGCCCTTTGTCTTTCTCAAGCTTGTACTGCTGAGCAAACATTTGTCAGTTGAGGACTTGAAGTTGTCAGTGCGACTTGAAGTTGTCAGTGCTCACCCGTCCAGTGTTGAACTGCCCTGGATGGCTGCACAGGTGGTGGTTTTCAGTGAAATGCCTCTTGGAGGCTATGCTTTAAGGAGTCTTGTGCAAGTGCAGATCAGGATCGTGCCCATCTGTCTTTCAGTAGAATACCTACCTCAGGTACATCTTAAGACACTTTCCTGGTTTTACAATTATCTCGTATCGTTTTGTCCATGATGGTTCATGATGCTGCTTGAACATGTTCTTTTATTTTGTGACATTGAGAATTGCTCTTAAATACCTGCCATGAAGATTCCAGCAAACTTCATGGCCAGGGACAAAATTGGGCCACATAATGAAGGATGGGCTGGTCCGCGTCCCATTAGTACCTCCAATTCTGTTGTGTGCTACTTTTATAAGATATGAGACCTGGTCTATATTACTTCTAAAACAACTGGGTTAGAAAGATAGATTTTCTGTGAGAAAATAAAAACATTTGTCACAGATGTTAGTATGCTGACGGGTTGAGAACCAGTTCCGTGGAGTCATAGGGCGATTCTAGCTTTAGTCTTTAATTGTCATGTTCATGAAACCTCGTTTGTATTTAAGAAAGTACAGTTTCAAGTAGTAGTAGTAAATGATTCTTTATATATTGCAATAGATAAATGACGAAGTAGTGAATTTCGAAACTGCAAACACCAACATGTTACGAAAAATGCAGATATGTAAAGACCAACATCTACCATCCTCTGCTTCATGTGACTCTGTCCTTGAAAGTCCGGGCAGCAGCTGCTGACTGCACAGCTCACACCCAGTGGAGGGACATGCAAGGACTCACACTTGGTCTTTTACTACTGATATAGACGTCTGTCATCTACTGTGATGCTGCTTGATGCATATATGATTTTTTGCTTCATGCATCTCTGACTTTTAATCTTAGCAGGGGAAAAAGGTCCATGAGTCTGCGTTGTAATGCAAGCCAGAGGGAGGTGCCATGGAACCCCATCTGCTGGCAGGGAGTGCATGCTCCCTACATACATACAAACAGAACGTCCCCGGCTGATGAATGAGTGAATGATGTGGGTGAGTGGCACTTATATGCATGGCAATATGACATGGTTTTGATTTCACAAACCTGCAGTTGCATTGCCTGCTAGTACTCTGTTCCAAATTTGCAAGAAGCCTACCTGCATTCCTAATACTCTTGGATCGATTTGCTTAACTTCAGCCTAGAGCCTTGTGCTTGTCCCAGTATTGTCATATGTTTCTGTGCAGTTCATCTCGTGAAGGTTGACTGTCCCAAAGCAAGCAAGGTCATGAATCCATGGGTACCTTGCTTGCCCATGGCAAGCTGCTGCTGATGGCAACCGCTGACTGCACAACAGAAAGGCAACCAGTGCAGGAACATGCGATGCAAGGACTCACACGTGGTCTTTTACCACTCCTACAAAACCTCTGACACTCGTTCACGATTTCGCCGTGAGGCTGCTCGATGGATGCATGTTTATTTACATGGTCCTGATGTCTATTTTCTGAACAATGACGCATGGGCCTCTTATCTCTCATATCAGCAGGAGATTTTTTTCGCGTGCAAGCTAAACGGAGGAGGTGCCATGGAGCCCATTTGCTGGCAGGCAGCCTTTTGCCGCAGTGTATTCTCCTTCGCTTGAAGATTGTGGATAACTACAGAATGAAGGTCCCTGTTGATGAATGAATGAGTAACCCGGGTTAGTAGTACTGATGTGCAAGGTAATATCCACTCAGGTTTCTTCTGCTAGTGACGCCATTCTGAACCTGTGTTTATGGGGGGATTTTGATTTCATACACTTTACGTACAGCATTGTGCTTCCATTTGTTTATTTGAACATGACTTCTGTTTCTACATGAATCATTTATAGGTCTCTGTGCAGTTCATCTCTTTCCCACAAGGTTGACTGTCCCAAACAAGGCTAGCAAGTGCCTGAATCCATCTTGGCCTTTGCTTGCCTATATGCACACATGGATCGTTATAAAAAGCTGCTCATCAGCAAACAACATGGAGTAGTATTTTATCTTCCTACTATTCAACAACTTGTACCCAGCTTTGCAGCACAGTTCCCTAATAGGGGACCTTGTTTTAGTGACCACAGTTTAGACAAAAGGACCCTCTCTCTGTTTCTCTAGAACACACTTTTGCCAGGCCAAGACCATTTTGCTTTACATGTTGCCTAGAAAGTGAAGAAGGAGAAGAGACAGTCCTGAACTTTACATAAGGATCAATCGCCATCCTGAGCATGCCATTTTCGACCAATTGTCCCAATGAGAGCTTCAACTAGAGCCTCAGCCGCTGCAAGATCACAAAAGAACACACACCTGAGTTGTCCACCTGACAGTTGCAAGAAGAGCTAGCACAGTGCACATTCTCTCTGCTTCGTTTTCTTGGCAGTTTGCGGAATCGTCGTTTATGTCCGGCAGCTGGTGCGGCGGCAGGAGGCTCTGTGAGCTCCTCGAGGAGCAGCCGGAGCTGTTCCTCCTCCTCAACTATGCCCCGCCGCGCTGCTCCGTCTATAGCTCCTGCAAGAACGACAGTGCTGCACGGATGAGGTCTGCGTTTGGCAGGGGCATTATCAGGAGGGTGGTGCGCCTCGTCGGCTGCTTCTCTTGCGGGAGCTCACGGGAGCTTCTTCCAGCGGCTGCCGCGCCCCAGTGACACTGGCGGCGGCCACTACGACGACGCCGCCACCGAATTCGACGATGGTGGTATGCGGCTCTGCCCTGTGCCCTTCCTAGACGTGCTGCGGCACTACGCCGACGAGGAATCGTCGTCTCCCACGCATAGCATGCAGCTGTAAGCACCGCTTGCTCAGCTTCTTCTTCGCCGCTCCATGAATTCTCTCATGTCCACCTTCCATTCATATTGTGCTTATTGATACAGGTGAAGAGGAGGACGACAGGCCACCATCGACGCAAGGGAGCTCGCCATCCCCCGACCCGGTCACCGGCGCCGCCACATCTCTATCTTTCACCTCACATGCTGACGACGACAGGACCTGCGCGCACGCACCAGAGGCTAAGACGACGAGAAGCGAAGAGGTGCAGAGGATCATTTCTTCGTGGGAGAGGATTACGAGGGTCCCCATGCTGGCAGAGCTCCACCTGTCCTCCACCGGGTCATCGCTGGAATGGCTGCGGCTCGTGCTTGGAGAGGCAGCGCTAGTAGGGGCGATGCCATGATCTTCGAGGAGGTCCGAGCAGAGGCTGTGCGCGACGATATAATCTGACGTTCCCCAAAACGCTTTTGGTTAAGAAATATAATGCAAAACAGTGAGAACTAGACAAGTATGTGCAAATGCTCCTATGGTATACTTAGAAGTTATTTGTGTGGTAGCCGGAGAGCCCACACTACTGACATTTTTTTTTTGAAATTGGTCATTCATTCGTGGTTTATCTTGAACACACTCCAACATAGGCGGAGCTACTTATGTTCGAAAAAAAGGCAGAGCTACTTGGGGAGTCCCAATATTTTTGACAAAACGACTTGATTTGCTAAATTTAGAGTAATATATCTTAAATAAATCAGAAAATCCATATAAAAATTGATATTTGGGACCGCGGGCTCTGCCAATGCACGCCAAAGTCTGTACCTTTGTATATATTAGAAGAAAACCGCAAAGGCAGCGGACAGAGTACAACACATACCAAACCTACAAAAAGAGAAAAGAAATAAAGTAAAATATAAAAAGGCAACTATACGTGACTAATTTTAGTAGGAAATTATATGTCTAAGGAAAAACAAGTCGTACAATGGAAAAAATAGTCTTCTCTTATTTCATAAGAGATCATCTCTTAGCTAAGGGAAGACAACCTTCTCTTTCTTCATTCTTTCTCCTCCAACTAAGCAAAAATCCTACGTGGCAGGCGTAAGGGAAGGTTGACATCACCCCATTGTACATGCCTTTAGCCTTTCCAGGCTCAATCTGCTTCATTCACTCATGCTCTCGGCATGGAGATTTTGTGTAACAACACAAATACATTGTTCACTGCAAGGACAACTAGCCTTCACTGTCACTAAAAAAAAGGACAGCCTTCACTCTAAATGAATAGTTTGAATGTCATGGTTCATGTATATGAATGGTTCATTTGCAGCAACACATTTTCCAGTCAAATATTCTTGGCTTTGCAATGAGCAGGGAACGAGGGAGGCATTGCCAATTGTCCACTTCATCCTCCAGTTTCTTCTAAAATCTCAACTCATCATCGAGAAAACACATTAAATGTTTAGTAGAAAGTGTACATTTATAACCTAATGGAAGGAACACCAGTAGAAAAAGGTGTGTATGGTTTAGAGTTATACTACAGATTACCTAATCCAGATTTGTTTCAAACATTTCTTGAATATATAGCAGCATTTGTTACACAATTTTGTGTTTGTCAGTGTGCTACACTTTCTGCTTTCTACTTTGTTGATAGGTTTGCTCTTACTTCCACTTAGTCAACTTCTTAGTACATAATGCATACCAAATCTTACTGAATTATATTTTCATGTGACGACTTTATATGTACCCGATCGATATCTCATACTACCTTATTGTTGTTTCTATGACTATGTGGGAAAATATAATGTCATACATGTGATACTTTTGAATCTATTTATTGTTTATATGGACCCGTATGTAAAATCATGTTTAAATTTCATGCCCGGGGTATTCATCTAGTGTAGGCAACAAGGAAATCATAGACCAACCTGTCCACCCCTGGACCCGCCGCTGGTTGCAGCCGAGTTCCACAAAAAATTTCATACAAGCTCAACGCATGAGGAAAGGAGCAGCCAACTACCGCATGAGCTGCCCTCAAAACAAAAACAAAAAATGCTGTCATTATTTTGACTCGTGGCATGCCAAAATGTCTTACCCTCCAGCCTCCATTGTTAGTTTGTCAGTTGACCAAAAGCTCACCAACAAGCTCAGGCATGACCTCAGCCGTCCAACCAAGTAGACAAGCAGTCCACCAGAACCTGATGCAACTGAAGCTTAGTTACCACAAGAAGCAAAGCATGCTGCTTCAAATACAGACAATCTCAGTCCCCATCTCCCGATTCTGACAACACATCCTGACACATCCGATAGAGAGAAGCTGCAGTAGTCGAGCATGGCAGCTGCTTCTTCGAATGCCAAGCTCCTCCTCACCTTGGTGCTACTGCAGGCTCTCATGGACTCCGCCGCGCCGGCCTGCTCCGTCGACGCCATCTACAGCTTCGGCGACTCCATTGCTGACACCGGCAACCTGCTCCGAGAAGGACCCGTTGGCTTCTTCTCCTCCATCGGCAGCTTCCCCTACGGCCAGACCTACGAGAAGCCTACCGGCCGCTGCTCTGACGGCCTCCTCATCATCGACTACTTGGGTAAGCCAACTTGATCTTGCCATGTAATTGTGTGCTCTGTGTTGTTATGACTAATGTGGTGCGAGCAGCGATGGCGCTCGACCTGCCTCTGATCAACCCGTACCTGGACAAGACCGCCGACTTCAGCAGCGGCGTCAACTTCGCGGTAGCGGGCGCGACGGCACTGGACCGGACGTACCTCCTGCAGAACGCCATCATAATGCCGCCGGGGAACATGCCGCTCAGCTCCCAGCTCGACTGGTTCAAGGCGCACCTCAACGCCACATGCCCTTCGCAAGAAGGTACTAATTGAACAGGCCAGAACAGAATGAGTAAAAGGCAATCGATGCAGCTGAAGAATGGAATAGCCGTGTTCAGTAATAGCCTTTCTTTTAAAACTACCTACAGATTGTGCCAAGAAGCTGGGCGGAGCCCTGTTCTTGGTCGGGGAGATCGGCGGGAACGACTACAACTACGCGTTTTTTCAGAAGAGGTCCATTGAGGCCGTGAAGGCGTACGTGCCACAGGTGGTGAAGAGCATTATGGACTTCACAAAGGCAAGTATAATTAGTACTCTGCTTCCAAAATGGTCGCGCACTAACCAACAACATCTAGTACTCCTTCAGATGCATTATAAGTTATGAAAATATCAACACATCCATAAACCCTACGATAATAGGATAATTTTAAAATTTGAATATTAAATCTCTCATTTGGATTAGTTAGATGAATAGATCGGATTTAGATGCTGCAGACAGATTCATCAATTAAGATTTTGTAGATAGAGAGCGGCGAGTGACGACGATGGACAGGCGGACGGTCGATGGTAGATGGGGCAGTTCACACTAACAGGCAAAGAGGTGGCATGGGCAACCGACAGCGATGGAGCTATTCTTTTTGGCTAATTATGTTGCATTTCGTGGGCCTAGACAAAGCAGTGGCTCACAAGATTTCACATTTGCACTTGCGCATGAGCTGACAGGATATGCGCTGGGACAAAATCGTTAAATCATTGGGATCATTTTTGTGTACAGGACTATTTGCATAGGTGTTTGGACCAAATCCATCAGGGTCAATTTACCCCAAATCCATCAGAGTTAACCACGACGTATGAGCCCGAATCTCAAAGCTCCTATCTTGGCGCGTGCCATTGTCTTCCATGGCAGGGTTTAGCGAGGGATCGCTGCTCAAAGCATGTTGCGGGTCAGGTGGGGAGTACAACTTCAATATGGACCTGATGTGTGGTGGGCTGGGATCGAGCACATGCGCAGACCCGGCCCGACACGTGAGCTGGGATGGCATCCACCTCACCCAGCAGGCCTACAGGGCAATGGTGCTGTCGCTCCTCATGGAGGGGTTCGCGTGCTGATCACTGCGACTGTAAATCTGTAATGTGTCAAGGTGGGATCCCACCGAGATTTCACTTAAAGTGTATTTTACCTTTTCTAGTTCGATTTTTAGTGACAAAATTTACACCCAGAAAAAGTAAAATGCACTACTAGTGGAACTTAGCGAATTCCCTCCTTGACAATCGATCGCTCGAGCGATCTGTTTTCTTGCGCGGCAGCGTTCGCGAAATCAATTCCCTTTTTTTTCGTCTCGTAATGTTTAATTACGTTCACATGTAGCTTTGTGTTCACACTAACAGCTCACGTTCCCACTTGCAAGTTGCATATAGCCAAGAGCGTTCACACTTCATGCATGTATAAAGTATCTCATGGGTTTGCATTTAATGAGCCAACTTTTCACATTTCACAACATGCATGCACAGAGCATCTCGCTCTTTTTTTCCAGCACGACGCATACTTTCAATTCTCTTTATTTGCAATTTCCTTTTGACAATTCTCTTTTTTGCAATTCCCTTTATGTTGTTATTTCATACGGTAATTCATGTTTTTCTGGATTAATTATTATAATTCCCTTTTTCGGGTCAGTGGTTTTTAAGGGGGAAAATAACGGGTGGAAAGATCCACTTGCAACTCAAATGAACTACCACTTGCTACTCAAATTAAGTACTGTTTTTAAGTTGTAAGCTAACAAAAGTTGTTAAAATATTTTAAATGAAATTTACTTTTTAGGGTCACTAGGTATTTGTATTTACCGTTGATAAATAACGGGGCACCGAGTTGATAACTTGTAAACAAAAAGAGAGTCGCTACATATTTTAAATTAAATTAAATTTTTAGGGTTGATATTTATTTATATTTACCATTGATAAATAGCGGGTCACCGGGTTGATAGCTTGTAAACTAAAAGTGAGTCCCTAAATATTCTAAATGAAATATTTTTTAGGGTTATTATTTATTTATATTTACCGTTTATAAATAACGAGGCACTAGGTTGATAGCTTGTAAAATAAAAAAATATTCACTAAAATATTCTAAATGAAATACTTTTAGGGTTGGTAGTTATTTATAATTACCATTGATAAATAACGGGGCACCGGGTTGATAGCTTGTAAACTAAAAGAGAGTCGCTAAAATATTCTAAATAAAATATTTTTTAGGGTTATTATTTATTTATATTTACCGTTGATAAATAACGAGGCACTAGGTTGATAGCTTGTAAAATAAAAATATATTCACTAAAATATTCTAAATGAAATACTTTTTAGGGTTGGTAGTTATTTATAATTACCATTGATAAATAACGGGTCTCCGGGTTGATAACTGGTAAACTAAAAAGAGTCGCCAAAATATTTGAAATGAAGTTAGATTTTTAGGGTTGGTAATTATTTATATTTACTGTTGATAAATAACAGGACACCGGGTTGATAGCTTCTAAACTAAAAAAGATTCGCTAAAATGTTTAAAATAAAATTAACTTTAGGGTTGATAATTTTATACATTTACGGTTGATCACTCAAGTACGGAGGGTTGATTATTCAAATAGAGGGTTGATAACTTTTAGCCGAAAAAGTTTATCGAAACATATTAACATGGGTGCTAGTTTTGAAGATCTCGTCGAGACGGATTTGTTGGTGAAAGCGAATCTTAATTTAGAGTTGTCGTTTGAAAGTTAAAACGTTTTGAATTTTGAAATTTCGAAACATTCCGACATCAAGATTCGCCTTTTCGCGATTTAACTTTCCTCAATAATGCACTAGATTGATAATTTTATACATTCACTGTTGATCACTTAAATAGGGTTGATTATTCAAACAGAGAGTTGATAACTTTTAGAAAAAAGTTTTTCAAACATATCAACATGGGTGCTAGTTTTGAAGATCTCACGAGACGGATTTATTGGTGAAAGCGAATCTTAATTTGAAGTTGTCGTTTGAAAGTTAAAACGTTTTAAATTTTCAAATTTGTAAAAGATTCCACGACATCAGATTGCCTAATGCATTTATACGTAACTTCCCTCAATAACACACTGGTTGATAATTTTATACATTTACCGTTGATCACTCAAGTACGGAGGGTTGATTATCAAATAGAGAGGGTTGATAACTTTTAGGGAAAATAAGTTTGTCGAAACATATTAACATGGGTGCTAGTTTTGAAGATCTCGTCGAGACGGATTTGATTGTGAAAATGGATCTTAAATCGGAGTTGTTGTTTGAGAGATAAAACATTTTAAAATTTCGAATTTGATAAGTTTTAACGTGGACGTGAGTCAGAGAAAGGAGAAGAAAGAGGTTTGCTCACGTAACCCAAAAAAGCTGTCGGAAAGTGATCGCTAAGCAAGCTTTAAGCGAACGACCGCCAGCTAGGGTTGCCCGGAACTTAGATAGATAGGATCCCACTTGGCACTCTACTACGACGGGTTCCTTGATTGGAGCCACTCCATAGTCTCCATGCTTTCTGTCGAGATAGCAATGGAGTGTATCTAGGTTTCTCGGCTGTGAACTTTGCAGGTATTACTGATCCTACGAGTCTGGAGGCTCTAGCATGCTGTGAAGCTTTAGCGTTATCTGAAGATCTCGACTTGGCTAATGTTTTCATCGCTTCTGACTGCAAAAACGTGGTTTGAGAGATCAAGGAGGGGAGTAAAAAGGAAGATATGGATCGATGATATCTGCGATTAGATCCTGGGCTACACAATTCCAGGAGTGTAGTGTCAATTTCAAAAAAAATCCACCACCTTTGCTACTTGTTCGCTTGACATCTCAACACAGCAACAACCGGTGCAGGCAAGGTTGCCTAGCTAGCTAGGCTTATTCGTACAAACCATGGATTACATTTACAGGTAGATAAACAATCCTCCCTTTATTATTAGGTTTTAGATAAGCTAGTAGTACAGATACACAGAAATGTAAAACTGTAGATCATTTCTATCCTATATCCAACGGTCTGCAAACTAGCATGCTGGAGTTGCCTCAATAGGCAGGTACACAACCACGTACGCTTACACCTACAGCCAGATGGACAAGATAGATCGTGCTGCAGAACACATGCGTCAGTGTCTCCTGATCTCCATGCCCATAATGATAAGGCCGCTCATGTGGTCCTCGTGGGGAAAATTTTCTTTTTGCGAAACCTCGTGGAGAATTTCTACCGTCATGGTTTTGTCGTTAGAGAACTCCCCTAGCTTGAGCTCCAGCCAGCCATCGGGTCTGGTGATGGGGTAGGTCACACCATCGACACTACCTGCTCCACCCTCTTTAGGGTGGAGGCTAACCTGTCTTTCGGTGATGTCCGACTCGAAATGGTGCGTCCTCGCTGTCTGCACAGAGCCTTGCAAGCCCATCGTCGTGGGTGCCAGCTTGTACACGAGGTGCGCGGTGTAGCTTGTGACGACGGCAGGCAGGTCCTTGGGTGCGATCTGCCGAGAGACCTTCAGATAGTACACACGTAGGAGCTCCGCGCATTCGCCAAACCTTGTACCATGGAAAAGAAAAAACGGTTTTGCTATGTCTCAGTCAACTGAGATTTTCTTAAGTCTAAGTCAATTACAAAAATGTGCTTTGAGTTGCACTTTTCTGTTAAAAAAGTGCAATTGCACTTTTCTGACAGAAATGTGCAACTGAACCCAGTTGCACATTTCTTTGAACTGCAGTTGCACTTTTCTGAGTTGACCGAGACTTAAGAAAATCTCAGTCAACTGAGACATAGGCACACCCAAGAAAAAAAAGAATGTCGCGTCAGGTTTGATACATCTGGTGTAATTTGACAGCAAAAAAAGAAATTCAACATTACAAAGCTGAATTGTTTCATTAAGGATGAACCTGAAGTCGGGGTGCGAAATCCATCTCCAGTAGTGGGGATCATCGATCCACGCAATAGTTAAGGATCCCGATGGTAGCATGAAGACGGTTCTCTCCAGTGACGTAGGATTACTCTGCGCGTGTTCCTAAACAACAAATTCAAGTCAAATATACTACCTCGAAACAAAGTGCACCCGTATTTTAGACGAACTTTGACCGCAAGATTTGAGCAGCAGTATCTTTGTTATATAGTATCTATACAATTGCTATGGTAGATTCGATTTAAAAACAATACCAATTCAATATGAAATATTTTTTTACAGATGGATTAATCCCTTGTCAAAGACAAATCTTCAAAAACTTGTGACTTGTTAATTGGAATGAAGAGAGAGAGAGAGAGAGAGAGAGACAGAGAGTAGTGTTTCATATTTTGGTGAAAAAATAACTGCCTCTTTTGTTCCTTTAAATAAGGCACATGTGCATTTCGAGGCGAACTTTGACCGAAAAAGATGATCAGCGATATCTTGATAATATATTACATTGTTTATATTTCTCGATTACTATTAAAAAACTTGAAAATGATGTGCGTCTTATTAATTGGAATGGAGTTAATTAGTACCGTATATCCTAAATACTCGTGTCGCCCGTCCAGATGATGTGGGGTTGTTTGATTCATTCGTAGTAGAATTAACATAGCTAGTAAGATGTAACCACATGCAATGCCACATAGGTATTTAGGTGACATGCTACTGTTCACTATGAGTGATCCATCTAATCACAACTTTGGATGTTTTTACTTGTAAGTGTGTAATTTGCACAAATGAATCTTCGTAAACAAGAGAACAGCTCTGCCTTCATTTGATAACACATACCTCGTTCACGGAAGACTGCGAAATTATGCTCTGCAGCTCATCCAGGTCCCTAATTACGTCATGTACGGTGGGTCTCTTATGTTTGTCATGTTCGGTGCACTTGTGAGCTATTTCGGTGCACTTCCGCATGCCTGGACAGTCCTTGTCTACCGATTCTTCCCACTGCAAATCAGGTTTGTACATATTATTACACACGATCATATTTATTAGAACATAAAAAAAAGACAACCTATGCATATTGCAGACACATGATTTACTTGCAAATAGCCAAGTTTTCCGAAAATAAATTCGTATTCCCATAACGAAAATAAAAATCTGACGCGATCATGTTCATAAACTAATGTACAAAATGTTTAAGAATGAGCGAAGCTGAAACGTACATATGTGAAATTTGAATGGTAATTTTGACCATTATAAATCTGGAAATTAAAGTGGGTCTCCATGGGTGTACCTACCCACTCAGCCAGCTACCGTCGGATGGGCACATGCAACAATCGACGGATGGGAGCTAAGGGCCTGATTGGTTACTCACATTACTTTTTCGTGTTTCCTCCGGTCGCATGTAATTTGCCCCAACACTGCTACCGTATGAGTAGAAATATACTTTAGCTAGATTTGACACTGTGTTTGGATGTTAGTAATTTTACTTGGGCTCAAGTGGAGAACGAGAGGCAGTTTGATTTGTAGGTTGCACGTTGAGAAGGGTTGTGGTTAACTAAACTAGTTCAATCATAATCAACTCTAATCTGCCTAACCTTTCATCGATTCGAGATAACGTCTACGTGAAACTGATGCCTCTCGGCGTTGTGATTTCATTCACGTGATCGGTTCGTCGTTTCGTCGACTGTTTCAAACTCGGTTTCGTGTTCCTTTTTAAGCCTTTTGTAGACGAGTTTTGTTAAATTTTCACACACAGTCGACCATTTCAAAATTTCTTCAGAGAGTAGCTTCAGTTCACCAAGCGGGCAAAGAGAAGAAGCTCCATCCTACCAAACCACAGGTAAGCTCCGTCGTACCAAAGCCCAAGCAGTCTGGTTTGAAAGGGCTTCGAGCCCTCTTGTCATGGAAGCCGAAGCAGTATGAGCTGGGGTTTGACTGGCCATGGATATGGGCATCCGGAGGGTGATCGTGGAGAGTGATGCACTAGAAGTGATAAATGCTTGGAATGAAGCTGAAACATATCTCGAGCATTTGTCGGGAGGTTAAGGAGCATAGCGGTTTTTCACTAGCTTTAATTTGTTGTATGTAAACAGGTTTAGCCAACATGGCAATCCACACGTGTACTCAGAGAGCTAGTCCAGAGAGAAAGGGTTCTTGTGGATTAATTTCACTTCACCCTTTTTAGCTAGTATCTGTTGTAAGGATTGTAATACCGTTGGTTGATTAATCTATAAAATTCTGATTCGCAAAAAAAAGGACGAGATGATCCTTCTGGGCGTGAACATGAATATGGCACGAATAGGGTCAATTGCCCTCCGTATCATGGGTGCAGGGAAAGCAACGGCATAAACAAGAAATTCGAGTACCCTTCTATCCTAGGGTGCTGCAGCATTGATAGAAAACGGGCATTTAGTTTCGGTTGGTATGGGCTTTAGTCTTGGTTTTGTAATCAGGACTACAAAATTGGTACTAAAGGCTTCCCTATTTAGTCTCGGTCGCGTTACAAATTGGGACTAAAAGCTCTCCACGTGGGATACGGGAGTGCGCTGGGGCGGAGGGCCTCTAGTCCCGGTTTGTAACACCAACCGGAACTAAAGGTCTCCACGCTGATTTTTTTTTATTCAATTTGTTTTCTCTTTTTTTCCACTTCCTTTTTTTTCTAATTTTTTCAGAATTTCTATTATTTGAGTTATTTGACCAGTTTAGTCACTAACTAAGCTTAATATTAATTACTCGTGGTCAAACATCCCGGTCGTTCGGCAGGGACGAAGCTAGAAAAAAATGGCACTAGGGTTATCAGTATAATATCTCTACTACACTCGTGTCAGCCTCTATAAATTAACACTACATAATGCTAAATAGTGAAGGATCTTACAGTTTCCAATGGGTCAGCTGACCTCGGCAGCTCCGTCCCTGTCGGTCGGTCACCCATCCTCAAACTACTCCAATACTAGCACGCTTAATTTTTTAGTTCTTTCCGTCCCGTTTTCAAGTCGTTTGCTCGCAGGTTAATGATATTAGTATCATATATCAATCATATTAACCTCTCCTTCACAATGTCACACTTCTATATTGTTTGAATTCCATATACTTACTTCAATAAACAAAAGTAATGATGAAGTAATAATCTTGAGTAAATAAATAAAATTATTATTTTAATTTTTTTTTGCAAAACCTAAAACCTGAAAATTTTCATATTTCCCTTTGGCAGTTTGAGAATCTAAAAATTGGCGAACTGGATGAACTCGGTGAAATCGGATGTAACTTTTTGAGATGATCATTTTGTTAGGTTATACATTTTTTCTAACGTCGTATGCAAAAGATATTGCCATTTTACCGAGATATAAACTTTTTTTGCAAAAAAGTGTAAAAATTCAAATTTGTTAATTTCCCCTAATAGTAGGTTGCGTAACATACATGAATCTGAAAATATATATTTTTTAATTTTCTATCATTTTATTTTGTATTTTACAAAGCTAAAAAAGGCGATCCAGGGGGGTTTGCTAGGGTTTGTGGGAGAAAAAAAATCTAGAAAGCCTTTAGGTACGGTTGGTGCCCCCAACCGGGAGTAAAGGTAGACCTTTAGTCCCCAGTTGGGGAAACCAATCGGGAGTAAAAGGTAGACCTTTAGTCCCAGTTAGGGACACCAACCGGGCCTAAAGAGGCTTGCAGCTACTGCAATCGCTTTAGCCCCGATTGGTGTCCCCAACCGGGACTGAAGGAACATTCGAACCGGGACTAAAACCATATGTCATCCTAGCCGTTTGAAACCGGGACTAATGCTCACATTAGTCCCGGTTCCTAACGTGACCGGGACTAATGCTCCAATTAGCTCCGAACGAAAGCCTCTTTTTCTACTAGTGCAGGTACATTGTAGCATACCGTTGTTAAGGTCCAATATATTTGAGAATGGCGTGCTTTTCCGCGTGGTGCGAGTGAGTTTAAGACTATTCATAATAGAAGTATCATAAGTGGTAGTATCATGCATGCCATGTTAACAAAAATATGATGTGGCACACTAATTAATGAGGTGAGAAGTGAGAGCGATATCATAATATGATACCATATCATAGCACGTAAAACTAAAAAAATAATGGACAATAAATCGTACACACACATTTGCATTGAGATTGTACAAAATATTAAATATGATCAAATTATGATACTAGCATAATATTATACATTGTGGAGGTGATATCATAAACTAGTATCATGTGCATGATACTAGTGTACGATACTTTCCATCGTGACTAGTCTAAGACCTTTATGCTATTGACAGGGATGTGAGTAAAATCTCCAAGTAGAGAGGGGCAATGGCCCGATGTTGCTGGGTAAGTCTCCACGTGGAGGCCGACAACCAGCTAGCGGCCAGTGCGCCGAATACTCGTGTCACGGGAGACAAAGGAGTGCAGGCGAGCCCCCTCGCATCCCATGTCGCTCTGCTTGGGCGGCACCGGAGGCCCCCAAACCAGCCACCTCTAGCACCCCCTCCCTAGCATCCTCCCCCGCCGTTGCCGGTGGCGCCCGCCGGCCAACCCGCGGCGGCGGCGGGTCCCCCGCTGCCTTCTCTTCTACCTCGAGTTTTGTCCTAGGACTACCATGGTTCGGGTGTTCGAGGGCGTGGATCTGGGCTGCGTCGCGAGCGCGGAGGATGCTATGGCCATGGAGAGGCCGTCTTCCCTCAGCGAGGTGCTCGCTGAGCGTCGGGACCATGGACGTCGTTGCTGTCCTTGGTTGTCGTCGGTGTCGCGGGCTGGGGCTGTGCCCCGCGTTGGCATGCAACTTTCGGTGTAGTGCTACACCGGATCTAACCAGGGTGGTCAGGCCGTGGCCATGGCCGACGTCCTATGTGCGGGATCTGGTGCGTGGATCCAGTTTTGGTCCACGCATTTTCTGCCTCGACCGGTGGACGCAATTGGGTTGAGTTCTTTGTGGCTGGATGTGTGCTGGTGCGGAAGTGGGGTGGCCTGTTGCGTGCCTGCGACTTGTCTTCTCGGAGGCGAGTTAGGTTGGCTTCTGGATTCTTGAGCGGCGGCTCCTTATGGTGGACACGGCGGCGCCTGGTGACAGGTGGCACCGTGTTGGTGCTGGTTGGCAATATTGGTTGTGTAGACGTTGGTATGTGATGCATGGGAGGCATTCGTGGTGTTGGAGTCCTTGTTCTCCTGCCCAGGTCTTGGCGTATCCTACCCTGATCAGCTTCGGTTTCACCTCTCTGTTGTGCGAGGTGTTGTGGCTGGGGATTCCACGGACGGTGGTCTCTATTCGGGCGAAAGCCTTGCCCGACGTGGTCGATCCCGGTGACGTCGACGCTTGCGAGCGCCGCTTCTCTCCTTTGAAGCGCCATTGTGATTCAAACCCCTCCACCATTGGATCCGGGTGAAAAATCGCGTCCAGTCTATCGGTCAGGGCAGTGGCGGCGCCTTGGTGTCGCTCCCTTCTTGAAGGCGCTGCCTTGGTAGCCTTTGGTCCTATTAAGCTACATGCATGAACCTGCCGATATGAGCGGCCTAGAACAAACACTAGTAGAAAAAGGGCTTTTCGTTAGGAGCTGCTCGGAGCATTAGTCCCGGCCACATTTGGAACCGAGTTCAACGGCTAGTCGTCGTGGGTGCAGGTCTTGGGCGGCGAAGTGTGTCTTTTGGAATGGCAGGCTCCCCCGCGGTGGGAGTGCTCTGATTCTCCTCTTCTTTGACGGTCCTGCTTTCATTTGCATTTCGTGCTCTAGGGTGAGCGCTCCATCATTTGTCGTTACGGCGCCCTCGTTCCTGGGCGAAAGGGCAGGACGATGGATGGGATGCACTGTGAAGCAGTCTGCCTGTGCTTGTTGGCGATGAATGCTTTCGTCCGATGGTGTGGCATCTTCCTCCTCCGCGCTACCTCGATCCGCGAATGTTTGGGTGGATGAAGATCCAAGCATTTGCAGGCTGTGCGTCGTGTTGTTTTCTATAGTGTGCCTATTGTGTGAGTGATCTTCGTAGCTATTTTCCTCAGCGTCTTGTAACTCTTTCCGTAACTGGCTTTATTAACTTAAAGCTGAGCCTAATACCTTATGTTTAAAAAAAGTCTCCACGTGGAGACCAACTCAGCTCTCTATAAATCTTACGGGATCATGTGTCCTGTATTTTTTCACACACACTTTACAAAGTCATATCTTTCTTAAACAATATTCAATCCTAATAATGATCTTATATGTAAACTTCAAACTATTATTTAGAGTAAACTTGATAGTGCCATTGTACGGTTGAGTTTGTTCATGACAACTTTTTTGCAGCAAAGCTCAATTATAACTTCTATGGCCTTTTAACACAAATTCAATACCTTGTATTGGTCAGCAGCTAATGGTACCTTTATTTGTTGGTAAAACTAGTTTCATCATACACATATATTCTTCAAAAAATGAAGCAATTGTCAAAACTGTAAAATGAGGACTACACGAATTTTTAATAGTTATATGTCTTTGTAACAACAATAAAAATATGTCTTCACAAAAGTAACAATCTCGACTAGTAGGTTAAGTTTATATCCTTACATTCTCAAGATTGATCATACTGATCCCACTTAACAATTCTTTGATAATAATGCCCAGAGAATATATGTCTGCCTGGAATGAAATTTCTCCATTGCGCATGTATTCTGGTGCAATATATCGCCTGCATCGAATTGATGTCGTAGTAAATTCGAAAGGATCGTTGCATATAACCAATTTATCAACCATAAATTCTAAACTCCAGCTTAGCTTACCATGTTCCAGCTTTGTTCTTAGTAACCAGTGTGGATTGCCCTTGATCTAAGAGTCTTGATAAACCAAAATCGGTGATTTTTGCTTCCATTTGTGCATCCAACATGACATTATCGGGTTTCATGTCTAGATGGTTAATTTTAATATCATGAAGATGGCGCAGCCCGTTACAAATTCCTCTAATCATTTTGTAACGCCTAGGCCAGTTGTCTCGATGGGGGTTCTCTGCAAAATCAAGCAAAAGTTCATTCATCTATGTAATAATATCAAATATGTGAATAGTGATGAGTTTGTGTTCTCTTCTGGCATTGTATCTTTGACAAGTATTGTTTCTTTACATTAATATTTAGCTTTTTTTCCTTCTGCTTTTAGTTATACTGGTAAATGGCGTCAAGGGATGCAAACCATACACATGGAATACGAGGAAAATAGTACGATTATAAGTAAGTGTTTACTCTGTATTGGAGGGATCTGGTAGTTATTTTTTGAAGTGCTAGTATAAAACTATCTTGTCTATAATAGGAATAATTGGAAGGTATAATTGTTAGATAATAGAATAACATGATGATAAATTAAAGAAGTTGGCTGATTCTATTTTTTAAGTGGTATTTATTCTCATGGATATGTAAACGGAGTTGTCAGCTCTGCATACCTCGTTGAAGATACTGTCGAATATTTCCATTTGGAACATACTCAAAACAAAGAAGCCTCTTTCGGTCCCTTGCCAACACTTGATTTCCATCAAATGGCATCATTTCCTCTTGTGTCTCTGCACAATAACCTAGAAATTTTACTACATTCCTGTGATTTGTGATTCTTAAACACGTGATCTCCCTGACGAACAGCTCATCATCAAAATCATGCGCATTTGAGAGCTTCTTCACGGCAACGGTCAAATTTTGTGAACCTCCCTGTTTCAATCATGGTCTTAAAGTGCACTTTTTTGCCTTACCAAAATTTACTATTTGAGGCAGTTGAGAATAAATCATACCTTATACACATATCCAAACCCACCACGACCAATTTCGTCTGAAAAGTTTGCTGTAATGGTTTTCAAAAGTCCATATGATAGCTTGATTGGCACTGCACTTGCATCATTCAGAATGCTTTCTAGGACTTGGAGTTCATCCATTTCTATAATGCAAAAATATGCTCTGGAGTGAGAACAAATATATTGTAATATTGTTTCTTCTTTTTTTTAAAGAGTTTAATATACTTTTCTTTGTACTCCTATACAGTACTATTTGCTCCACTAAAGGTTTTCCAACAAAACTCAAGACATATGGTTTCCACACATGCCAACAAGGATCAAACTGCAGAATTATACTCCATCCGTCCCATGAAGATTGTTTGAGATTTATGAAAAAAATAGATGTATCTAGATGCTATTTACTGTCTAGATACATTCAAATTTTGACATATCTCAGACAATCTCTATGAGACAGAGGAAGTATATCCATTCGAATCAATGTAATATTATATATGGAGCATCTCTATTTTGCATCTCTATTTTATGGAATACGTTAAGCGCCAGTTATGCGACAGAGTATGCAGTGACTATGACTGGTTATAATTACAAGGCATAAGCATAAGAAGCTGCCCAATACTTCTAGTATCACATACATACAATCTATATTCTTTATACAAAGTGTTATATTGTAATCCAAATTCATATACTAAAGGGATACTAACTTCAAACGAGCGGAGTGGGACCCATCGCCAGTACGCAACAGAGTATGCGGTGTTTACAAAGTGTCAGAAGTTAACCCATATGTCGTGCCCTGCAGGGACGCATGCGAAGGGGGGTGCGGGGGGTGGCAGCCCCCCGCGGTACGGATCGATGCCACCGTCTGTATATACCTCTTGTAAGCCGCTGGCTAGGGTCTATCAGATTATAAGATAACCCACGGCGTTTGTAAACACTCTCCGATATAGTAAAGTTTTGCTGGCTGGCGCCCGTGATTTTTTCCCCTTCTGTATTGGAAGGGATTTTCCACGTTAAATCGTGTGTCTCCGCTGCATTTTCCTTTATCGTTCTTGGTTATTAGCTTGTCACATTTATAACACAAAGTATATTGAGTAGTAACTTCTCTAAACCAAAGATCGTTCCGTAAGCAATTTGGATGCTTCTGTTAGTGAAGATAGACCTAAAGTCATTTTGGAACAACGCTACATGTAAGAAACTGCAATATTTCTTCTTGTACTCGTGTTTACTGGATAGAGTCCTACATTGTGCACAACGTATATGTTTTTGTTAAACGAAAAAATCTTCCACAAGAACATTTTGAGGACAAAAGTAAGTGGAACAGTTCTTGTTTTGAGGACTAGATTGCATACTAAGTTTAATTACTACTCCTTTTGTCTAAAAATATAAGGCACCCTTATATTTCACTGGTCAATAACTTATAACTTTGATTATGATTTGTACTTATTTAAAAATTCTTAGAATTTGTATAAATATATGAAATGAAAGAGATTTTCGGGATCAATATAATGATATACCATTTAAACATTCCAAATGCATATAATTTGATATATAATTTTCGGGATCAAGACCATGTGGAATAGAACTTGCCTTATTTTTTTGGGACAAAGGGCGTATAAGAGGTTTTGGAGATTTGAAAACGAATATTTACTCAACAAGTGAGTATTTAAACCTCTAAATGAGGAAGCAGTGTGGCAAGAGATGCTAAAAGCTAATTTCCTTCACTCTAGAACTCTATCTAGAGTTCATACGAGGACAAATAGTTGCACATTTTATACCGTGGGGGCTTCCCCTACGGTTTTCCTGGTCAAAAAAAATAGTTGCACATTTTGGAAAGGTTTCATGCAAGTTAACAATTACTTCTTAGCTAGGGGGTGTTTTGACATTTGTAATGGTAGGAACACAAGGTTTTGATAAGACACTTGGTTAGGGAATTTACCACCCGCTAAATATAACATCGTACTTCTAAATATAGTATCTAGAAGAGCTATAGCCAAAAATAAAAGGACAAGACGGCTGCATTTAGTTCAACAACTAATGGATATTGAATTATTAGAATAGGTGGACAAGTTTATAGTGGGCTTAACTGCATCGGATGCCTTCATGGTTAGACATGTGGACCCCGACTTAATGAACATACACACTAGGTCCCTTCAAAAGTTCGGAAAATGAAAGTGCCATTGAAGTTTAGAATTTCCTGATTTAAAAGTGCATTTAGACAAATAAAACTTGGCTAAGAGATATTAGCAAGTTAGTAATAGGTGTTATTTTTGTGGCGAAGAGGAAAAAATACATCACCTTTTTAATAAAATGCTCATTTCCAAAGCTTTAATTGAATAGTGCTCATGTGAATTTTATTATCACCACCAAATAATATCATAATTTTATTTGGAGATAGGCCAAATTAAATCAACAAGAGTGATGTAGTTCAAATATGAGTGGGTGTTTGTTCATTATTAGGGTCTATTCAGAATGTAATAAATAATTCTGCATTTCAAAAGTTAGAGAAACCATCTTTTATCTAATTTAGTCCATTGACCATGCACTGGATCTGTATATGGTCCTTTCTGGAGCCAGCAGGGCATAGACATGACATAACTTCTGAGTGCAAACATTTGGAAATGGTAGCATGGAACCTATTGAACCGGTGCGGCTGGCGTTTTGATAGTAGTTTATCATATTGATGCATCGAGGCTTTATGTTATTTGCTTTGCTTACGTGAACCATGAGCTATAAGATAGTGTTAAACACTTGAATGATGAAATAAAAAATAAAGGCCATATGGATGGGTAAGCCTGGGGCTGTAACCCTGTTTGAAAAATAGATAAAAATGTCCGTTTGATAAATTTCACACCCCATGAATAATGAATATACTCCCTCTGTCTCATGAAAGTTGTCTGAAATTTGTCAAAATATGGATGTATCTGGACACTATCTAGTATGTAGATACAACCAATTTTTAATAAATTTCAGACAATTTCTAGTTGAAGCAGTGAAAAAATAGTTTTTACTAATTAGGTGTCTGACATAGTTTCCACATGTATAATAGAATTTTTTTGGGGGCCAGATGAAAAAAATTCATGAGGAATTGTTTGTATGTTAGTTAGTCCAAAAATATGCCATATCATTTCCAATCCCAAAAACCAAAATTATAGCCCATTCAATTCATACGAAAGTGAAGGAAGATTAAGGAGGAAAGTTATGCAACTAACATTGAATTCCATTTTAGAATACCTATAATTCCACTTGGTCATCGGTTTGACTTGGATTTGAGTGTATTTGTTAGAATTCATATACTTTATCTTATTGTAGCGTATTGGACACCGAAATCTACAAAATACATTTGTTTACCCTTCTTTTATTTTGCACCTATATTTTCAGAATCGTCCGTATCAAAAAGGCCGTTATTGAAACTTTTATTAGAAAAACTCTGAATTCTCCTAAACAAACAGGCACTAATTGAAAAATCATTTGAAAAACAGAATCCCACCAGTTTGTCCGGGCCTTTCCAAGAGACATATCCTCAAAATAATGTTAGAAATATATGATGCAGGAGCAGCGAACTCGTTCACTATCTTGAGAATATATTTTCTGTGAAACTAAATAAAAGTTACGTAATTACCTGGAGAAACCCTGCTGCAGTGCCGCGTACTGATGGCGAGTTCCGGATGTTGGCTAGCTAGTCTTGTGAGGGGACGTTATATCCTCGCGAGGGGTGCGATCTATATATATATATATATCCAGCACCCAAACATATAAGGCTCCTAACGAAATTGTTTACCTATTCCTTACGCGGTATGCTAGCTGGAAAAAACAATTTGAATTACTCATTTTTCCCGAAATAAGTACATGTCGTAGCTGAGCTACTCTAGACACGTCAACTCCTAATGTCAACGGTGTCTCGACCAATCAGCATCCGCGGACGTTCGTCATCCGGCCATAGGTGATAAGCAAGTTGCACCCACAATTTCGTAGCCACATTGTTGTTTAATTAATTCAGTGAATGGGTAGGAGCAATGCCAACAAGGTGCACGATATTATGCATATTGATGTATAAGTGGGACAATTGGGATAAGTAAGATACCCTAAGAGCATGTCCAAGCTGAGCTACTCTAGACATGTCAACTCCTAATGTCAAAGGTGTCTCGACCAATCAGCATCCGTGGACGTTCGTCGTCCGGCCAGAGGTGATAAGCAAGTTGAACCCGCAATTTCTTAGCCACATCGCTGCTTAATTAATGCAGTGAATGGGTAAGAGCAATATCAACAAGGTGCACGGATATTATGCATAATGATGTGTAAGTGGGACAATTGGGATAAGTAAGATTCCCTAAGAACTTGTCCTAGCTGAGCTACTCTAGACACGTCAACTCCTAATTAATGTCAACGGTGTCTCGACCAATCAGCATCGGCAGACGTTTGTCATCCGGCCAGTATAAGTCATAGTCACAGGCACAATCCACACGCGGTGGCTGGCAATGGACTTGTAATTATCGAGGGGAAATAAAGGCTTGAACTTTGATCATGCAAAAGAGCACGACAGGAAGGAGATGACTTTCGGTTCTCTCCTCTAGTGTCATCGTCGATTTCTTGATGGAGCCTGGAGGGCAGAGATAACCGTGGTATGTGGTGTCACACAGATCGGTAGCCTGGCGAGTTCTCTAGGAAAACCAAACAAGCGCCCCGGGAAAATTAGCCATTCATTATAAGCGAGCAAGTGCAGAATCCAAGCGGCCATGCATGCATTAGCGGCTGGGAGTAATTGCTGGTGCGGTTTATTTTTTACTGGCGTTTGACCTATTCTCCAGGATTTTCTCCCTATAATTTCTCGGTTGCCTTGATGTTTGTGAGCCCACAACCTTGTATGGCTGGCTATATATGAGCACGGCCCGTCTGCAGTGCGCGGTGATTACTGAACCGGTACAGTAATAACATGGATCTTCCGTTCAATCGGATCCAACAACTTATAGCGAACTAGTCTCGTATCCAGCCCTAACCCTAACCCACCACCTCCCTCTCCCGCCCCCCTCTCGGGCGGCGGCGGAGGCCCCTCCTCCGCCCGCGCCCCACAGCCACCCGCCACCCGTCGCTCTCAGCCGCTGCCGCTGCCGGCCGCGGCCCTAACCCCGTCGCTGTCCTCGGCCCTGGCCCCCGTGCCTTGGCCCCGGCCATGGCCCCGGTCCCGGCCTGGCTATGGCGGTGGTGGAGGCACCCCCACCGTTGAATTGACGAGGGGGAGAAGAGGGTTTCCGCGGCGGCGTTCCATGGGAGGTGATGTAGCGCCGGTGGAGGAAGCCGGGCGGCACGGCTACTTGGCCGGGGCCTGAGGCTCTCCGTCAGTAGCCAGGGAGGATTCGGTGGAGCGGTGGTGGCCTCCGTCCCCGGTAACGGTTTGGCGGCGGTACGCATGATCCGCGTCGCTGTCCTCTTCCTTGGTGTTAGGATTGGCGGCGTGGGGGCTGCTGATCTTGCTTTGTTTTTGGTGGCGGTCCTCGGGTTTCTCGCATGCGAGGATGAAGATCTTCCGGAGGTCAGTTTGCTTTGATCTGGCTGGAGAGATGAGTTCCGGAATGCTCCGCTGGCGAATGGAATAGTGCATCTTTTGCCTGCAGTTTGCTGGATCGGGTGGTATTCGGTCGGCGCCCGCATGTTTTTTTCCTTCCCCGTTCAGGTAAGCTCTTGTTGTTGACGGGTGACTTTTTGGTCCATGGTGAAGTCGAAGAAGGAATATCATGAAGGTCGGATTTGGACTGGCTAAAGGAGGTTCCTGATTTCGATCTTGCTTTCTGCCTGGCTCTGCAGTATGCATGTGGGGCGGCAGCACGAGGAAGTTCAGTCTTACCTCTCAGGGTGAAAACCCAATGTCTGGCCTTAACTAGTTGTGTCTGGCAATGTTCTTGTTGGAGGCATTTTTTGAGAGTGGGGACTATCTTCAGGGTGAAAACCCTAGACCTTTTGTCAGGCGATGACAGCGCTGGTGCACTATTTCGTTCTTTGAGGCGTCGCTTTTGGAGAGTCTGTACTTCAGGTGTTGTCACGGTGGTGGTTCTATTGCTGTTGCTAGGTCTAGAAGGCTGTAGCGGGACTTTTATTTCTTAGTTTTCTTTACTCTTTTTTGGCTGTGTGCATGCGTACTGCCATTAGAGTGGTGCATTGTTACAGAGGCAGGGTGTAATTGGTATCTTCTGATATTATCTTCTGATATTAATATATTCCCTTTATCTAAAAAGTCTCGTATCCAGCTATCTGACTACCTAAATGTCTTCTTCCGCGTGTATTAGGACGCAGTGCAGCATTACCTCCGTACATATATGACTGCAAGGGGCCCGGCCAGTCCATTGACGCGGTTGCTGGGGCCTGCAGGGAGGAATGTTGTTTTCCGTAACTATGTCGTGTCCATCGGCCTTGGGATGCCGACGAGGGATCTAACACATGATATAGTTCAGCCCAGTAGAGCCGTCGCCCTCCTCCTCTCCCGCCCCCCTCCCAGGCGGCGGCGGAGGATCCGCCCGCCCCGCCCCGAGCAGCCGCCCCGGACCGCCGCCCCTCAGCCGCCGCTGCTGCCGGCTTCGGCCCCGGCCCTGGCCTTGGCCCCGGCTCCGGCCCTGGCCTCGGCCACAGCCCCGGCCCCGGCGACGGTGGCGGCGCCCCTTCCGTCGAACGACGAGGGGGAGGAGAGGGCTTCCGTGGCGACGTTCCATGGGAGGTGATGAAGCGCCGGTGGAGGAAGCCGGGCGGCACGGCTACTTGGCCGGGGCCTGATGTTCTCCGTCGGTAGCCATGGAGGATTTGGTGGAGCGGTGACGGCCTCCGCCCCCAGTGACGGTTCGGCGGTGGTATGCATGATCCGCGCCGCCGTCCTCTTCCCTGGTGATCCGGCAGGAGGGACCGGCGGCGTGGGGGCTGCTGGTCTTGCTTTGTTTTTGGTGGCAGTCCTCGGGTTTCTGAAGAGGACATCCCTACCGAACCACTACCTCCGTCATTACAAGATGAAGATGATGTTGCTGTGAAGCTCAAGTCCAATGAAGTCAGGATTAAACCTATGGCAAGAGCTCGTGCGAAGCTATTAAAACAACAAGTGAACTTGTTCTTAAACGATACTTTGATTGATGAGAATTTTATACTGCCTAAGTCCTTTGACTTGTGTATGATCAGGTACGAGGATGGAGGAAGCATCGCACGAGGAGAAGAGAAGCAGCTGGACATGGAGCTGGATATGAAGACATCCCATGGACGCGCGAGGAGAGAGAGGCATGCACGAAGGAGGGAGAAGAAGTCCAGACAGGCGCCATGCTCGGCGCACCGGCCGCCACGCCGGGCCGGCCCCGCCCGGCCACCACGGCTCCCACCGGATGAGCCCGCGCGGCCGTCTGCCGGTGCCAAGGCGCGTCCGGGGACCTGGCACCACCGTCCGGTTCCAGCCCGGCGCATGGTCCGGTTCCGACCGGCCCGTCCGGCCCCTGGCCCGATCGACCGGCCCCCACGCCGGCCAAGTCAATGTCAGTCTCGACCAGATCCCGATCGGGTCGATTTGTACTCGTTATTTTTTGTTGGTCGTCGAACCCCTATGAGTGCCAGGACGCCCCCAAATTAGGTTTAGACCACGTTTAAGATAAACCCTAGTTCATAGTTGATTGCCTTGCAACTCTATTGAATCCATACACCAATTCGCATCGATCTGGTGTTTTGCTACGAAAGTTCTGTGTGATCTGATGTTCCATTGGGGATTAGAAGATTGCTTTACCGTGGTCGGCGGCTACGTGCGCAAGTGTGTGGAGTTGCGAATATCTTGCAGGGTTGTGAGCTGTTGCATTGGCGACAGGAATCAATCGAGAGACTTTGTCGGTGTCATACAAGTTATCTCCACCTCCTCATCGTGTTATCTCCGTTGTGTTCATCGTTTGATCATCATCACCACCGTGCTTGCTGAGAAGATCGGACAATTTGCTCTGATACCAAGATGATAAGGGATTGCCCGATCTTCTCAGTAAGCACGGTGGTGATGATGAACACACGATGAACACGGAGATAACACGATGAGGAGGTGGAGATAACTTGTATGATGCCGCGAAGTCTCTCGATTGATTCCTATCGCAGCAACTCTCCCAAGATATTCGCAACTCCACACACTTGTGCATGTAGCCGCCGACAAGCGGCAATCTTCTAAATTAGCAGATCACACAAAACACAAAACACCGATGCGAATTGGTGTAGATTCAATAGAGTTGCAAGGCAATCAACTATGAACTAGGGTTTATCTTAAGCGTGGTCTAAACCTAATTTGGGGCGGGCTATAGGGGTTCAGGATGACCAAAAGTCGAAATAATGACTACAAACTGACCCGGATCTGGTCGAGACGACAACTCGGCGGCGTGGGGCTCAACCGGCCAGGGCACGGGCCGGAGGGACCGCGCTAGGCTGGCCGGACGGGGGCTAGGGTCCCCGGACTGCGCCCCTGCCGTGCGAGCGCGGCGGGCATCAGCAGTGGCCAGCGTGCGTGGCGTTGCACCGAGCGTGGCGCCGGTCTGGACTTCTTCTCCTCCGCGCATGCCTCCTCTCCCGCGTCCATGGGATGTCTTCATGTCCAGCTCCATGTCCACTGCTTCTTCTCCTCGTGATGCCTCCATCCTCGTACTGATCATACACAAGTCAAAGGACAAGATAAAATTCTCATCAATCAAAGTATTGTTTAAGAACAAGTTCACCTGTTGTTTTAGTAGCTTCGCACGAGCTCTTGTCATAGGTCCAATCCTGACTTTGGACTTGAGCACAGCAACATCATCTTCATCTTGTAATGACGGAGGTAGTGGTTCGGTAGGGATGTCCTCATCAATTTCTCGCAAGCGAAGATAAAGATCTACCGGAGGTCAGTTTGCCTTGATCTGGCTGGAGAGATGAGTTCCGGAAAGCTACGCCGGCAAATGGAACAGTGCATATTTTGCCTGGAGTTTGCTGGATCGGGTGGTATTTAGTCGCGCGCACCCATGTTTTTATTCCGATCGTTTGGTTTCGGAGGGAGCGGCGCGAAGCTCTATTCTATGTTGACATCAGGTGACTTTTTGGTCCATGGTGAAGTCAGAAGAAGGAATATCATGAAGGCCGGATTGGTGGACTGGCTAAAGGAGGTTTGAGTCTCCGTGATGCTGAGGGATTTGCTTGGCATTCCGGGCTCCGTTGCGTGGTATGTGGGGCGGCAGCACATGTGAAGTTCGAGTCTTACCTCTCGGGTGAAAACCCAAGGTCTGACCTTAACTGGTTGTGCCTGGCAATGACCTTGTTGGAGGCATTGTTTTGAGAGTGGGGACTATCTTCAGGGTGAAAACCTAAGACCTTTGGTCTTGCAACGATGGCGCTGGTGCATTGTTCCCTTCTTGGAGGTGTCGCTTTTGGAGAGTTTGTATTTCAGGTGTTGTCACGGTGGTGGTTATATTGCTGTTGCTTGGTCTGAAATGCTGTAGCGGGACTTTTATTTCTTAGTTTTCTTTACTCTTTTTTGGCTGTGTGCATCCGTACTGCCACTAGGGTGGGGCGTTGTTGCAGAGGCTGGGTGTAATTGGTATCTTTTGATATTAATATATTCCCTTTATCTAAAAAAATGAAATGCTTCAAAGCAAAGGCCTTCCATGGGTCCAGGGCTTGCCGTGTGCCCGTGCTCGGTCTGCTATGCGCTGGATGACTCTTCACCGACTGCAGTGTCTTGATTCCCTATGGAGCTGCTCACCGTCAAATAATATTACCGTCGGTGAAGATCGTGTACGAAGACCATGCCAATTACCAAGGGTGCGTTTGGTAGTTTGGACGGACCTTGGCTCGCATCGGCCCAACAATTTTTGGCCCATTTGGTTGCCTGCAGGCCGTCGCGTTGTTGCATAAACTGGGTCTCAAAGCACCCCTGGGACAAGCCCCGGAGGAACGCCCGGAATGGCAGTTTCTCTGGAGCTAGGCCCGTTGTGGCCAGAAGGTTGCACGCGTAGGGAAGGGAGACGGAAACGCCGCGTCCCTTCGGAAACACGCGCCATAATTAGGCTCACCGCTCCCCTCTCCTTCCTCTCACTCGTGACCTCACTCTCACCACCCCCAAACTGTCACATCACCAGGCGATTCCCCTCCCGCCGCCAATCCGCCGCACCGCCGCAAGGAGGAGCGCCAGTACTGGAGGAGGAGACGTCGGCGAGGAGCACCGCGACATTGGCCTCAACATGCTCCGCAGTCTTCATCGGCATCTCGAGTTCGGCCGTGAACTTGACCTCGTCATCAGCCGGAACAATGGCGGTAACGACCTCTGCTTCTCACCTTCTTACTCGTTGTGCCAGAACATGCCATGCTCGGGCATTTGCGACGACATGCACATTAGATCTGCTAGGGTTTCCATTAGGATAGGGTTTGGATTGATGTTTGCAAGGTGTTCGTCGCCATTGCTTGCTGTTCTTTTCCAATTCTTGTTATTCACGGTCTCGATTTGCTTAGATATGTTACTCTAATCTCCAATCGCGGTAGATCCTTCGTAGATCGGACTGTCGATTGGTGAAACTGTCAGATTTTACTGTGCATGCTAAGAGGGGAAGGATTTTTTGTGCTGGGGTTTAGCCTGTTGTGATTGATGTGCGAAAGATTAAGCTGAGTTGCGCTAGTTTGTTCAGACGCAAGAGGAGTGGGAGGACTTGATAACGAAGTTGCTCTGCTTATGAATCTGCAGAGAACATAAGCACAAGTGATGAGGGCTAAGAAACAGGAATGGGAGGCAGAAAGAAAGGCTTTGGAGGCTGAGAAGAGAAAGCTAGAGTATGCCATATACGATCTGCTTCAAGTGAACTTTGCAATCAAGGATAAGCTCAAGAGGATCAGGGCTACTTGTGATGAGTGATGAATGTGTTCTAGATGTACTGTAGGAGAATTTGTAATGTACCCCAAGTAGAATTTGTAATGTACCGTAAGTACCACTCGTAATGTACTCAATTTGAACTGCTACTTTGCGTTGTTTCTGATTGAACTAGGCCGATGATTATAACCTGGGATCATAGTATGAGGAGATGATTGGTCAGAACCTATGGCATGGCCGAACATGACCATGCCATTAGTTCTGATCAAACATCTCCTCCATATGTCCTCATAGTATGAGGCCTCTGCTACCTTGCTTTGCATGTTTCTGCTTCTTCAGTTCTGCATTGGCCAATGATTGAACAATGGCACAACGTAAGGCAGAGTGCTGCCCTCAAACTTAGTCATGTGTGCCATATGCGTTGCACACTAGATTTAGTTTTGGGACAATCCCTCTGCCTGCCATGTGACCAAATGTATGAGGCCTCATTTGCATTGGCAATGATTCAACAAAGGCACAATGGAAGGCTAGGTGGTGGCCTCAAACTTAGTCAGGTGTGCCATAATACTCGAAATTGTGCGAAACTTTTCACCAAAAGGGTGCGCTTAAAACATCGTATAAATAGGTACATATAATTCAACATCAATTTATTGATCTAGTGATGACCACTTTGAAACATTGTGTAAAACAAAATAAAAAGTTGTATGGTAATTATCAGTAAATGAAAACAAATTGATTGGTTGGAAATAAGTTGGATGGTGGTGCTAGGAATATAACGGACTTTCCCAAGATAATAATAAATAGGAGCATGCTTTCGGGATAAAGAATACAAAGTGATAACCTAAAGAGTATGAACATGAAGATAGCGGGCACCAGCAAAGACTAACAAAAAGGAACTGTCATTTTGAATTTACAACTTCATATCACACGTAAAAGGTACCTTGATAAATAAAGAGGGACACTAAAAGTATGTAATCTATACTTGTTACTATTAAAATTAAAATACTGATTTAGAAGCATAATTTTGAGATCACCTCTTCAATTTGTCATGCATTGGAATATCCTTTAATTTAACGAGTAGACAAAATGTGCAACCGATAACCATGTTTGCGCTGCAGTCTTGATGTTGAAAGTCACTGCCTGATATTTCAATAACATGCTCATGCATGATCCTTGGGCACTCCCATAATAAACGGAGGAAGACACACTAAATACCATGAAAATCTAATGAGGAAGGGGTTGCCCAAAAAACTAAGCTATTAAAATTAGATTGTATGAAATTTATGTATTTAACATGAGTAATAGACATGTGGCCCACTGGGAATCTGGTCTCGAGAGTGTCCCTGAATCGCATAGTACTGAAGAAAAGAAAACTTTCATGCTTGGAGCCGAAGAAAAAACATGTAAAAATTCGTGACTACCACTACACTGCCACTCATTACCCGCTAATGGGTGAAGTTCTAAGAAAGACTACGTCTAGCAGCCTTGTGTAGGTCTATTTTGGTTTCACAAGTTTTTATTCTTGGGGGATATGGTGGTGGCGTATTCCTAGGGCTGTATAGGTTGCCTACGCACTAAAATGCTTTGAACTGCAAGTTCACAAGTGTTGAACCTTGTTGTTCCTTCTTTTTCAACAAAAAGTTAGAGCCGCAGTGTTTCCTACATTATTAATCCAAACAAGATCTGGAGCCTAAGTATTATGGCCAACAACTTTTGATAGACATACTTACTTTTTACATTTTATATTCGGCATGGGCATTACATAGTAACCAAGTTGATGATAATGGATAGCATAGTTAACAATAGAGAATCAACTCTGGGGCCATCAAACAATATGTCCCTTTTTTGCGGTCGTTACTCCAGAGATCTAGGTTCTTTTGGCAGTCCGATGAAAACAAAAGAAAATACCGGCTTGCCAAATGGAACATTGTTTGTCGACCCAAAGATCAGGGGGGTTAGGTATTGAGGTTCTCGAAATCAAAAACAGATGCTTATTGAGTAAGTGGCTCTTTAAACTTCTTAATGAAGACGGGGTGTGGCAAGAATTGCTACAAAATAAATACCTAAGATAGAAGATGTTATCGGAGGTGCAAGCTAGGCCTACCGACTCCCCATTCTGGAAAGGATTGATGGGAGTTAAACAGGAGTTTTTTCTAGGGGCTTTTTCAAAGTGGGTAATGGTATGAATATCCGCTTTTGGGAAGATACCTGGTTAGGAAATACTTCTTTGGCTCATCAATATCCATCCTTGCATAATATTGTACACCATAAGAATGTAACAGTTGCGCAGGTATTAGCCCAAACACCGCTGAATATTACATTTCGAAGGGTGTTGAGTGGTAATAAATGGACTTCATGGTTGCAATTATGTAGGAAACTCATGATGGTAAATTTGAATGAAGAGGATGATCGTTTTGTTTGGAATTTCACATCTAATGGTTTGTTTACAGTGAAGTCGATGTATGAAGATCTTATGTGTGACCACACCCCTTTTCTGAGAAAGTATCTCTGGAAGGTTAAAATTCCGCTTAAGATTAAGATTTTCATGTGGTTTTTGAGTAATAAAGTTCTGTTAACTAAGGACAATCTAGCTAAACGTCATTGGAATGGGTGTACAAAATATGTTTTCTGTGGGGAACAGGAGACCATTCAGCATCTTTTCATTGAATGTCCCTTAGCAAAGCTCTTATGGCGTACGGTTAATTTCACTTTTGATCTTCCACCTCCGACTAATATTACTAATATGTTTGGTAATTGGTTAAATGGAGTAGATAGACAATCTAAGGCTTTTATCCGGATTGGGGTTTCTGCTTTATGTTGGTCTATTTGGAGGGTCAGAAATGATATAATTTTTAATAAAAAAGTTTCTTTTCATTTCTTGCAGGTTATCCATATGGTCTCCCATTGGGTCCAGCTTTGGGCCCTACTCTCTCCGGAGGGGCAGCGGGATGCTATGGCTTCTGGTTGCACACGGCTCCTGATGGTCGCTCAGGATATCTTGTGCCAGGCTGGTTGGCGACATACTAGAACGCTATGTTGATGTGTAGTCATAGTATGAGTTGTTTTCGATGGTTGATTTTTGTATCAATCCTCGGTGATGCGTGAGTTGTAAACGATACAGTTTCGAACCTTTTTTTTCTAATAAATGGCCGTGTGCATCGTCATGATGTAGAAGCCGGGGTATACCCCCATTTCGAAAAAAAAACCATTTGTAGAAGGAAAGAATCAGTTACAAAATTTATCCAATTCTTCTAAGTAAATCGTGCATTGGATAAAATCATAATGGGCTCATAACAAGGATAGAGAACATTCAAGGTTCACTTATCACTGCCAAATGAGATTTGCTAGGCACATAAAGAAAATAATATAACCCACAACTTAACCCCTATTACCTTTTGTATAGAACATTTAAAGAAGTGAAGTCATATCCAGTTGTATGGGTTAAGATTTACTAAAAACTGTTTCCAAGGATGCATGCATTACGAACAATATAAAAGTAGACAGCCCTAATTTCGTACATAGGAAGATTGTCAGTTTTCAGATCCCGATGAATAACATTATTTTGGTGCAAGTAGTTCATGCAATTTGACACATGAATTGCAACTCCAACAAGCATTCCTAAAATTGCACAACGTTCTTGTGATGAAGCTTCCTGAAATTTAAAATGCATTTCATAAACTTACAACTTAACGGAAAAGGATAGAAAAGATCAATAGAGAGTGGATTTTGTACTGGTTCACGAGGAAGATGCTATTAACATGTCGATAACTTGCAATACGAGACATCACTTAAATAGGTAAAGCAAAGGACTGCCAGAATAAGATGTTGATAAGTCAATGGCAGCAAGTAATCTCTGACATCTTGGCTTCCTAGAAATAATAATTTTAGCAAAGAGAGAAAATGATGACAAGAGCATTTGAGAGATTGAGACCAACTTTTTTAAGCAAGTTATTCATTGTATATTAGAAGAAAGTGAAACATATGGTAGCCTGGATGGCAAGTATGTGTCGATGTGTGCATGCCCGCCTGGGTTTGAGCTTCCGTTCTCGCAATAATAGGATATACACACAATTTCTTCCGGTAAAAACATCGACGAGGGTTTCTTCCCCTTAAACCATTAATTTTTCTTAGAACAAAATAAATAATACTAAGTAAGATGATTGAGTAGGTTCCCATTCAGTGGCACCATCTATAGGCATTTCAACATGACCAGCTGCTGAGTTCTCTATGATCTACGTATTTTTTAAATGGAGAAGACCATAATGAGATGTAGAGAGACCACAATTGTGTCTGTCCAATCAAGCCAAAGCAAATTATGAGTATGAAAAAAACAAGAACGTTACAACCGTTTTCCTGTGCGGCGAAGTTGGCCTCGGACCCCAAACTTCTCTAGGTAGCAACCTCAAGTTATAACTTTTTTTTATGGTTTCTCTGGTTTTGGTGAGATTTTGGGTGGTTTTGGTCGGGTTTCTTTTTGGTCTAATTTCTATTTGCTACCGGTTTTTCGTTTGGTTTTTTAAATGTTCAGATTTTAAAAACTCAGATTTTATAAAATGTTTATTTTTGAAAAATGTTCAGATTTTTAAAATGTTTATTTTTTATTTTTTTGGATTTTCAAAATGTTTATTTTTTAATGGCTTGCGTTTCCATAGGCTCCCAAGTCTTTAAGCAGTGTAAACCCCCGAAAAGGTATTGCCGAACCGAACGAGAAGACCGAGCGAACGCTTCAGCGGCGCGTTTCGGGCCGGCCCATTTGAGCGAACGCTTAAGGCGATGCGTCTTATTCCCGCCGCTTAAAGCGGCATATATGGGTGTAGGATCGGATCGGATCAGATATTGTTGTTTCCATATCCTTTACTATTTTTTTGACAGATTTGGATTGGAGCGAATAATGGTCAGATGTGGATTCGAATGCAGATTATATCATATTGCGGATATGGAGCAGATTCGGATTGGACTCAGATCAATATTCGATAAAATACACACATAAAATAAGAAATATGATTCTTTTATGTAAAAGAGTAAGTAAAAAACGTGTAACACTATCGAAAAACCAATTCTAAACTTGGATGTAGATACTCCTGGTTGGATAAAAAATTCAAAAAATAGCAAGAAAATTCAATAAAATCTGAAATTTTTGGACAAAAGGATCTGAATCTTTTATTCAAACAGGAGCATGTGCACCCGGGTTTAGAAATGCCTTGTCCTAACACTATACTATATTCAAAGTTGCACATTTGTTTGTACAACAAATCAACTTCCATGCCGACACAACATGCATAGTTGGATCCATTGACTAACTCTGTTGTCTTGGTATTTGGAGTTGGACGGTTTTTGTCGGATTATCCTCTTTGAGGACATCGAATTATCCACGAAAAGTGTTGGATAATCTGTATCTATCGGATATTATCAATACCATATCTGTTATCATATCCACCTGATATCCGCTTGATAAATATCTTCATCTACATCTATATTTGGCAGATTTCTAAAAGTGCATACCATATTTTCAAAAAGAGACGTGGATGTGGATAGACACCTTCCGGTTTCCTGAAAAAAATTATTGTCGGGAAAAGAAACTTCGGAGTTTCTCCGACCATGTTCGTCGGCCGGTAGCCGCCGCCACCAGACTCCGTTGGCCTGGCAGCCGCCTCGCGCTGTCCTCTCTGCTCCCTGGGCACGGGCAGACTTCTCTCAAATGAACGCATTCCTGATTCCTCCCTGAACCAGCCGATGTATATTCCCCTGGCCGCGCTTTCTCCGAATTGCTGCACTGAATCTCTGTACCCACCACATTCCCGGAGTCCACCGGACTCGATCGATCGCGTAACTGCTTGACGCCGCCCGCGCTCGAATCATCGACTCCAAAGTGGCACGAACCTGCACTCATGAGGCTAGTGCACAGTGCACGGCTATGTCGCCTAGCACAGCTTGGCTGCTCTGCTCGGAGAAATGCCCGGCAGGTGCTCGGCGAAATGGCCGTCCGGGACCGCATGTCCGGTTTGCGCCGGAATTTCCTCTCACGGGCTAGTTAACGGAGGTCGAAGAATTTGGGATGGAATGTTGAGGACTGATTTGATGACGGAGAAGGTCATACACGGACTATGCTCCGTTGTGATGCCTGACAAGTGACAGAGATACATACCTCTACCAGACTCCGACTCCAGGTATGTTCCTTAGGTATCGGCTTCAATTGCTTCTTGGCTTGTGTTAATTAATGAGATTGCCTGAGCATGTCCAGTTTGAGCTGAACATAAACTTCAAATAACCCTTGGCATCAATTGGCGGTTAGAAACCATGAAATCTGCTACAATACCGCAGAACAAGGGCATGTCTTCTCTGGTCATGCTCTCTGTTTGGTGGCTCTGAAAGAAGTGGGCAACAGTCTTTAGTGCCGAGTACCTGTAGGTGCCATCTTGCGCGCTTGGGTGATAATGTCTGCTGTCTGATTATCACGTGGGTGGAGGGGGTGCCTACATATAAATTACCTTTCCTTCTTACTGTACATACAACATGAGCCTAGTACACAGTTATAGACACAGCCCAGTATACAACATACCTTGGAACTAATAATGCTGCAAGGGAGCAGAATGCATCCTATTGCTATAGAAAGTCCTGAACTGCCTTTCGCAGAGGGGGACCAATGAAGACTCTTGAACTCATAACTTTGCATCAGTAAAACTTATATGCGCTTTAGTCTTGCACAATAGCAGTTCTGGAACTAGAAGGTAGGTTTCCCCCAATTATGCAAAAACACGAAGTAACTATAAGGTTTTGTAGAGTACCATATGCACGAGTTCCCGCACTCCCTCTTCCAGGACACGCACGATCTCGAGGACACCAGCATCACGGACGCGCACAAGCTCGCCGACACTGGACGGGGCGGCACAACCTGGCGGCCGGCCGTCCTGCTAGCCGCGCACCCTCCTACGGCGCCGGTGCTCCCGTCTTCGTTCTCCCCTGCCTCTGCAGCTCCGTCGCAGTCCGCCGCCGAGGAAGAAATTCCTCATCGTGTTTGGGCCCTGCCTCGCCGCCGCGCCAGAGGCCTTGCCGCACAGCCTGAGGAAGCTGCGCCCAGCCTCGCCATCGTGGCAAGATTCCTGGCCTCGCCGTTGCGCCAGCTGCGCTCGGCCCCGACGTCGAGCCCTCTTCCTCATCGAGCAGGACGCCATAGCACAGGTGAGCTCCTTCAAGATAAATCTAAGAGGCCTTAGAACAAGAGATTGCATATGGTACTCACTCCTTCAGTATCGGTTGTGCCTCTTCCTTCTATATCCTCTCTCTTTCTTCCATTAATTTTTGCTGCTCCACTTCATGCCTTACCAAGCTCTCCAGCTGAAAACCTTCTGGTCTCGTGCATGGTTTCGGTTCAGGCTTTGGTGGCACCTGAGTGGAAAATATAGCTGTACATTAAGAGATGGCCTGCAACCAGCATATACTCAGCATATATCACATTGCACGTACCACTGGATAGTCTGTTGTGTAGGGGTAGGGAATAGCTTTGAATTTTCTGGCCTTCTCTTCCTCCAGTTTCTTCTGTAACAGTTGTGCCTCTAGTTGCCTCTCCTTGTCATGCCCTCTTTCCTGTAACATGGGTACACTAATGTTATTTGCAGGAGTAGATTAGAAACACATTTCACACACATCTGTATCTAGATTGAAAGGGTTGGGTATCGTCAGTCTTGGCACATCTTTCTTGTCGTGATACGAAGAAGATTCAGAATACAGAGAAAGCTCTCCATGGAACAGTCTGGCTTCATGGACCAAATGGCCGCAGTTCTTCCGGAGGGAGTGATGGTGTTGTGTCAGAGAAGTCTGAGACAAGCAGATGAGAATACCTGCAAAGCAAGACGCAGCTTATCAAGATTTCTTCAACATAGTCAGAGGAGCTAAGAACCAGTATCCCAAACATACATAGTCAGAGGAGTAATTACAACAATATGCAATGAACTGGAAAAGAATTGCCGCCAAAAACTACACTATCTTACTCTTGAGTATAGGTGGCACAGACTACTTATCTTTCAGTTATACTTTCATGTAAGTAACATGCACGACTAACACCATAGATCCAACACTGCTGATAAGTTGAGATGGAATTGGTAACCTAAACCGTGAACATTAACAGTTCTATACAGCCTTTTGGATGTAGATGCAAAGTCTACACCTCAAAATGCTACTTCTTAAAAAGTTATCTGTTCCATTCAAAGTTCATACAATACCACTTCAGTTGTTGGAAACTTAACAGGAAGAAATAGGCATCAAAATAGTTTATAGATTAGGGAACACCTCGAAGCCGGCAGGAGACGGGGAACGGCGATGAAGAGGGCCGGCCGGTCGCAGATCCACCTCACCACCACCCACTACAGCACCGCCACGCTGCCCCCCGCCATGGAGGACAAGGTGCAAACCTGCAACATGACAGAGCCAATACCACACTTAAGTAAAAAAGAAAGCAGCAAACAAGTATTTGGAGCAACTATTGGCTCCAGATATGCAGCCCAGGTGCCAAAGACTGAACTACTCGTGCCCTGAACTAATTCATGCCCTCAAAGAAGATCCTATCCTTTATTTAAGTCTATTTAGTTACAATTTGGTAATCAAAGTATGTGCTGTACTATATTGACAAATTTTGCTTCTTGAAAGCCTACCCAGGTCACCCTTCCACAGTCACTTCTGTTATTTGTGCTGCATAATAAGCCTCAAGTTTTCTTCACTCTCCGCCTCTACTGGCTTTCATTGTTATCTAGACATCCAAGCAGCCTCCCTCTGTTCTGCCCGTCACTGGCCCTGAAGCACGAAACACTGATTGTACAGCAGATCAATATGCTATACACATCCTTCAATCACACATTCGGAAATGTAAGCGACGAATCAGATAATTAACTAACGGCAGGACACACTCAGTTACATAAGCATGAAACACTGATTGTTCTAGCAATTCATAATTGACAAATGGGGACCGGGGATAAAAAATTGGCATATGAATCAGGCTGCTAATAATGGAACAACCAAAGTATTGGAAATGTCAAATAGTCTGTTGCCTTCTCATGCAGTTCAAACTTTATATATTTTAGAATTTGCAGCAAAGATAAACCAGTCCCTAAATCTCACACGCACATAGCAATTGAAGATTTGTTTCAGAATATTTGCTCCTGAACAGCACACACATATAGCACAGTAACCTCTGCCTTGAGCAAGCAGGCTCTTTTACACAGCATACCGACGCACAAAGCTGGCATCTCTGCTTGGGCACAAAAAATTTACAAGCTTGGCCATAAGCGGACCCGTAGAAGGCGGGGCGGCGCCAGGGCAGGCCAGAGATTGCCGGAACGGGGCCAGTCGGAGGGAGCAGGGCTGGGGCCGGAACTTGGCTGACCGGAGGTGGCCGGGACGGGGCCGGCCGGAGGCGGTGACGGCCGGAGCTTGGCCGGCTGGAGGCAGCGGCAGCTCGATTTGGAGCTCAAAACCGACGAAAATGGATCCCGACACGAACGGGAGAGGAAGAAGAAAGTGGAGCAGCGGCGGCCGGAAAGATCATCGGTGGCGGCGCGGATCGAGCACGGAGTTGCAGCGTGCAAAGAGCTAAACCAGGAGCTCTGATACCATGTTGTGAATGAGCAACTAGTATTCACAGGGGGCCAAAGGCCAGTACATGTACATGAGTTACAATATGCAGTGAAGCCCCTCATACACTGGAAATATATACATCACTAACAGTATGTATAGATGATGATAAAGGAATAGCCAAAATATATTTCGTACGTCATTCACACACCACTATCTGCACGCACATAGCACAACAACGATTTTTTTTTACTGAACTTGGTGAATAAGAGGATTCATATTGGGGGATACCTTGAGCAAGCGCCTCTGGAGATGCGCGACAGTGGCGATGTGGAGAAGTGACTGTAACTGCGCGTGCTGGCGGCCGGCTTGCAGCAGCACATCGAATGCCCCTAGCCTGCCATATCCTCTCCTGTGTTTCGGTGGCGTGGGAGAAGAACGGGGATGGTGACCTGGAGCTTCTCCTCACCGCCGGGAAGTAGATCAAGTAGCGCTGCTCGCAGATCCAGCAAGGCGGCGTGGGTGAAGCAAGGCGATGGCGATGTATTGGCCAAAAAAATCCAACCTTGGCCTGCGGTGGTCTTCGTAGGCGGCAGCAGCGCGAGCGAGCTACGAGGCGCAGGGGGCAGCACGGGGGAGCTATACAGCGGAGGGGCAGGAGCGCGGGCGACCTAGACGGCGGCGCTAGATGGCGGAGAGGGAACCGCGTGGCGGACCTGCGGCGTGTGAGGAGAGGGAGAAGAGCGACGTGCGAGCGGAGCAGGGCGGAGCGAGGAAGGAGCAGGTTAAGGGAGAAGAGTGATGTGGACTTTGGGTTGTGTCGGGATTTTCCAAGGGGTGTTTTGCAAAATAACCCATCCTACATGTTTTACGTGACGGAGGGAGTACTAAATACACATACAGCTCGTGCACTTTAATAAAATAAAAAGCAGACAAAACATGAACTGATGCCTTAACTTTGCTCATCACTAAGTTGGAGGATCCAAAGGTAGAGAGAACTATTGCTTACACACCTTTTTTTGCCCAACAAATAATTTCCTTATTTTTGCAAGAACTCACACTTGGCCTTTTACTACTTATATAGACCTCCGTCATTTACTGTGAGGCTGCTTGATGCGTGCATGCTTTTTTGCTTCATGCATCTCTGATTTTTTGATCTTAGCAGGGGAAAAGGTCCATGGAGCCAAAGGGAGGTGCCATGGAGCTCCATGTGCTGGCAGGGAGTTCATGCTCCCTATATAGCTCTAGAAGGATGACGATTCTCCTTGATTTGGACGGGACGAGCTCGATCGGTATAGGCGGCGATTCTCCTAGATTTGGACTGGACGAACTCGATCGGTATAGGTGGCGATTCTCCTCGATTTGGACGGGACGAGTTCGGACAACCCCCGCCGTCTCCTTCCTTCCATCGCCTATACCGGTCGTTCACCTCCACTCCGGCGACACCTGAAAGTTGCAGCAAATCCAACCGACGTTGTGTTCGTGCAGCCACCATCTTCAGTGTTCTTTGGGTGCCGACAGCCAAAAATCGAAGAAGTGCATGCCAATGCCAAGATCGTTCGGACATCTGCTTCAGTGTTTAATGACCTGAGGTAATTAATACTCTGTCCATTTCCCAGTCCGTCCTTTGTGCTGTGTGAATTTGATTCGGAAAATCTGACACACTCCGGCACATTTTTATTTGTATATTAATGCATTGATCGAAACGTCATTTTGAGATAGTTTGTGAAGTTGTGATACACACTTGGTAAAAATACCTGTGAGGGCTAATCAGTGCAAGTTCCAGGTTGAACTCCCCACTCTAGACTCTACTTGACAATGTGTTGATAGTTCGTGATACATCTATTCGCCTTTTTCACACTCTAATACAGTTGGTAACCAATACTATATTGTTGTCAGATGCATAGACAGGATGGTACTTTAGCCTAGAAGCCTGAATTAGTCTACAACAAACAATTATTTATTAAGAGAAAATAGTTTTTGATTTGGAAATGGAAAAATCTGTTGTAGATTAATTAGGTACTGACCTACAATCATTGAATCCCTTGCGGGTACGGCATGTGGCTTTTTATTCTTCTGCTTCAGATTAGAAATTAATCAGGTGAGCTGATATCTTTTGTGTTTGGTGGTTCTATGGTGCTCCCAACATTCATGAAATTTTGTCTGATGCAATAGAGTTGTATGTTGAGGCATTACTTAGATTAGTGAATTGTGCAACTCTTGTGGAAGTTATATGTATTCATATCCTCTTCTAATATGCTTATGTTATTACCTATTTTGTCATGCTAACTTGCTAATTATGTGTAGACCGAAAGAAATGCATATATGTTAGCCATGAAGTACTAACTACCTTTTTTTCCATACCAAGAATTTCTATTTCTTTCTTAGCAAAAACCATTTATGATTGATCATGCATAAAATACAGATTTGCAACGGTTAGATAAAAGATATTGCTGCAGAAAGTTTTACTTCAGTAAGGGGGTGCTTATCGTTGCTATTTTTTCTATTGTTTACTTATATATGATTGTTTATTTTCAGAGATTCAAATCAATGAGCTTTTAGTTTTGAAAAGAGTCTTATCATGTTATGTGTCAAACTACTAGGCATCTCTAATTAGTGCTGCAATGTGATCACTTTAAATGTTTGTCTGACTATCTTATATAAATACATTTAGTATTTAATTTGCAATTCTGGCTCACTTTCTTTGTCTCTTTTATTAGAGGAATGAGAAACTTAATAGTAGTGTATCTTGTTTTCTTTTCCAACATGCTTTTACAATAATATATTATTATTATGTTGGATATAGTGCCCTAGAGGCAAATAATAAATAGTGTTTATTATTATATATCAATAATTCATAATAGTTTCGAAACATTGATACACGTGTGGTATTATAAACAAACCAGTGTCCCTAGTGAGCATATATGCTAGCTAGCTCGTTGTGTTTCGATGATCGAGGTCTCCCGATCATGGACATACACACCATTCGCAATGGGGTCATATCATTGGGTGAATGATATGATGGACATTCCCAAATATAAGTTGTAAGGGTATATTGCCCCTATGTGTGGTTTTGGTAATTAATGACAACCCCTATGGACTAATGTTTTCATTGAGTTTATATGAAGGAATATTCCATAGGTACTACTTGTAGTCCATGTGTTGGATTCAAGTATGGATGCCATGAAGATAAAGATATACCTTGTGTATTGGCATCAAGATCATCAATTTGAAGATATATATGTGATATGATCAAGAAGAAGAAATGAAGATGGAGTTCCTATGTGGAACTCAATATTAGCCATGCTCTAGCTGTGATAAGCAATGGATGATCAAGATCTTGAGTGCTTGATTCCAAGTGAAGAATTCAAGCTATGGCTCTAAGTCGGTGTCATGATAGTCTCATAAGTTGAGCTATGGTTGACTAAGATTTAGAGCATGCAAGCAAATGAAGAATTCTTTATACACCTCAAGATAGTATGATAGAGCATGAGAAGATACAAGGTTGACCAATACAAAGAGTGAAGAATAGATTCAAGTTTGGTCAACATATGAAGCATGAAGAATGTGTCACGTGAAGATGTGCATCAATGGAGCTTTCCCATCATAGTGTATGGGGAGCATTTGTGAGTCTTCATAAAGCAATAACGCATTCCGGCTTGAGTGGAGCTTGAAGAGTTATCATCAAGATCAAGCGGGATGCGCAAAGGTATGGCCTTGCTAGGTTTTCCTTTTACCGGTCTCAAGGTGGATGTTGGGAGACCGGATTATAGGATAGATAGCCGCACTATTAAGAGGGGCTCTCGGTTGGTAACTTGATCGCATCGTCTTAGGGAGCTCAATCCTTTGCATACTTTGCATATCCCTATTGCTTCTTGGTGTTTCTCTGTGTGAGGTTCTTGAGCTTGTTGCTAGCTTTACAACAAGCCCAAGTTCATCGAAAACGGAATCCGCATGCATCTTCTATTACGTTTTCGAGTTTGGACGACTTCACCGTTTCTTGACGGTGGGAGACTCCCTCTCTAGAATCATCTAAAATATTCTGTGAGGAGTCTCCATATTTCTAACAAAATATTCACCGTTTTCGAGTTTGGACGACTTCACCGTTTCTTCACCGTTTTTGTTGGGGTTCTATTCGTCGTTATCTTTCCAACAAAATTGGTTTCATGTCAATCGGAGTTCGGGAGCATTTTCTGTTTAAAATGAAGAAAATTTTTGCCACACGTCTCTTGTCCGTTGGACCGGCCGTGGCGGGTCGCCGGTTCGACCGGGCCAGGACCGTGCCAACCGGCACTTTCCGAATAGCGAACCGGCGTCACGGCCGGACGTCCGGTTTGGACCGGATGGCCGGCCTCACTCCCGGTCGCGCCGGCCTGTGGACCGGCCTCCCCGGCGCGTGGCCCGGTTTGGACCGGCCTGGCCCGGTCTCACGCCCGGTCTGATCGGGCGGTGGACCGGCCTCCCCGGCACAGTTTCTGCGCGAAGAAAAACCCGCTCCGGTCACTCGCCCGGTCAACCGGTCTGTGGACCGGACGGCCCGGTCTTTGGCTCGGTCTGACCGGGTCCTGGACCGGACTGCCCGGTCCCAGGCCCGGTTGACCGGCCTCCTCGACCGTTGACTCAGCCCAACTTTTCCCCAACGGTTATTTTTCCACTTGGGCTATAAATAGCCCTTCTTCCACCTTGGGCTGAGTTAGTTCTTCTATTCTCTCAACTCCATTGTTGCCTTTGAAGAACTTGCTCTCTCTCTTGTCTCCCATGATTCTTGCTCATTCTTGAGGGATCTAAGAGAGGAGATCTAGATCTACACTTCCACCAATCCATTTCTCCTCTAAAACTCTTGGGATCTAGATCTTGGAGTCTTTTGTTGACTTTCCCCATTGTTCTTCCTCTCCAATCTCATCTTAGCATTTGTTCCTTGGGTGAGATTTGAGTGTGAAGGACTTGAACACCTCTAGTGTTCTTGCTTTGCATCATTGCATAGTGTTGAGCTCTCCACCACGATTAGTTCGAGTGAGAGACCGTGAGCTTGTTACTCTTGGAGGGTGACCTCCTAGTTGGCTTGGCGGTTGGTGCTCCGGTGATCTCTTCAAGAAGATTGTGAAGAGGCCCGGGCTTCTCCTTCGTGGAGCTTGTGAAGTGGTTGTGGAGCTTGCCATCTCCGGAGCGGAGGAAAAGCTAACCATAAGGAAAGGGCCATTATCCTTCGTGGGTGTGGCTTGAGAATAGGGTGAGCCTTCGTGGCGCGGGGAATCCTTCGTGGACCTCCACTCCTCCAAACGTGACGTACCTTCTTGCAAAGGAAGGGAACACGGGAATACATCCTCGTCTCCGCGTGCCTCGGTTATTTCTATACCCGAGCTCTCTTTCCTTGTGATAGCCATCGTGCTTGAAGTACATATATCTTGCTATCACTTGTGCTACATATATTTTGTGCCTATCTTGCTTAGCTCTAGTTGTTATTGTTACACTTAGTTGAGCTTAGCATATTTAGGGTTTGTGCTTGTAAACTAAACGATAGTTTAATTCCGCATTCTTACAAGTCAAATCCGTAAGAGTTTTTATATCGCCTATTCACCCCCCCCCCCCTCTAGGCGACATCTCGTCCTTTCATAAGTATTGTAACACGATCAAGTCACAAAGTTCACGTTATGATATTTATGAAAGTGTAGTAACCTAATCCTTAGACCGTGAGATCATATCTAATCATCGTCACCGGCGGTTGCTTTGGCTGCATCAACCGCCACACCGTAGCAGGGTGGTCATAAAGGTGTAGTTAGGTATTCCAATGGGATGGGTTGAGGCGTATGTGTCAAGAGCGGGATTTGTTCATCCGCGTGACGGAAGATACTCTGGGCCCACTCGGTGAGATTACATCCAAGTTGCAACACATTACTAGGTCATGAGGATAGAATCGCACGGAAACGAGTAGAATAGCCATGTCGGTAACGAGATCAAACTAGGTATGGTGATACCGATGATCAAGTCTCGGACGAGTGCCGGTATCGAAGTAACAAAGGGAATGGAATACAAGTAACAAAGGGAATGGAATACGACATAATGATTCAAGCGACGATCACATCTTCGTAGAATATAAAACCCTAGTGATCATTGATCGGAGAGTGTCTTGATCATGTCTGCGTCATTCTCGAACCGTAGGGAAACACATTTAAGGGTTAAACGAAACTTAAGATGGTTTTGAATTCATCGGAAACACCGGAGAATAGAGAAGAGAGAACCGAAAAGGGTTCCGGGAGAATCTGAAGATGTTCAGAGTGATACAAGAGGTGTCTTGGATCATCGGGGGTTAAATAATATGTATTATATATTAATTAAATGAATTAATATTAAATATTTATTTATTTATTAATAAAAAGGTGCATCCCACTAAGTGGCCGGCCACCCCCTAGGGTTTTATGGGGGGGCTTAAGGGGCCCATTCGGCCAACCCTAAAGGGGGCCCAGCCGGCCACCTTTAGGTCGGCCACTGTTCACTGAAGAATAATTATTGATCCGTAATCCACATATATGTACACCAACAAGTTTTGTTTTTTAGGTGGTAGACACTAGTGGAAACATGGCCTTTTGCACCGGTTTTTAAAGGCCATATGCACCGGATGGGCAACCGGTGCAAACCATCCGGTGCAAAAGGCCCCCCCCTTTTGCACCGGTTGGCTTACGAACCGGTGCTAAAGGGGTCTCCACGTGGCCGGCTGTGGGGCGCTCGGCGGGGAAGCTTTTGGTTCGTAATCGAACCGGTGCAAAAGTGAGCGGCAGCATTTTAGTGCCCTTCCCCCGGAACTCTGCCGTGGCAGAATTGCACTAAAACGCTGCCGGCAGACTCTGCCCATTCGAAACACGGTATAATATTAATAATGCAGACAATTCAAATATATATATATATATATATATAGAAACCATTATATTACATATATCGATCAAAGTGACACACGTTCATGCATATATATATGTCTACATCAACTTTGATACTGGATGTCGGCCACATAGTGTTCTCCGTCTGGAGCTAAGACTTGCTCAACTAAGAATCCCGCCAGCTCTTCTTGAATTGCTCGTACACGCTCGGTTGCTAGAAGACCGTCCCGCAACCGTTGGATCTAATAATTTGAATAAGGTACGGTGGTCAATATATATGTGTGTGTATGTGAATGAAACAGAAGGTGATAAAATAAAGCCATGAATGTTGTTTACTTACATCAAGTTGTTCCAAAATGTCCCTCTTATGGTGGGTATTCTGGCGGATGAACTCGCAAACGTAATACCCGCATAAATTATTCCCGTCCTCCTGCCTCAAGCACTTTACGAGAACAAAATTCAATCAAAATAATATATATATATAATCAAGGATGATAATAATGGTATTGAAACTAGAATCATCAAAGAGATGCGCGGCGTAGCCAGTATTAATATTACTTACCGGTACTTGTTTTATTCGAAGTTCTTTATTCTTTAAACCCGGAGACTTGTTGGTGAACCGTTTCCAAGCCTTGAGGAGGATATCAGCCATGTCCCCCACGCCTCAAGGGGTTTACTCTTCGAGTCCATGACTTCTACTATCCCGGTGTCGGGTTCAATGACTAGCAGGATATAGTGAAACCTGCGGACACACATATATATGCATAACTCATCAATTACACTTAACACATGGAGTAAGCGAAAAAGATTTAATGTGTGAAGCAGTAACACTCACGAGAAGTTGTAAGGAAATAGTATTGCCCTTTTGTATGAGTTTTTCCTTAAGACATATACCAAGTTATTCTCTGTGTCCTTGGGAGAGTTGTGGACAGTATACCCATTCACGGTATATGGGTCAACGAACCCAAGATCATAGATTTGCCTTGCGGCATTCGCGGATCTTCATTCTGCATAATACAATGAGAGTATGGTTATATGCATGCAATGGACGGGCCGCGTAGAGACTTAATTACATAAATAATACTTACAGACAGTAGGCACTCAGCAGAGATTTGTCGAGGGCGTCTTGGTTGAATAACTGAAATAATTCACAAAATTCGATGTTCATCACGTCATTTCGCCCGTAGTGCTCATCTGTGATTGCCACCATGATCCAGTTCTTACCATCCTTACATTTTTCCATGTACCAATTATGCAGTCTTCGCAGTTGCGTTGATAGATTAGGCAACTCCTCAGCTCTGACAAGAGGTTGCCCGTACTTGTACTGGTATGCTATTTGGACATCATCACCCGTACTTGTACTCAGGAATTGTGCATCGATGCGGCTTAAGTACTCAGGAATACTCATACCGACCGCATCTGCCTCATCTTTGTATAGTCTTACCATCTCCGGATCAAAGCACGCTGTGACATCGGGATACACTTGGAGCGGGGGCACGAGTTTTTCTGGTTTCCAAGCTGGGGAACTGGATTCCCGTCTACCTTACTTTTTTCCCACCGATCTCTTGCTAACACATTTGACTTGCGAATAGACCGGTCATAGTTCGATGAAAGACTTGGCTCAGGTTGATGAAGGCTCTTCAGCAGTTTCAACTTCTTTTCCAGAGATATAGCTGGCTCCGGCTCAAGCTGGGGCTTTTTCAATTTCAACATTTGTTGCTTGTGTTGTTCAGCTACGATCTTGGCATTTTCCTCAACTGTATAGTCATAAGGTCTCTTGGGAGGAACCTTAGGCACTCTTGGGAGGGGCTCTTGTTTGCGTCTCGGTGATCTGTTACGACTCAGTGCGTAGCGGACCGCCTAATTTTGCTCTTAGACTTGGGCTGCGGCGGCGGAGAAGGCTCACGCGCGGCGGAGAAGGCTCACGCGGCGGCGGAGAAGGCTCACGCGTCGGCGGGGAAGGCTCACGCGCCGGCGGGGAAGGCTCACGCACTGGAGACGGCTGCATCGGTGGAGAATGCTGCCTCGGTGGAGACCTTGTTGGCGCCTTCCAACCCGGAATCACAATGAATTCTTTCGCCATAGAACTGTAGTGTTCTTGGCTTCTCCCAGCTCTAGCAAATCCCCTTCACCGGCTGGGTGGTCAAGCCTCAGCGGCCCATACCCATCCATAACTTGATCCACCCCGGCAACAGCGTAGCCAGGTGGAACCGGCTTGAAGTGGTATCTTTGATCGGGTACTGGCGGTAAGACATAGCCGACCGCCGCCTTGAGCGTTAAGTAGCCCATCGTTTGGAAATGTAGCTCACAAGGTGTAGACTCTGTGATAAAGTCCACAGGGTAGAGATCAAGATCCATCTGCGGTTCCACGGGGAGGGAGGAGCCATCTGTGCATCATCACCAGGCAGCTCCGTGGAAGCCACGCTGCTTTTCCGCTGAGATCCCTGGCCGGTAGCATCGAATGCAACTTCTTCTATCTGCGGATTAGGTTGAGGTTGGGTGACTGTGACTGAGCCTGACATTATCATCCTCACTTGCTCCTCTAGCTTAGCAACGCGTTCGTGAACCACATCCTTTTGCCTCTGACGGCTTCTATCGGGATATTTCTTCGTTTCTGCAGGAAACCCAATACACCACGGCTTGCCACCTGATGTGGTTCGTGTTCGTCCTGAGTGTTCAGGATTCCCAAGGGCGCGTGTGAGCTGGTCCTTCTCTCTTTCGGGACGGAACTTCCCCTCTTCAACTTCCTTTGCAACATTTCTAAAGGCTTCGATGGGAAGTGGGTTTTCCTTATGTCTTTGTGTATATATGCATAACCCTTGTGCGTCCAACGTGCCCCCATGCGCGTAAAACCAATCCCTTGACCGCTGGTTCCATTTCAGTACCTCTGGCTGGATCCCCTTTTTAATTAGCTCGTTCTCCCATTTCTCCCACTTAGGTCTGCCAGCATTGTACCCTCCTCGCCCCATGGTATGGAAGTACATCTTATTAGAAGCATTTTTCGTATTGGTGTCAGACCTTTTCTTTGCCTTGTCCGATTTCTTTAACTTCACAAATTCCTCCCAGTGGTCTTTTATCTTCTCATAGGGGCCTTTGAAATCAGGAGTCTTCCCTTTCTTGACAAAGAAGCTGTCCAATTTCTTCTTGTAGTCGTTGAACTGTACTGCCATCTTCTTAAGAGCCCACTTCTTAACTCTTCGCTGTACGCTATTCAGCTCGGGATCCTCAGGGTCTGGCCTGTCATTCTCACTATCAGAGTCAGTTGGCTCCGGAAAGATGAAATTTTTCAGCAGATTCCTAAACATCACACTTTTTAATCTCGTGTCGACATAAGTAACTCCTTCGCCCCCCTTTACAGGTTTCTTCCATTCTTGAGTGGTGATCGGGACGGTGTCCCTAACAACAACTCCACATTGACTTACAAACTTTTTTGCGAACTTCTTGGGAGAAATCGGTTCGCCATCTATCGCGATTTCCGTGATGGTGCACCTTTCATGGTCTTCCATCTTTCTGGCCGCGCCTCGTTTAGTTCTGCCAGTAGAGTTTGTTGATCGGGAGGTCTAAAAGAAGAAACAACGTTAATACATGTATATGCACAAATCTGGAGGCTTGGTTAATTAATATTTATACACCTCGGCGGCGTCGTGAGCTTCTCCCTCGCAGTCGTCACCTTCTCCCTCACCGGAGCCGTCGCCACGGTTGTCTTGCTCATCTTCCTCACCGGAGGCGTCTCCACGGGTTCGCTCGTCTCCCTCGCCGGATTGGTTTAGGTAAAGAGAGGTGATATCCTCATCATCACGGATAATCTCCTCGACCATGTATTCTTTTTCTAGGTCTCGTTCCATAGTTTCTGCAAAGACTTACAAGTTATTCTAACCAAGATAATGATATAAATAAATGATCAAATATTAGAGTTACACATATATATAAGTGCAAATAAAGGATAATGCTGAATACATAATCAAAGATCTGAGTTACACATATAGCTCGATCGGTCCCTAATACATCACACTACAAGCTCTCAACGGCGCCGACCGGGTCCCGAGCCGCGCCGGGTGAACACCCAAAGCCACGGAACAGTAACGGGAGCATAGCTAACATGAGATCCCCGCATAACTGACCATCCGGTCCTATACATGGTGTCTAACGCATACATGTAACGGCGAACATGCTCATCCTCCGCTGCAATGCGCTGAGCTACCACCTCCGGCGGGGCCGGCTCCCTCTGAAACGAACGTGGCCCATAAGACCTCCACCAGAGAATATCCGGGTCGACGACGGGACCCGGATTCCGCACCAAGGTGCGCGCCCCGGAAGATAACACCTCCCAGTGCCACCCCGGCGGAGCCCAGTCCCGAACTTCCCCCAACTGCCGCAACTCCTCTAAAATTGTCCTAGCTCCAGGACGCGGCGGGCGCGGCAGCGTATGCAAACTAATATTTGAATTTGAATAAATTACTTATGAATATATATATATATCTTAGTAACAAATATTACTACTTTTGTCTAACACATACATTTTTATCTAACAAATATTTCTAACATATAAATTTCACTAATATTTTCTAACATATAAATTTCTAACAAATTTTTCTAACTCTAAATTAATTAATATTTTCTAACCCTAAATTATCTAACAAATATTCTAACATATAAATTTCTAACAAATATTATCTAACAAATATTCTAACATATATATTTCTAACAAATATTATCTATCAAATATTCTAACATATAAATTTCTAACAAATATTATCTAACAAATATTCTAACATATATATTTCTAACAAATATTATCTATCAAATATTCTAACATATAAATTTCTAACAAATTTATCTAACAAATATTATAACATATATATTTCTAACAAATATTATCTATCAAATATTCTAACATATAAATTTCTAACAAATTTATCTAACTAATTGAACTACTAAATTTCCAAACTAATTAAAACAAAAAAAATGAAAAAAAAAAAAGGGAGAGCCTCAGAAAACGGGCGGGCTATGGCGCAGGGCGGCGGCGGCGTATGAGAACCTTGTGGTATAATGCGTATGGCGCAGATGAAGCGTATATATGTGCGGGCGTAAGTGTATATGTGTGTAATGCGTGCGGCGTGTGTGGGGCGCACAGAAGCCTTGGCGGGGGCGGTGGCGGCGCGCGGCGCGGGGGCGGTGGTGGCGGGGACGGCGCGGAGGAGGCGGCGGCGCGGGCGGGGCCGGCGCGGTCGAGGGCGGCGGCGCGCGGGCGGCCAAAAAATTTGGCAGAGTTTTGCCTCTATTTTGGTCCTCGCGCGAATGGAGAAGAAGGGGCGCGCGCGCGGAATAAATACATGGGACCTTTTGCACCGGTTCGTGTTGGAACCGGTGCAAAAGAGTCTTTACGGTTCCGGCCACGAACTGCAAAAGGTCCCAATTTTGAATTTTTGCTTCTTCCCTTTTTTTTCGCTGTTTCGCCACGACGCTGTTCCCGCCACGACGCTGCACGGGATATGTTCCCGCCACGACGCCGTGCGGGACATTTTCCCGCCACGACGGCAGCGCGGGATATTTTCCCACGACGCCGCGCGGGATATTTTCCGCACGACGCGCCGAGAATATTTCCCGCCACGACGCGGCGTGGGATATTTTCCCGCCACGACGCCGCATGGGATATTTTCCCGCCTACACCCTCTATAAATAGTACGCCCCCGTCTCTCCCATTTCACTCATCACCAAACCCTAGCCGATTGCACAATGCCCAACCGCCCGCCGCCGGTGGAGGTGGACCCGCAGCTCGCGGAGATAGAGGAGTGGGAGGAGCTGCAGCGGCAGGAGGCGGCAGCAAGGAGGGCAGCAGAGGATGAGGTGGACCCGCAGCTTGCAGAGATAGAGGAGTGGGAGGAGGCGGCGCTAGCGGCTACCATAGAAGCATTTGAGAGGCAGAGTCTCCAGGAGCTGCATAAGCGGCGCGTGTGGCGGATCTGGATAGTGAGGAGATGTATAAGCGTCGTCGTGAGGAGGAGCTGCGGCAGGAGGCGGCAGCCAGGAGGGCAGCAACGGATGCGCGGAAGAACTAGTAGAAGTTGTTATTATTTTAGTTTAAATTTAGTTAATGTTAAATTTCAATAAAGTCGTTGTCGTTGTTTTAGTTTAAGTTTAGTTAATGTATCTTGTTAAATTTCAATAAAGTCGTTGTCTTTAGTTTATATACCCTTTTATCCCGGTTCCTGGCTTGAACCGGTGCTAAAGATGGTGGATTGGTTTATATACCTCTTTTATCCCGGTTCCTGGCTTGAACCGGTGCTAAAGATGGTGGATTAGATTATATACCCCTTTTATCCCGGTTCCTGGCTTGAACCGGTGCTAAAGATGGTGGAATAGTTTATATACCCCTTCGGTTCCTGGCTGGAACCAGTGCTATAAAGATGGGGGCTAAATCTGGGGGAGGCTTATCTGGTGTTTGCCTTATCGGGGTGGCCTCATCGGGGGGATTATCTGGAGGCACATGTTGCTATATATAGCCCCCTCCGGGGAGAGTAGAGAGAGCAGCCTGAGAGCAACGACCAAGAAGGAAAGAGCCTCTCCGGCGAAGCTTCTCGAAGATGTCTTAGATGGCTGGCCGTCTTAGACATCTTCGGAAGCTTTGCCCGAGTAACTCTTCCCGCAAGTCATGCTCGGAAGCTGCTAGTATACACCCAACAACCAGTAGCTCAGGGTAAGGAGGGCTTCCGGGAGCTTTCGAAGGAAAGAGCCTCTCCGTGAAGCTTCTCGAAGATGTCTTAGATGGCTGGCCGTCTTAGACATCTTCGGAGCTTTGCCCGAGTAACTCTTCCCGCAAGTCATGCTCGGAAGCTGCTAGTATACACCCAACAACCAGTAGCTCAGGGTAAGGAGGGCTTCCGGGAGCTTTTCGAAGGAAAGAGCCTCTCCGGCGCTTCTCGAAGATGTCTTAGATGGCTGGCCGTCTTAGACATCTTCGGAAGCTAAGTAACTCTTCCCGCAAGTCATGCTCGGAAGCTGCTAGTATACACCCAACAACCAGTAGCTCAGGGTAAGGAGGGCTTCCGGGAGCTTTTGAAGGAAAGAGCCTCTCCGGTGAAGCTTCTCGAAGATGTCTTAGATGGCTGGCCGTCTTAGACATCTTCGGGCCCGAGTAACTCTTCCCGCAAGTCCCGCTCGGAAGCTGCTAGTATATATACCCAACAACCAGTACCTCGGGGTAATTAAAGAGGGCCGGGCTTCTCGAAGAAAGAGCATTTAGTTCAAACGACCAATATAATGTTACTGATACATATCACAACAAACGCTTCACAATATGAGCTCATCAAGGTACAGGATAATAATTAATACATTATGATCGCTTCGACCGTAACCATGGAGTATCTTCAGCATTTAACGCGATGGTTGGATCAATGTTCACTCTGAAGGGTGGAATTTCAGCAAACTTATTATAATCCTCGACATGTCTGTCTTGTCCTCGACTCCCGATGGTTCTTTTCCCTGAAAGAACTATGTGACGCTTTGGCTCATCGGATGAGCTCGTTTCCTTATGTTTTCTTTTCTTCGATGCTGGAGGACATGTCCTTCACATAGAAAACCCGAGACACATCATTGGCTAGGACGAATGGTTCGTCTCCGTAACCAAGATTGTTGAGATCCACTGTTGTTATTACAGCTGGTCTACCTTTACCCCTTTTCCATCAAGCTTGAACCATTTGCACCGAAACAAAGGGATCTTAAAATAAGGTCCATAGTCAAGTTCCCATATCTCCTCTATGTAACCATAATATGTGTCCTTTTCCCCATTGTTAGTGTTTGTTGCATCAATGCGGACACCACTGTTTTGGTTGGTGCTCTTTTTATCTTGGGCGAACGTGTAGAAGGTATTTCCATTTATCTCGTACCCTTGGAAAGTCAGTATAGTCGAAGATGGTGACCCGGCCAACAAGTACAATTGATCATCAATGGCGTTGTTATTCATGAGATGTGTTCGGAGCCAACCGCGAATGTCTGCATATGTTTATGTGTAATCCAGTCTTTGACTGGATTTCGGAGCGTACAATATTCTTGTGATCAGTGATATACGGGGCCACCAAGGTGGAACTTTGTAGAACTGTGTAGTGTGCTTGAGTGAAAGAAATGCCGTCCCTACATATCATTGATTTCCTTCCTAGCGTGCCTTTTCCACTTAGTCGCCCCTCATGTCGATTCGGGAACACCAATCGACTTAAGGTCGGGAATAAAGTCAACACAGGAACTCGATGACCTCCTCGTTCCATTGGAGAATGCTTCCTTACGGCCTAGCACGGTTGAACATATTTCTTTAAGACCCCCATGAACCTCTCGAAGGGGAACATATTGTGTAGAAGACAGAGGATGGCAATCTCTTCGACAAGGTGAACCAGGAGATGTGTCATAATATTGAAGAAAGATGGGGAAACACCAACTCAAAGCTAACAAGACATTGCACCACATCCTTCGTAACCTTGGAAGACTAGCTGGATCGATTACCTTCTGAGATATTGCATTAAGGAATGCACATAGCTTCACAATGGGTATTCGAACATTTTAAGGCGAAGCCCCCTCAGTGCAACCGGAGGCACTGCGTCATAATAATGTGGCGGTCATGCGACTTCAGGTTTTGGAATTTTTTCTCCGCCATATTTATAATTCCCTTTATATTTGATGAGAATCCAGGCACCTTGATCTGTAAAGGACTTCAAAAAAGATTTCCTTCTGCTTTGGTAAGAGCGTAGCTGCCAGGACTTAAGCGACTCCTGTATCCGTCTTGTAATCCTGTTCTTGCTTGTTCTTTGGGACTTTCATACGATGCTGGTCCTCCCTTGCTTCTGGTGTATCTTTTGTCTGCCCATACACGCCTAAGAAGCCTAGCAGGTTCACGCAAAGATTCTTCGTCACATGCATCACGTCGATTGAAGAGCGGACCTCTAGGACTTTCCAATAGGGTAGATCCCAAAATATAGATTTTTCTTCCACATGGGTGCGTGTCCGGTAACAACCTCTTTGGGAACAGATTTTTTCTTCGAAGCCTTTTTTGGGAACAGATTGGCCGCCAGCACCCTTTCCAAATATTACTTTTATGTCCTTGACCATATCAAGTAAAGCATCACTGTACGGAGTTCAGGCTTCTCCCGTGATCTGCCTCACCTCGAAATGATTGCCTTTCTTTCTGACGGGTGCCTCTTTGGAAGAAATCGACGATGCCCCGGTACACAACCTTCTTACATTTCTCAAATAAGCACCTTCGGTCTCATCTAAGCAGTGCGTGCATGCATTGTATCCCTTGTTTGTCTGTCCTGAAAGGTTACTAAGAGCAGGCCAATCATTGATGGTCGAAAAGCAACGCTCGTAGGTTGAATGCCTCCTGTTTGTACTCATCCCATGCAAGAACACCTGGTTTGCTCCACAACTGTAAGAGTTCTTCAAATAATGGCCGTAGGTAAACATCAATGTCGTTGCCGGGTTGCTTTGGGCCTTGGATGAGCAGCATCATAATGAACTTCCGCTTCATGCACAGCAAGGCGGAAGGTTATAGATACATAGAGTTACTGGCCAGTGCTATGTGCAGCTCTGCTCCCCAAAGGATTCATTCCATCTGTACTTAGACCAAACCTTAAGTTCCTCGCGTCATCTGCAAAGTCCGGGAACTCTCTATCGATTTTCCTCCACTGCGACCCATCAGCGGGGTGTCTCAGCCGTCTTTCTTACGGTCTTCTTTGTGCCATCGCAACAACTTGGCATGCTCTTTATTTCTGACAGACGTTTCAACCGTGGTATTATAGGAGCATACCACATAACCTTGGCAGAACCCTCTTCCTGGGGGCTCGCCCTCAACATCACGGGGTCATCTCTTGATCTTATACCGTAGTGCATTGCATACGGGACATTTTCCAAATTTTCGTACTCATGGCGGTAGAGGATGCGATCATTAATGCATGCATGTATCTTCAGCACCTCTAATCCTAGAGGCGGAGAACCTTCTTTGTTCGTACGTACTGTCGGGCAATTCGTTATCCTTTGGAAACCTCCTCTTCATTATTTTCATAACTTCTCAAATGGCTTGTCACATATACCAGCTGCCTTCCATTGCGGCAACTCCAGTGTGGCACAGCTTTGTGTTGCCATCTTCGCAATTTGGGTATAACTTCTTTTTGTGATCATCTAACATGCCCTTTAACTTCGCTTCTCGTTTTCAGTTTACGCATCTCTGTGTGCATCAGCGATGGCCCGACGAAGATCATCATCAACGGGCTCATCAGATGCCTCTTCATCTTGATCACCTCCACACCTCCTCATCTTCATCATGCCACGTTGCAGATATCACCGTAGTTAGGGTACATATCATCATCCTCTTCTTCTTCGTTGTCTTCCATCATAACACCTCTTTCTCCATGCTTGGTCCAACAATTATAGCTGGGCATGAAACCTTTCCAAAGCAGGTGGGAGTGAATGACTTGCCATTCAGGGTATTGCTTTAAGTTCCGGCAATCAACACATGGACAACATATATAACCATCCGCTTTGTGGGTTTCCTCAGCCACACGGAAAAATTCTTTCAGGCCCGAAGTGAACTCGGGCAGGCGTCGGTCAACGTACATCCATTGCCGCCGGTTCATCTACATCAAATAATTAAGTTTATCAAAAAACCATTACAAAACATCATAATATATATATATAGTGGATATTAGCACCGTACAAATGAAAGGATAAAGTTGTTTAACCTTGATTGAGGAGGGAAAGAAAGAGGAGAAGCTTAAGTGTCGCTCGCATCTCATTTTTGTTTTGTGTAAAATCAAGCGGCATCATTCTCTCAGACATTTCATCGAGCACCTTGTGTGCATGCCAAAGAAATGCAAGGTAGCACTCAACACACACACCTTTCTCCTAGAAAAAGTGAAGTTGTGAATTGGCTAGTTGGAGGTGAGCTATAAGGGCTGGGGACCTTTTGCACCGGTTCGTGTTACAAACGGTGCAAATGAGCTATCTTTACCGGTTTTATGCAGAACCGGTGCAAAATCCTTTGACACGTGCAGCGACAGACCTTTTGCACCCGGTTTGTGTTACCAACCGGTGCAAAGATATCTCATTGCACCGGTTGTAACACAAACCGGTGCCAAAAAGGGGCCCCAGCCGGCCACCTTTAGGTCGGCCACTGTTCACCGAAGAGTAATTATTGATCCGTAAACCACATATATGTACACCAACAAGTTTTGTTTTTTAGGTGGTAGAGAACGGTATGCAAAAATAAATATGATATTTTAAAGTGCCGCCGTCAATCACGGGAGCTCACAAAGCAGTCAAGGGTCCCTATGAGTGACAAAAACATGGACACTGCAGGTCATATGTTCTAAACTGATAACATATGTATTCCATGCATGTTTTTGTAATATAAATTATGATAGATTGATTACATAGATGCGGTCATACATACTAAACCTTTAATTTAAGATCTGTGATGGCCAACTCTTATTTAGTTACGCTCCTCCATGGATTTCATTTGGCCAAGTCATAGGTAGTTATGTGTGAGTGAACTGGGTTAGCCGAGTCACTTGTTGAGGTTGTTGGCTGCATGTGCGCTTGTGCTAATCCATCAGTCTGTGCGTGGACGGGGCTACTGCATGCGTGTATTGGCTGCTGACGCATGTGTGTACGTCTATTTAAGGGATTGTAACATCGTTTGTAGCCAAAACCGGAAGAGCTGAGAGGAAGGCCAAGAGAACGAGCTGAGTAGCAGCTCGAACATGCTCTTCCGACCTCTTCCGACCTTGGCTACAAACAATGTTACAATCCCTTAAATAGACGTACACACGTGCACCAGCAGCCAATACACGCATGTAGTAGCCCAGACCACTCACAAATCGCTGGATTAGCACAAGCACACATGCAGCCAACAACGTCAACAAGTGACTCGGCTAACCCAGTCCACTCACACATAACTACCTATGACTTGGCCAAATGAAATCTATGGAGAAGGGTAACTAAATAAGAGTTGGCCACCACAGGTCTCAAATTAAAGGTTTAGTCTGCCTGACCCATCTATGTAATCATTGTGCAACACCAAGTTCAATAATCTATCATAATCTGTATTACAAAAACATGGAATATATATGTTATCAGTTTAGAACACATGACCTGCAGGGTCCATGTTTTCGTTATTCATAGGGGCTGTTGACTGCTTTTTGAGCTCCTGGGATTGACGGCGGCTCTTTAAAATATCATATTTATGTTTTGGATACGTTCTCTACCACCTAAAAAACAAAACTTGTTGATCTACATATCTGAGGTTTACGAATCAATAATTACTCTTTAGTGAACAGCGGCCGACCGAAAGGTCTATACATGTCAGAAAGAATAACATATGTTACTACATGCGTGTGACTCTGCTCGGCTACTCGATCAAGTAGAAAGAGCTGCAGTTCTACCTAATATTAAAACCCTCATACATGCTTATTACTATTTTGTCTACATATTTATAACCAATTCCTTTGATATAATTTAGGAAAAGTTGAGGTTTTCATGTCATCTCTATTTGGGAAAGGGGACGAAAGGAGTATAGTTCAAAGCCTCAATGTAATGATAATCTGTTGTGTTTCAAGAATTATGGATGCTTTGTAAACTTTATTTTTATTTGTAAAAATATAATACCTCAGCAGCGCAATATTTGATGGTTTAAATTTTAACACATAAATCGATCTATATAAATATTTTAATTGGTGATCACATTGACCTGGATTTCCAGCCTACTGCCCTTCTCGCCTTTGTCGCCATGCTTGCACATCACGGATTTATGAGTACTCACTTAACAACTAGAGCATCTTAAATAAGGGGTGCTTATTTGCTCCATCTATTTGTAGTATATATTGTGTGATGTTGGTTGAATTTGAATTATAATGTTTGACTTTTGTGTGTTCCAATGTTCTCGGTAGGACCCTTCTTGACAATGCTACCGTCACCTCTTACTTATTCAATAAATTCCTTACATTGGAATTCAATCTTAGCTTACCCATTAAGTGTCCAAGTTTATGCTCTGCATACCAATGCATGCATGAACAACGCGATATATCTTTTGGTGTGTTGCCGCCTTGGCAACACTGAAAACTGAGAAGATTGCATCACCCTTGATGTGGGACATTGGGAAAGATCCAATGCCTCGCTCAAGGAAAGACACAACAATGCCTTGAGGCCTAACATCCACCATCCATCCCCATCCCACGACCAGCAGCTGATCCAAGCCAAGCAACTCGGACTTGTCCCTGCACTACCAGGGTACGCGGCCGTTCTAGGTTGGAGATCTGGCGGTCCCGACGTTGCGGGAACATGAGGAGAGCTGCGCAAACTGCACCTCCATGGAGAGCTCCGGCGCCGTGCACTGCAAGGCCACGATGGCTCCGTCCGTCCGCCTCCAGCCTCTCCTCCGGCAAGTCGCTCCGCCCCCTGATACGTCTCCAACGTATCTATAATTTCTTATGTTCCATGCTAGTTTATGACAATACCTACATGTTTTGTTCACACTTTATAATGTTTTTATGCATTTTCGGGACTAACCTATTAACAAGATGCGAAGTGCCGATTCTGTTTAGCATTTTGGACCAGAACCTAGTAAGACAATATTCTCGGAATTCGACGAAACAAAAGCCAAACCTCCTATTTTCAGGAACACAGAACAGAAGGGGCAAGCCAGGGGGAGGCCCACGGCCTCCACACCATGGGCCGGCGCGGCCAAGAGGGCGCGGCGCATATGGGGTGGGCCCTCGGGCACCCTCGCGCCTCCCTTTCGCCTATATATCCCTTCCGTGGCGGCGAGAGAGATCGATCATACTCGGAAAGACTCTGGAGCGCCGCATGCCGCGAAACCTGGTTTCGGGGTCGGAAGTTCTGGTGGCACCCTGCGGAAGGGATCGCCGGAGCCTTCTCCATCGCGCCCGCCTCCATCATGCTCCGTGAGTAGTTCCCCCATGGACTACGGGTTCCTGTAGCTAGTTGGTACTCTCTCACCCATGTACTTCAATACAATCTCATGAGCTGCCTTACATGATTGAGATCCATCTGATGTAATCGGTGTTGTTTTGTTGGGATCCGATGAATTGTTACATTATGATCAGTCTATCTATAAAGTTTGTGAAGTTATTGTTGCTGCAATCTTGTTGTGTTTAATGCTTGTCACTAGTGCACGAGTGGCATGATCTTAGATTTAAGCTCTATAATTATTGCTTAGATTGTATCTACAAGTTGTTTGCACATGTCTATGCCCGGAACCCGAGGCCCCAGCAACTGGGATAACGGAGGGGATGGCTTAGATATGAGGATCACATGTTTTCACCAAGTGTTAATGCTTTGCTCCGGTGCTCTATTAAAAGGGTACCTTAATTACGATAGATTCCATGAGCCGGCTGCCATTTGGTAGGACAAAAGATGTTATGCAAGTTTCTCATTGCAGAGCACGTATGGCTATATATGGAAAACATGCCTACATGATTACTTGGATGTTCTGTCTTAATGCTATAATAATTATGTCAATTGCCCAACTGTAATTTGTTCACCCAACACTTGTTATTGGAGAGTTACCACTAGTGTAGATAGCTGGGAACCCGGTCCATCTTTCATCATCAAATACTCACTGGTCTATATGCCATTAGAAGTATCAACTATTTTAAAGGTGCCATTGCCTGCAATATTCTTGCTACTTTGCTGTATTCTATTACTATTGCTCTCTATTACTGCTGCTTTACATCACCCCTGTTACTAGTGCTTTCCAGTGCACTGAATTGACAGCTCAGTTGTTAAGGCTTATAAGTATTTTTGTCCCCTTGTGTGAATCAATAAATTTGGGTTTTACTTCCCTCGAAGACTGTTGCGATCCCCTATACTTGTGGGTTATCACCCCCACCGACGGCCCCCTTGGACGGCCTCTGTGACACCGACCGCTTTCGACGGCCTCTTCCAACTCATCAATACATCCATCATCCTTGCAGCTTGTAGGTATGACCCATGAGCAGACATACATAGTTACAAGTATCACGGCTCCCCCTCCCAGGTCGCTCCCCCTCGGGCGGCTCCGGAGGCGACCCATATACCCTGACCCCACCCTCTCCACTCCTGCCCCGGCCAGGCCCCTGCCGTCGCCAGCGTTGGCGGCGGTGGCGGTGCCGACCCGCCAAACGGTGGAGGGCAGTGGAGGGGGCACGTCCAATGCGGCAGCGGGCGAGCTTGGCGTGACGGAGGAGGCAGCAAGGCGACAGGATGCGGGACGCCGGCGGTTGGGCGGCGGCGGCGCGGCTACCTGGCAGCGGCGCGGGCCCGATCTGGGCCTAAAGGGCCTGGCCGTTTTGCTTCGGACCAAGCAGCGCCACCGGGTTCCTGGCCGTCAATTCTTCTTCTCTGCAGTCGCCATGGGCTTGGCGGCAATGGCTTAGTTAGGCGTACCTCCTTCGTCATCGTCGGGCAGCGGATGGCGGCGTGGGGGCATGTTCGTCCGCGTCGAAGAATAAAGGTGGCGGTTCTAGGATTCTTCTCGGACCAAGTTTGAAAATCTGTCGGATGCTTGTTCCAACCAGTCTGGGTGGATTGTCGTGTTCCGGAAGGCCCTACCGGTGAAACTCATTGTGCGAATAATGCTGAAGATTGCTGGATTGGGTGGTTTCGGTCGTGCGCACCCATGTTTTTTATCTGGCCATTTCGTTTCAGAGGGGACGCTTCGAAGCTCTGCTGGCTGTTATTATCATGGAGCTCATTTTCTTTCCATGGTGCTAGCGAAGAAGGTCATCAAGCCGAGATCGGTGGAATAGCTATGATGGTTGGATCTTGGTGCTGAGGTGGAATTGGCTTGGCGATTCGTGATTTGTAACAACGACTGGTATTTGGGGGTGACTACACAGGAGAAGTTCAAAGTCTTATCTTTCAGGGTGAAAATCCAAGGTCTGGCCTTAATTGGTTGTGCCTGGCAATGTTCTTGTTGAAGGCATTGTTTTGAGAGCGGAGATTTTTCAGGGTGAAAACCTAAGATCTATGATCGGGCGACGACAGCGTTTGTGCACTGTTTCCTTCTTGGAGGCGTCGCTTATGGAGAAGCTGAGCTTCTGGTGTCGGTGTTGCCATTTCAAGTTATGGATCTCTGTAGCGGGACCTTTCTTTTTTGTAATTATTTTCTCTTTTTTTAACTGTGTGCATCCTTTATGTCATTAGGGTATGATGTTGTTGCAGAGGCTTGGTGTAATTGGTATCTTCGTGATATTAATATATGCTCTTTATCAAAAAAAATAACCCATGAGCAAGCAATGATTCACAATACAAATTTCTTCACGCATTCAGTTCAGCAAGAAAAACATAAGCTCGCTTGGCTCCCGTTCCCACGACGGCGACGTTGGACCGGGAACAGCCACCCACACAAATTTTCCTTCCCGCATCGATGATTTGCGTAGCCCGCGTGAGGAAGGACCAAATACAATGACATTGACTGTTGCTGGTCGTAGGATGGAGGTGAATGGTGGATATTGGGCCTCAAGGCGCTGCCTACCTTGCCTTAAGCCAGGCACTGGATTTCAGTCAATGGATTGGTTCTGGTAGTGTCAGGGTTGGATTTTCATGCATACCTAATTATTATTTATTACTTCTCTCGGCAGGAATAAGTGATGTAGCCTGCACCCGGCCATTTTGTAGATACCCCTCGTCTCCATATACCACAAGAATTACGTGTGACACTCAATGTGTTACAACCTACGGTCGCACGGAAAAAGGAAATGCAAATCCATCATACCTACCATACAATGCACAAAAGGATTATAAGCGTGCTTACCCATCTATACATGTAGACAGAACGTCCCCAGCTGATGAATGAGTGGGTGACACTTATATGCATGGGCAATATGACATGGTTTTGATTTCACAAACCTGCAGTTGCATTGCCTGCTAGTACTCTGTTCCAAATCTGCGAGAAACCTACCTGCACTGCTAATACTCTGTTACAGACACTTGGATCGATTTGCTTGAACCTGCTGCACCTGTGTGTGTGTGTCTGTGGGCAATAACGGAGGGAACGCTTGTGCTTGTGCTTGTCCCTGTATTTTTATGTGTTTCTGTGCAGTTCATCTCGAGAAGGTTGACTGTCCCAAAGCAAGCAAGGTCATGAATCCATGGAACTTGGCAATGGCAAGCTGCTTTGATCCAACCGGGACTGCCAACCGGGACCAACCAGGACCAACAGGCGTACAAGGAGTCACCGGGTCTTTTCCGGGCCTAAAAACCTCGACACTCGTCACCGCCAGTGAGGCTCGCGGTGGAAGGCCTGTTTCGTTACGGTCCGAGTCTAGGTTCTGCGCAATTGCTAAACTTCTCTGCCGCGCACAGGTTTAGGCTGTACCAGCGTTTCTTACCACGAGCGTTAGCGACGTTTACGTGACTAAGTTTCAGCAATGCATATATATCATTCAAGAAACCACAAACAAATCGTCGTGAATATATATAGACATCAAGACACGTAATGCATGCATATCAAGTCAGATCTCTTTACTAAATCTATTAGCTTCTACAAAGTTGCTCAACACCTAGCTATGACCTTCGCATAGTGCTCTCCACCTGGGGTTATGCACTCGGTAAAAAGAATCTCGCGATTTCCTCTTGAATTGCTCGTATTTGATCCGCCGTTATGAGAGTGTCCCGCAGTATATCATCTATATTTAAAAAAGGAATCAATATATGAATGGAAATCATACAATAGATGGTACTAATTAAGATAATTGTGAGAATTTGTTATCATACACGAGTGGCATGTATTTGGGCATCCCCACCCTTGGGACAGGTCATGTCACGAATGAAGGTGCAGGCGTAGTATCCACATAGAGTTATTCCCGCGTTCCTGCCACATACACTTTACGAAAAAATAGTTCGATCAAACTAATAATTAATCAAGCATCGTATTGAAGTAAATATCATACATAGAGTTTCACGGACATGCTATATATAGTACTACTTACAGGGTAATCTTCAAATGTAAGCTCCGGTTTCCATTTACCCGGAGCAGTAGTGATGAACCGTTTCAAAGCCCTGCCCGGCAAAAAATAATGAGTAAATGAGTGATATCGTCGAATTAGAACAGATGAAGATGCCAATACGAAATTGATTGAAATTACCTCTGAAGGATGACAGTCATGTCCGCCCATTCCGCATGTTCTTTACGTTTCGAGTCCATGACCTTTACGACTCCTTTGTGAAGATCAATGATAAGGAGAATAAAGTGGAAACTGCACAAGCATAGCTCAATGATTAGGAGAATAAAGTGGAAGCTGCACAAGCATAATGTATATATAACACTCACTTGAAGTTGTAGGGAAAAAATATTTCCTCTTTGTCTGCTTGCTTCACTAAAAACATTACCATGTTGTCCTCTGTGTCCTTGGCGAAGTCTCGAACCGTAACTTCATGAGCTGTGTGGGTCTATGAACCCCAGCGGTAGGAGCTTACCTCTTTTGCATTCGAGCTTCTTCATTCTGCATAATTAAATATATAGCGTACACAAAGAATATAGTGAGGATAATTGTTAGTGCAAATGAATGAGCGCTGAGCTACAGACTTAATTACATAAATAAATCACTTACAGGCAGTAGCAACTGATGACAGCTTTGTCGAGGCGTCTTGATTGAATAAGCTGAGCAGTTCTTCTAACTCAAGGTTTATCTCCTCGTTCCCCTAGTAATGCTCATCTCGAAGATACACCGTGAGGTAGCGATCACCTCTTCGACAGGCTTTCAGGTACCAGTCATGCAACCTTCGCATCTGAGTACCTAGACGCGCGAGCTCGCCAGGTTTGACGGATCTTTTCCGTATCTATACGTGTTTACCACTTGAGCCGTGGGATAGTAATCTTCGTAATCAACTGATGCTCCCTGAGCTCTAGCCTCCCCGTTCGATCATCGATGCGTCTCTGGATCATCATGGGGCTGCACGACGAAGTGGGCTATGGCCTGATTGTCACTGCTGTCCAAGCTGGGCGACTTTTTGCTTCTTTGCTCGCTCTATAGGACTGTCCAAGAAGAGCGGTCATGATCAGATCTCAGCTGAGGTCTCTTCATTCTCGTCTCGGCAAAGTGCTTCATTGTTTGCGGTTTAATAAACATCTTCTTCGGCGCAGAAACGCCTTTTGCTCTTCAGATCTGCTGATGTGGTAACAACTCTGGAGTCTGTGCCCTCATCAGAGTTGATGATCTCTTCGGAGCTGTAGGAGGTGCCGCGGTTAGCTTCCTCTTTTGCTTAGGTGGAGGCGGCGGAGTCTCCTGACGAGGAGGGGCGGCGCGGAGTGTTTTCGCGGCGGGGCTGCTGGACGGGACATCATCGCGCATAGGAGAATCATCACGCGGAGGAGGGGGAGACTGCGGTGGCGGAGGAGGCGGCGGAGGCGGCGGCTTGGTGGCCTCAAGCACAATGCTCAAGGCGCCATTGCACGGTGGTTCGCGGGCTTCTCCCGTTCTTCGATTTCCCCATCTTCACCAGGGTGCTCAAGCACCATCCCCTCATAATCTCTCAACACTTCATCACCATCACAACGGCAAAGTCGTCTTGGACCGGACGGCAATGGTAAGACCTTGTAGGTAAGAAGATGCCGACCGCCGCCTTGAAGGATAGGTTGAAAACTTTAACATGCATCTCACAAGGACGGCTCTCAGTGAGATCATCCACGGGGGTAGCGAGGCTCGACCACATGGTCATCATCATCATCATCCACCTGCTTAGAGGAAGCCACGCTGCTTTTCCGGTGTGGTTGAGATTGCCGCGGGGCGATGGCATTGAGCAATGCGGATCTGACCTGCCACCTGAGCCATCTGAGATGTAAGTACTTGGGTTACAATGGTGAATTGGGCTTTGATGGTGCTAAAATCCTCCTCTAAGATAGCCAGGCGGTCTGGTTCCCTTCCTCCTCTCATGGCTTTTATCAGGAAATCTCTTCCTTTCCGCGAGGGCCATACTTCACGCGAGACGGAGCCTTGTGCCTCGTGTTCGTCCGCCGTGTTCTTTGTTCCCAAGGCGCGTGTCAGCTCATCATTTCTCTCTTTGGTGGAACAACCCCGCCTCCCGTCCCTATGTGCCTTTTCCGGGGCATCAATGGGAACCTTCAGATGAGCTTTCTTATAGATGCACTTCCACATTTCTGGATCCAACGTTCCCCCAATCCCGTAGAACCACTCCTTGCACCGTTCGATCAACCGTGTGTCCTAATCCTGATCCCTTTCTTGAGTGAGTTCCGCCTCAGTTGCCTGCACTTAGGACGGTTAGCCTGTATCCACCTGGACCCCGAGAATTTGGTGATATAGCTTCAACGCAGCATTTGCCTTATTTATTTCCGACCTTCTCTTAAATTCTTCGACTCCGTGCTGTACTTCACGAATTCTCCCAGTGAGTTTTTACCTTCTCATTGTCCGGAGTCTTCTCTATCTTGATAAGGCGGCGCAATCTTTTCTTGTGGCTCTTGAATAGTTCGGCCATCTTCTTCTTGCCAAACTCGCGGAGGACCTGCTCCATCTTACCTTTTCAGCGTCACCCCCCTCTTCGGGTACTATGTTGAAATGTGACATGAGCTTGTCCATAATGCTGTTTTTGGCTACATCATCGATATAAAGACCTTGACCTTCTTCCTCTGCAGACAGCACTAGTCCCTTCGGCTTGTGCCATTCTCGAACGGTGATCGGGACGTGGTCCCTAACAAGCACTCCGCATTGAGCTATAAATGCCTTTGCACCTTTCTCTGGAGCAATCGGTTTACCATCCTTTTCGATGTGGGTGATGTCGTGCCTAACACCGTCATCCAACTTTTTGGCCGGGCCTGCTTCCTCGACTTTACAGAAGAAGTGCTCGATCCAGGGCTAAAAAAGAAATAATTCATAGTCGGTACAATTTAATTAGTTAATGCATCTAGTCGATCAACAGCGGCTTAATTAATTTATATACCTCGGTGATAACTACAGTTCGGGAGCCATTATGATGATCTTGTTCCTCACCGGCGCCACTAGGATCTTCTTCCTCAATATTCTCCGCTCCATCACCGGAGTCATTCAAATAAGTTGCGGTGACGTCGTCGCGATCATCCAGAGTACCGTTTGCTATGAGTTCCTCCATGAAATTTTCTTGAATTTCATCTCTCTCCATGCTTTCTACAACGACCTGCAAGCTATACATAGGAACCATCATATGATCAAATTAAGGATAATGCGAAAGCTGAAAATGGAGTTACATATGTGTAGTTCTTAACTAAGGATCGATAATATAGTGCTGAAAGATCTGCAGTTACATGCATACATAGATATCGGGTTCATGTTTATTTAACCCTAATACATATCAATCACTACTACAACCACTCAACCGCGCAGACCGGGTCCTAGAGGGCGCCGACCGGTCCTGAGCCGCGGCGGGTGTGCCCCCAAAGCCACGGAACAACAACGGGAGCATAGCTAACATGAGATCCCGCATAACGCTCCATCCGGTCCTATACATGTTGTCTAACGCACATGTAACGGCGAACGTGCTTGTCCTCCGCTTCAATGCGCTGAGCTACCTCCTCCGGCGGGGCCGGCTCCCTCTGAAACGACCGTGGCCCATAAGACCTCCACCAAAGAATATCCGGGTCGACAACGGGACCCGGATTCCGCACCAAGGTGCGCGACCCGGAAGCTAAGACCTCCCGGTGCCACCCGGCGGAGCCCAGTCCCGGACCTCCGCTCCATCTCCTCGGTGAGAGTCAGACCACGGCCCGCCGGCTGTCGCTGTCGCGGCATCGTAGCTACGAAAACAAATCATATATGTATACTAATATAAATAAAAAACATGATATTGTGCTAAATAAAAAACTTCACTACTTTTGTACTAACACCGCGTTCCACGACCCTGTTTTGGGGGCGTCGGCAGGGGCGCCGGCAGTACCGGCACCGCCACGGACTCGGCGCTCCTCCTCGCTCGCTCTTTCTCTATTTCGCGACCCTAAGTCTATGTCGCGGCGGCACCGCTACGGACTCGGCACCGCCACGGTCTAAGTCGTCGGCGCGCGCGGGGGCGGCGCCGACACAAATGAATCTATTTTCTAACTTTTCTAACTTTTTCCTAACTAATTTTACTAACTTTTTTCTAACTAATTTTACTAACACTAACTAACTAATTTTCTAACTTTTCTCTAACTAATTTTACTAACACTAATTTTTCTAACACACTAACTACACTATTTTTTTTCACTAAATTTTACTAACAAACTAACTACACTAATTTTTCTAACACACTAACTACACTATTTTTTTTCACTAAATTTTACTAACAAACTAACTACACTAATTTTTCTAACACACTAACTACACTATTTTTTTTCACTAAATTTTACTAACAAACTAACTACACTAATTTTTCTAACAAACTAACTATACACTATAATCTAACAAATGAAAAAAAAAAAAAGCGGATCAGCAAGAAGGCTTACCGGCGAAGAAGAGGAGCGGTGGCAGCCGGCGAAATCAGCGGCGGCGGTGGCGGCGAACGGCGAGCGAGCGCGCGGAGGCGGGCGCGGCGGAGCGGGCGCGGTGGCGGCGGACGGCGAGGAGGAGTGGCGGAGGCGGCGCCCGACGTGCGCGCGAGCGAGGCGGGCGCGGCGGGGAAAGCGGCGGCGATGGCCGGCGGCGGAGGCGGGCGCGCGAAGGCGGGCGCGGCGGGAGGGCGGCGGCGATGGCGCGCAGCGGCGGCGGCGGCAGCCTTGGGCGATTGGAGCAGCCTGCGGCGTCGCGCGCTTCGTCTCCGCGGGATTGATCGCCGCGGAGACGAAGTCCTTTCTTTTATACCCCCCCTTTGGACCCGGTGCGTTTTACAAACCGGGTCAGACCCCTTTGGACCCGGTTTGTAAAACAAACCGGGACTAAAACCTTTTTTGCTGCGTTTTTGCGGCGCAAAGAGCAACAGTCCCGATTTTAATACAAACGGGTCCAAACAATTTTTAAAATTTCATTGCCTTATTTCAAATAAAAACACGCCACCGCACCGCACAGCCTGCCCAGTCACCGCCGTGTAGTGGCCCTTTGTCGCCACCGCCACCGCCTGCCCACCAGCCACCTAGTATACTGTCCCACCGTCGGCACCGCGGGTATTACTGCCCACCACCGCCGCCACCGTGTCCCTTCCCGTGCACGTGTCGCCGCCCGCTTCCGTGCCTCGCCCCGCCGCCACCGGCGTGCGGCGTGTGATCCCGCTTCCACGTGCCACGCCCCGCCGCTTCCCGCGCCACTGTCGCCGCTTCCACGTGCCACGCCCCGCCGCTTCCCGCGCCACCTGTCGCCAAACTTGCCGCGTCGCTGTGCTATAAAGCGCCGTGCGCAACCACACGTCGCCGTCGCCTCCGTTCATTCGTCGCCGGGATGCCGCCGCGCCGTCGCGGCTCGTCCGGTTTCGTGGCGTCGGCGCGGCCGAACGGTAGGTTCTACGCCGAGATGCGTGCCGGTGGCTTCCGGCTCACCCTCGGCACGTACAACACCCCGGAGCTGGCGGCGCGCGCCCAACGACGTCGACAACACCGCCAGATTACATGTGGAATTAAACTACAGAACTCAACTGAAAATTAATTAAGATACATGGCCAGATAGTACTCGTGCCTCACCTATAATTAAAGTACAGAGCTCAACTGAAAATTAATTAAGATACATGGCCAGATTCGAGTCATTCAGTCATACTCGTGCATAGCCCTATAGTACTCGCCACTGTAGTCGTCGTAGTCGCCGTCATCATCGTCGCTGGCATCGGGGTCGCGGTAGTCAAACCTCGGCGGGAGAGCACGCGTGGGCTGGGACTGAGGTAGCGCAGGCGGGGGCCACGGTGGGCCATGACGCCCTGGAGAGTTCGGTCGCGCCACCACAGCCGACGGCCGGCCTCGTTGAAGTTCGAAGGAGGCGGGCCGCCGTCCTCGTGCTGGCGAGCGCCCTCTCACGCCGATTGATGAAGAAGCTCTCCCAAGTCGGGCTGTGGTCGGGATGCCACTGGGGATTCCTCCGCTGCTCGCGTGAGCTCGAAGTAGTAGTGGTTCGTGATGGCCATCTCGCGCGCCACACCTAGAGGGACAGGAGGGACAGGTACCCCTCCGACGCTCAACAACCAGCCCGGTAGGGACGCGGTAGCCCGGCGGGCGGGGGTAGTTCGACGCGCAACGCCTCCGCCTCCCGGAGGTTAGAATACGATGGAAGCCATGTGACCTGGTGATGAGGTTTGGAGATATGAGTCTAGATGTGATATGTAAATGGAGGCCAAGCCAACATATATATAGTGAAAAAATGGCGGGAGGACGGAGCGGGAAGCGGTGGAAAGCGCGGGAAGAAAAATAGGCGGGGAACGCAGTGGCGCCAAAAACTGTCGGTGGGATAAAGACGTGTGGGTAACCTTTAGTCCCGGCTGGTGGGTACAACCGGGACGAAAGATCCTTTTTTTGTCATCTAACAAAACTGTCGGTGGGCATCTTCGGAAGCTGCGCCTCGGAATTTTTTTCCTGCAAGCCTGTGAACGACTACATCTCCTCTAACAGTGTTGGGGAAAGGGTTGGGAAATCTCCCGTGGCGCTTCTCGAAGATGTCGTTGGTGCACAAGCCTTACGGCATCTTCGGAGAGTTGCTCCTCGGAATTTTCTGCAAGCCCCTCAACGACTACATCTCCTCTAATAGTGTTGGGAAAGGGTTGGGAAATCTCCCGTGGCGCAGTTTCTCGAAGATGTTGTTGGTGCACATGCCCTACGGCATCTTCGGAGCTAGCTCTCGGTTTCCTACCAAACCCGTGAACGACTACATCTCCTCTATATATATGGTACAAAAAGCCAACCATCTCCACTTTTCATATCTTACATACAGTTAAATGATTACACAAAAATAAATGGGAAATTGATTGCCATGTTGAGATACTCATTTGTGCCATGGAGCATCTTCATCATTTAATCTTCTTCGGCCTTAACCATGGAGCATCTTCATCATTTAACTTGATGCTTGGATCAATGTTCACTACGAAGGGTGGAATTTCATCAAACTGATTATAATCTTCTGACATGTCTGTCTTGTCCTCCACTCCCACGATGTTTCTTTTTCCAGAAAGAACTATGTGGCGCTTTGGCTCATCGTTTGATGTATTTGTTTCCTTATGTTTCCTTTTTCTTGGTTTGGTAGACATATCCTTCACATAGAAAACCTGGGCCACATCCTTGGCTAGGACGAATGGTTCGTCTCTATACCCAAGATTGTTGAGATCCACTGTTGTCATTCCATACAACTTGTCTACCTGAACCCGCCTCCTGTTTTGTTGACCCATTTGCACCTAAACAAAGGGACCTTAAAAGAAGGTCCATACTCAAGTTCCCAGATATCCTCTATGTAACCATAATATGTGTCATTTGGGCCTTCATTCATTATTGCATCAAAGCGGACACCCTGTTTTGGTTGGTGCTCTTTTTATCTTGGGCGATCGTGTAAAATGTATTCCCATTTATCTCGTACCCTTGGAAAGTCACTACGGTCGAAGATGGTGTATGGGCCAGCAAGTACAGCTGATCATCAATATCTTCGTTATTAGGAGATGTTTTTGCAACCAACCGCAGAAAGTCGACATGTGTTCACGTCTAATCCAATCGTTAGACTGCCCCGGGGGAGCGTAGAAAGTTCTTGTGGTCACCGATATACGGAGCCACCATGGTGGAACTTTGTAGAACTGTGTAGTGTGCTTGAGTCAAGAAATCCGTCCCTACATATCATTGATTTTCTTCCTAGCGTGCCTCTTAGTCTCCCTTCATGCCGCGATTCAGGAACACCAATCGGCTTAAGGTCAGGAATAAAGTCAACACAGAGAATCAATGACCTCCTCTGTTCCATAGCCCTTGGAGATGCTTCCTTAGGGCTAGCACGGTTATGAACATATTTCTTCAAGACTCCATGAACCTCTCGAAGGGGAACATATTGTGTAGAAACACGGGACCGAGAATGGAAATCTCATCGACCAGGTGAACGAGGAGATGTGTCATAATATTGAAGAAGGATGGTGGGAACACCGGCTCAAAACTAACGAGACATTGGACCACATCATTCTGCAACCTCGGTAGAATTTCCGGGTTTATTACCTTCTAGAAATTGCATTGAGGAATGCACATAGCTTCACAATGGGCAGTCGAACATTTTCCGGTAGAAGCCCCCTCAATGCAATCGGAAGCAACTGTGTCATTATCACGTGACAGTCATGAGACTTCAGGTTCTGGAATGTTTTCTTCTCCATATTTATTATTCCCTTTATATTGGAGGAGAAGCCAGACGGGACCTTGATACTGCTAAGACATTCAAAAAATATTTCCTTCTCTGCTTTTGTAAGAGCATAGCTGGATAAATGACGTCCTTTAACTCTCTCATGCAGATTTTTGGGTCTTTCCAACGTTGCTGGTCCTCCCGTGCTTCTGGTGTATCTTTTGTCTTCCCGTACACGCCCAGAAAGCCTAGCAGTTCACGCAAAGATTCTTCGTCACGTGCATCACATCGATTGAAGAGCGGACCTCTAAGACTTCCCAATAGGGTAGATCCCAAAATATAGATTTCTTCTTCCACATGGCGCGTGTCCGGCATCGTCATTCGGAACAGACCGTCCGCCGGGACCCTTTCCAAATATTACATCTAGATCCTTGACCATACCAAATATATCAACACCATCACGATGGGGAGGCTTCCTCCGTGATCAGCCTCACCGTTGTAATGCTTGCCTTTCTTTCTTACGGGATGGGTAATCCTAAGAAATCGACGATGCCCCAGGTACACGACCTTCTGACCTTTTCCAAATAATCACCTTCGAGCTCATGTAAACGGTGTGTGCATGCATTGTATCCCTTGTTTGTGTCCTGAAATGTTACCAAGAGCAGGCCGGTCATTGATGGTTACGGCATCGCTCTTAGGTCAAATTCCTCCTGCTTGTGCTCGTCCCACACGTACACTGCTAGGGACCACAGTGTAGAAGTTCTTCGACTAATGACGGTACACATCAATGTCGTTTCCGGGTTGCTTCGACCTTGTATGAGCACGGCATCATAATGAACTTCCGCTTCATGCACAACCAAGGAGGAAGGTTATATATACAAGGAGTCACGGGCCAGGTGCTATGGCTGGAGCTCTGCTCCTCAAAAGGATTCATGCCATCTGTACGAGACCAAACCTTAAGTTCCTTGCATCTGTGCAAAGTTTGGGAACTCTCTATCGATTTTCTCCATTGGGATCCATCAGAGGGTGCCTCAACATCACGTCTTTCTTACGGTCTTCTTTGTGCCATCGCAACAACCTAGCATGCTTATTTTTGAACAAGCGTTTCAGCCGTGGTATTATAGGAGCATACCACATAATTCGCAGGAACCCTCTTCCTGGGCGCTCGCCCTCAACATCACCAGGGTCATCTCGTACGATCTTATACCGCAATGCGGTGCACACCGGACATGCATCCAAATTCTCGTACTCATCGCGGTAGAGGATGCGATCATTAATGCATGCATGTATCTTTTGCACATCTAATCCTAGAGGGAGACAATCTTCTTCGCTTCGTACGTCTTGGCGGGCAATTCGTTACCCCTTGGAAGCTTCCTCTTAATTATTGTCAGCAACTTTCCAAATCCTGAGTCGGTGACACCGTTCTCTGCCTTCCATTGCAGCAAGTCCAGTGTGCTGCCTAGCTTTTTATGGCCATCTTCGCAAGTTGGGTATAACAATTTGTTGTGATCTTCTATCATCTTGTCGAAGGCCAACCTTTCCTTTTTAGTTTCACATTCTCTCCTTGCATCAGCAATGGCCCGACCAAGATCATCATCAGCAGGCTCATCTGGTGCCTCTTGATCTTCTACTTCATTGTCTTCATTGCCTTATGCAGTATCATCGTATTCAGGGAAATTGGGATAACCGTCATCATCCTCTTCCTCTTCGTCATTGTCTTCCATCATAACCCCTCTTTCTCCGTGCTTGGTCCAACAATAGTGCTTGGGCATGAAACCGGATCGCGAAGGGGTGGCATGAGACTCGAGACGTAATTTACAGTATTCTTGCGGTCCACACATGGACAATACATGAAGCCACCATGTTTGTTTGCCTCCGCCACGGCCATAAAATTATCCAGGCCCGCAGTGAACTCGTCAAACCGTCGGTCAATGTACATCCATTGCCGATTCATCTGCATGATATAATTAAGCTGATCAAAACCATTACAGAACATCACGATGTATATATACACATGCATTTTATCAATTACAGATGAAAAGGATAAAGTTGTTAACCTCGATGAAGAAGAAAAAGCAAGTTAAGTGTGGCTTGATTTGTGTAAACTCAAGTGGCAAATCCTCTTAAGCATTTCATCAAACACCTCTTGTGCATGTGAAGAAGAGAGAGCAATACACCCTCTTGTGAAGATAGTGAAAAAATGGCTAAGTGTGGCTCACACTTGGGCAGGGGCAGGGTTATATAGCCAGAGGGGGCCTTTGGACCCGGTTTGTCATACAAGCCGGGACTAAAGGGTTCCCCAGGCACGGCCTGGCCGCCCTGCGGGTGGACCCTTGGACCCGGTTTGTATGACAAACCGGGTCCAAAGCCCTTACAGAGACAGTAATGCGGGTAGGTCGTCCTGGGCAGAAACGAACCGGGTCCAATGGGGCATTGGACCCGGTTTGGTTCAGCAGTGGGTCATTTGCTTGGGACCAAAGGCCTCTTCTCCACTAGTGATGGGTACCTTGCTTGGCAAGCTGCTGCTGATGGCAACCGCTGACTGCACAACAGAAAGGCAGCAAGTGCAGGAACATGTGATGCAAGGACTCACACGTGGTCTTTTACCACTCCTACAAACCTCTGTCACTCGTTCATGATTTCGTGGTGAGGCTGCTCGATGGATGCATGTTTATTTACATGGTCCTGATGACGATTTTCTAAACAATGACACATGGGCCTCTTATCTCTCATATCAGCAGGAGATTTTTTTCGCGTGCAAGCTAAACGGAGGAGGTGCCATGGAGCCCATTTGCTGGCAGGCAACCTTTTGCTGCAACGTATTCTCCCTCGCTTGAAGATTGTGGATAACTACAGAATGACGGTCCCTGTTGATGAATGAATGAGTAACCCGAGTTAGTAGTGCTGATGTGCAAGGTAATACCCACTCAGGTTTCTTCTGCTAGTGACGCCATTCTGAAACTGTGTGTGTTTGTGGGCATTTTCATTTCATACACATTGTGATTCCATTTGTTTATTTGAACATTACTTCTGCTTCCACATGAATCATTTATAGGTCTCCATGCAGTTCATCTCCTTCCCACAAGGTTGACTGTCCCAAACAGAGCGAGCAAGTGCCTGAGTCCATCTTGGCCTTTGCTTGCCTATCTGTACACATGGATCATTAAAAAAATCTGGACACGGGCCTGATTCCTCCCTGAACCAGCCGATGTATATTCCCCTGCCTGCATTTTCTCCGAATTGCTGCACTGAATCTCTACACCCACCACATTCCTGCAGTCCACCGGACTCGATCGATCGCGTAACTGCTTCCCACGAGGCCGGAGGCACTCGAATCATCGACTCCAAAGTGGCATGAACCTGCACTCATGAGGCTAGCATAGCTGGCTGCTCTGCCCGGCGAAATGTCCGGCAGGTGCTCGGCGAAATGCCCAGTCGGGACCGCATGTCCGGTGGGCGCCGAAATTTCGTCTCACAGGCCAAGTAACGGAGGTTGAAGAATTTGGGATGGAATTTTGGGGAATGACTTGACAACGGAGAAGGCCATACACGGACTGTGCTCCATTGTGGCGTTGTGATGCCTGGCAAGTGACAGTGATACTTACCGCTACCAGACTCCGAGTCCAGGTATGTTCCTTAGGTATGGGCTTCAACTGCTTCTTGGCTTGTGTTAATGAGATTGCTTGAGCATGTGCACTTTGAGCTGAACATAAACTTCAAATAACCCTTGGTTGCTATAGAAACGCAAAGAAACTAAAATCGTCTCATAGTTATTCCAACAACCGTGCTGCTCTTGCTCGTTCGATAAGGGCTATCGTGCCACTCTTTGCTTATCTTGCTATCGTGCCGTCTGCTCGTCGAGTGCCTTTTCTCTAGGTAGCGATAGTATGTATGAGGTGTTATCCTGGGCGAGGACAACGTTCGGCTATTTGGGATGACTTAGTCGAGCGGCGGTTAGAAACCATGAAATCTGCTACAAAACCGCAGAACATGGCCATGTCTTCTCTGGTCATGCTCTCTGTTCGGTGGCTCTGGAAGATGTGTGCAACAGTCTTTAGTGCAGAGTACCTGCAGGTGCCGTCTTGCCCGCTTGGGTGATAATGTCTGCGGTCTGATTATCATGTGGGGGGAGGGAGTGCGTACATATAAATTTCCCTTCCTTGTTCTTACTGTACATTCAATTCCACAAACATGAGCCTAGTACACAGTTATACACACAACCCAGTATACAACATACCTTGGAACTAATAATGTTGCAAGGGAGCAGAATGCATCCTATTTCTACAGAAAGCCCTGAAGTGCCTTTCACAGAGGGAAACCTATGAAGGCTCTCGAACTCATAACTTTGCATCAGTAAAACTTATATGCTCTTTAGTCTTGCACAATAGTAATTCTGAAACTAGAAGGCACTTTTCCCCAATTATACAAAAACACTAAGTAATTATACAGTTTTGTAGAGTACCATATGCAAAATACATGTGAACTAGGAACTTAATATACTTGCTCAATTTTTTTACTAAATACACATAGAGTCCCGGATCCAAGTGCTTCTTGCGCATGTATGTGATACTAGTATCATATCAATCCTATTAACATGTTGGTCGATGTCACATTTCTTTATTATTTGAATTTCAAATAATTCTTTTAATAAACAAAAGTAATGATGTAATAATAATCTTGAATAAATAAATAAACATTAACTTTTAAATTTGTATTATTTCTAATTTTTTAATTTTTTAAATATTTATTTTTTGCCAAACCAATTTGAAAATCTAAAAATTGGGTAAAAGTAATAGTAATCTTGATGCAGGATGCAATTATTAATTTTAATTTTTTAAAAAATTAAAAAAATATAAAATCCGTAATTTATAGCAAAAACTAAAATCTTCCTGTTTTCATATTTTCATTTGGAATTTTGAGAATCTAAAAATTGGCTAACCGGGTAAACCCATATATGAATCTTATTCTTCGGACCATTCCGAAACTCCTAGTGATATCCTGGATCCCATCCGAAACTCCGAACAATATTCGAACTCCATTTCATATTCCATATCTACTTAAAACAACATCGAACCTTAAGTGTGTCACCCTACGGTTCGTGAACTATGCAGACATGATCGATACACTTCCCCGATCAATAACTGTAACATCCCAAAAAAAATTCAAATTTTGAAATGTTAAAATAATAAATTTAATTGATTGAATTGTTTATCTTTGTTGAAATTTCACAAGGAATTAAAAATCTTTTGAATTGTATTTAAAAGTGTTTCCCAAAATAATAATTTCCTAAACATTTTGGTTTCAAAGTATTGTAAACAATACTCAATCTTGTTTCAAAAAGATTTTGAAATTCAAAAGCTTCTCCCTATCTTATAAAAATAGACATAAAGGTGTCATATAGCCCTATGGGCATTATTCATAGTTTTCAAAAAAAGAAATTATTGCGAACAAAGCCAAAATGTTCTATTCTCAGCAGGCTTTGCACTGGTTTTTATTTCAAAATTTTCTGAGATGCTTTAACCAGTTTTGAATGAAAATGGATTGCAATATCAATTTCAATAAAATACAAACCCAATTCTAAATAGAAATAGAAAATAAAGAAGAAGAGAAAAAAAGGGCCAAAGTGGCTGAACTGGCCCATTCCTTTTCCTAGCCCACCCGAGCGAGCGCCCGCTCGTCTTCCTCCTCTCCTTCCCGTTCACGTCCACGAAACGTACATCCATGAAAGTTAATCTTTCCTCTCATCCTCCCATCAATTCCATCGACCGTTTCTGTCGAGTTTAACACGAAAGTTATTGGAAATCTAATGAAGAATCCATTCAGACAAATTATGTCGTATTTTATTGACTTAATCTTCCAAACCGAAACGGCGCACCGAATGCCAACGGTTGGCATAAGCCTCCTGATCTCTCTTCTCAAACCATAGTAGTGCATACGGAGATGTCCACCGTGTGCCCCATGCTTTCCTCCCTCACTTTCGTTCTCGCACTTTCTCAAGATGAGCTATGTACAGGCTATGCGGAGCATGCCATTCTTAGCCACGAAATTGAGTTCATCTCTAGATTTCTACGCCCTTGGTGATCATCCTGTTGATTCCCTGAATCCGCAGACTCTCCTCGCCATGGCCTACCTCCAGGACATGATGCTGCATCGTTTCGTCGCCGGAGTCCGCACGGCCGCCGCCGATTTGAGGTTGATTCCGACGAACCCCGTGAGTTAGCGCTGCCCCTTTCTAGTCCACTCTCTCTGCCTCGTTTTGGAGAATCTACTGAATGTTTTCTCCATCCGTATCTCACATTGCAGCAACCTCCGCGAAGATATGCGACGCCGGTCATTACTCTCTCCGGGTCTGGCCGCTTTTTCTGGGAAGAGACCGAGGACGCCGACCTCAGCAGCGAGTTCTCTGCGACGAGCTCGTTCGCGTAGACATCTTCACCAAGCCTGGAGACACCCGGAGTGACGCCACGGACCAAGCCCGACCGCGGCCACCGTGTCCTTCGTCGACGTCGACCACTGCCACTGTAAGCCACCACGTTAAGTTTAGGTTAGATTTTAGCAGATCCGTCGTACCCATTAGGCCACGTAACCGAACCATCCGAACTCATGTGTAACCGATCGATCAGATCGTGGTTTGTACAATTGTACTAGCTCACGGCATAACTTTGAAAATCCATATCTTTAGTTTTAGAGCTCCGTTTTGAATCATTCTTCTTGTGTTGGACTCGTGATTAAATTTCCTATCCGATGGTACTAGATTTTCCAATTATCAAATTTTTTGAAATCTGAAGCTAAAATTTGATATTTGAACCAGATTCTAGTCATATCTAGAGATCCATAAACCAGATCCAATTGATTCTTCTTGCGTTGGATTCATATTTGAATTATCTATTCAGTAGAACCACTACCAAAAATATTTAAACCCATTTGCAAGTATTCAAATTCGAAAATGAGGATTTGAGTATTGTCACATAGAAATATCTCTATGCATGAGGGCTTTATTAATTTAAAGTCGGGAATCTCATGCCTTTTTATCTAAAAAAATATCTCTATAACTCTTTTGGCCACATTTCTTATTGTCAAAGTGATCCTTGCGCTCATAACCATCTACCAAACCTATTTATACTTTCTTTTCCATGATTTCAAGATCATACCTATCCCAATTATCCATGCTTTTGTAGCCTATCAATTCATTCCCATATATCTAGATGGTCCATTTCTATGTATTTGGCTTTATCCATTCAATCTATCAAATTTATATCTTTGCGAGCCATACCTCCTGCCGTACCTTCATTTTCCATATGACCATAAAACAAATGGATGTTAAAAATACGATGAATAACAACTCTTTGTTTTTTTTGTTTGATTATGTTGCTATGAATGGTGTGTTTATGTTGTGTTACTTCTATCTTATAGTTGTACGGAGAGCTACGAGTTTTTGTTGAGAAAAGTGAAGAATTCTTCAACTACTAAAAAGGCAAGTGTCACTCTTGTTCATAAATGTCCCGATGTTTTACTATGCATGTAGTATTTATTTTCTTTCAGTAGTATGCATGAGTAGGTTCTATGCATTGCTTTGTCCTATTTAGGGTATCCCTGATTATCCTGTTAGAAGAAACAACGTAAGTGTAGAATACTTAGTCGTGCTGAATAGATATGTGGGAGGGATCTCATGATACATGTGTGTGTGTTGGAAAAATTATGTTTTTGGTGTGGTGAAAAACAACTAAGTTAATAAACCACCTGGGCGGATTGGTAAGATAAGTCAGCGGAGTGCAGACATTGGTGGGGATCGCCGCCCAGGAACAAAGAGATTGGAGACGTTCAATGTTGAGAAGCTTCCAGTGCAGCCACATGGCAATATGGGGTCTGCCTTGACCAACTAAGTTGCGAGAACTCAGCCAGGCGAACAGAGGGTGGTAGTGTTGTAGGATGGAGCGCGTCCGTGCTGGCCTGAGGGATTGCTTCTGAAAAGTCTTGTCTCGTCTTTCTCTCCTCCATGCCACACCTAAGTAGTATGGATGAAGGAATAGCCAAATCTTGTGGGGAAAGTGCACAAACTCTCGAGAATGTCAAAACTAAGTACTTAGCCGTGTCCCCGGTTACAGACAATTCTGAGCATCAAGACTTTGAAACTGATAGAGAATCTCCTCATCCCAATTTTCTAAGTTAAAACTTGGTGGGTGAACAAAGGGTTTGGTGAAAAAATATACTGAGATGATGAAAAACTATTTGCAAAAGATAGGGAACACTAGTGGAGAATATGCCTATTGTCGCGGGCCGTAAGAGCCTTTTATCCCGGCCAGCCAGCCGGGACAACGGGGGCGCGACAAAAGGCCCAACCTTTTGTCCCGGCCCGCTTACCAGCCGGGACATAAGGTCCACCACGTGGCAGCCGCGGGGCGCACAGGGGTCACCCCCTTTTGTCGCGGCTGGTAACACACGCCGGGACAAAAGGTCCTCTACGTGGCGCGCGCAGGACGCTGCTCCTTTAGGGTTTAAGGGGTGCAGCCACCCCCCTCCCTCCCGCCACCGCCCCCCTTTTATTTCATTTTTTCATTTCAAAATAAAATTTTCATATATTTGTACTCTACTACAAGCTGTACACGTTCATGCATTATATATAGATCGAGCAAACAAATATTCGAAGCAAAAGTCTATTCGAACTATTACACGGGGATCATCAGAAGCGCCTATTTACACTAAACATGCCGTTGTCGTCTATTATTTCTCTCATCAGAAGTCCCGCTAGTTCCTCCCCAATTCCTAGTAGGTGCTGGTGTGGTTGGAGCTTCTCCCGCATGAACTCGACCTATATAGGAAAATGAGATGAATATGACTATATCAATCTTGATAACGAAATATTGATGATAATAAATTAAAGTTGTGAATGTTATTGGTTACGTTGAATCTATGATCGTCCTTCTCAGTGGTTAACATGCGAATGGATTCGCAAACGCAGTATCCACATAGATTCGTCCCCTGTGGCTGCTGGGCGCATGATACAAGAGTAAATGTTAGTTTCTCTGCGAAGTTACCCTTAACCACCTTCTTCTTAACCACCTTCTTGAAGCTTCTCCAAACCCTGTCAGGCAAAAGAATGATTGAAAGAGTGGATAATTAATTGATATCTCACGAAAGATATAGCGCGACAATGATTGAAATTACCTCTGGAGCAAGTGCTGCAAGTTGGGGAACCCTTCCAGGCCTCTACTCAATGGGTCCCTTACTTCACATGACCCTAAAAAGGAGGACGGTGGTGCCATCCTCTTCCTCTTCCTGGCCACCACGGCCGGCCAAGGGAAAGACAACAGCTACAACACTCCTCTGACTCCCAAACAGACTCCAGAAACCCCGCGGCAGGGTCGAAGATCGACCGCACCCGGGGAGACCACCCTCCCCAGATCCACAGATCTGGGAGAATACCTGGCCAGCAGCTCGCCGGCGCCGCCACAAGTAAGGATGGCAATGGAGCGGGTTTAGATGGATATACCAAAACCAGATCAATGCCCAAATCCATCAGCCTCGCTCTGCCCCGTCCATGAAAGTATCCATGGGCATGGATGTTGCTCCAAATCCAAATCCACTGGGTATCCGGATATCCATGGATATAATGGGTTCGTTGCATGGAAAACAAAAATTTTCTACCGCAAACAAACAAAACCAAGATTCAATCTAGGAAAAACGCCAGATCTAATCTACTAGATTGAAGCAACGAGACGGATTGGATCTACATACCCTTGTAGATCGCTAAGCGGAAACGAGATTGAATCTCGTGGTTGATGTAGTCGTACACTTGCCGATCTCAAGATCGCGATGACGATCCCTCCGGCGCTGCAAACGGGCAGCACATCCGTACTCGGTCACACGTACAGCTCGATGAAGACACCTCCTCCTTGTTCCAGCAAGCGGGGAGATGTGGTAGATGGGATCTAGTTCAGCAGCACGATGGCATGGTGGTGGTGGAGAGTTTCCGCGGACAGGGCTTCGCCTTTACGCGTTGGGTGGAAGAAACTAGGCAAAAGGTGGAGCAAACGGAGCAAACGACCGCGGAACAAAAATCTGATTTCTTTTGCGCCGTGCTTTTCCTCCTTTTATAGGCGTGCAAGGCGGTGGATATCAGCGTGGAAGCCACGCCAAAAAATCGATCGGATCGATCGATCCGTAAGGCACCGTACACACGTGCAGCACATGCCATCCCATGGCTTGCTGCGTGAGCACTCCCTGCATTGGGCGTGTGCGTGGCCGGCCGATCGGCCCAACTGGCCGGGCCGTGCCCCTTTTTTTTCCTTTTCTTTTCTTTTGCCTCTTTTCTTTAATAGTCTGTCTATATGAGCTACTTAATTGGCCCATTAACAAAACTACTCATAGACTATTTTTAGCCTCATATTTATTTCTACTAAATAAATATATATTAATAATTAGTAATTCAATTAATTAATAAATTATTAATACTCTTCCCGGAACAATTCCGTAACTCTCCAAAACTATTTCTTTAATCCCGAAACTGCCCCTAGCAACATCGCAACCTTAAGTGTGTCACCCTACGGTTCGAGAATGTGCAGATACGAGACGCCTCTCGATCAATAATCATCGAGCGGGATCGGAGACCGTAATGACTCCTACATATTCAACGATGAACTATGTGATCGAATGAACCATATACATACGGTACCGATTCCCTTTGTCACACGATACTTTACTTGTCCGAGGTTCGATCATCGGTATCTCCATACCTAGTTCAACCTCGTTTCCGACAAGTACTCTTTACTCGTACCGTGGTATGTCATCTCTTGTGACCTAGTCACATGCTTGCAAGCTAATTAGACGACATCCCACCGAGGGCCCAGAGTATATCTATCCGTCATCGGGATGGACAAATCCCACTCTTGATCCATATGCCTCAACTCGCACTTTCCGAATACTTAATCCCATCTTTATAACCATCCATTTACGCAATGGAGTTTGATGTAATCAAAGCATCCTTCCGGTGTAAGTGATTTACATGATCTCATGGTCGAAGGACTAGGTAACTATGTATTGAAAGCTTATAGCAAGTTGAACTTAATGACTTGATCTCATACTACGCTTATTTGGGTGTGTGTCCATTATATCATTCATCCAATGACATAACCTTGTTATTAACAATATCCAATGTTCATGATCACGAAAGCATGATCATCTATTAATCAACAAGCTAGTTATACAAGAGGCTTACTAGGGACTCCTTGTTGTTTACATAACACACATGTATCAATGTTTCGGTTAATACAATTATAGCATGGTATGCAAACATTTATCACAAACACAAAGATATGATAATAACCACTTTATTATTGCCTCTTCGGCATATCTCCAACAGTCTCCCACTTGCACTAGAGTCAATAATCTAGATTACATTGTAAGGTACCTAACACCCATGGCGTTCTGGTGTTGGTCATGCTTTGCCCTAGGGAGAGCTTTAGTCAACGGATCTGCCACATTCAGATCTGTGTGTACTTTGCAAATCTTTACTTCACCATCTTCGATGTACTCGCGAATCGAATGAAAACGCAGCTTGATATGCTTCAACTTCTTGTGTGACCTTGGCTCTTGTGCATTGGCGATGGCACCCATGTTGTCACAATAGATGACTAATGGGTCCAATGCACTAGGAACCACACCAAGCTCAACAATGAACCTCTTCATCCATACCACTTCCGATGAAGCCTCCGAAGCCGCTATGTATTCAGATTCGTTGAAGACTTCGCCACCGTGCATTGCTTGGAACTCATCCAGCTTGCGAGCACCATTCAATATAAACACGTACCAGATTGAGACTTAGAGTCATCAGGATCGGTGTTCCAACTTGCATCGGTGTAACTGGTTACACGAGCTCTTGGTCACCTCCATAACAAAGAAACATATCCTTAGTCCTTTTCAAGTACTTCAGGATATTCTTGACCGCTGTCCAGTGTTCCATTCTGGATCACTTTGATATCTGCTGGTCAAACTAACATCATGTGCGATATCCGGTCTAGTACACGGCATGGCATACATGATAGAGCCTACTGCCGAGGCATAGGGGATCTTGTTCATCCTCTCTCTTTCTTCTGCCGTAGCCGGACCTTGAGTTTTACTCAAGATCTTACATGGCAACATAGGCAAGAACCCTTTCTTGCTTTCATCCATTCTAAACTTCTTTAGAATCTTGTCCAGGTATGTACTCTGAAAGCCCTATTAGGCGTCTTGATCTATCTCCATAAATCTTGATTCCTAAAATGTACGCTGCTTCACCAAGGTCTTTCATTGAAAAACACTTATTCAAATAACCTTTAACACTGCTTAGTAGTTCTATATCATTCCCAATCAATAATATGTCATCTACATATAATATTAGGAATGCTACAGAGCTCCCACTCACTTTCTTGTAAATACAGGCCTCACCAGACTGTATAAACCCGAAGTCTTTGATCACCTTATCAAAGCGTCGGTTCCAACTCCGGGATGCTTGCTTCAGTCCATAAATGGAACGCTGAAGTTTGCATACCTTGTCAACATTTTAGGATCGACAAAACCTTTGGGTTGTACCATATACAACTCTTCCTCAATATCACCATTAAGGAACGCCGTTTTGACATCCATCTGCCAAATCTCATAATCAAAAAATGCAGCTATTGCTAACAAAATCCTCACAGACTTTAGCTTCGCTACAGGTGAGAAAGTCTCATCGTAGTCAACTCCTTGAATTTGTCGAAAACCCTTTGCAACAAGTCGAGCTTTATAGACAGTAATATTACCATCAGCATCTGTTTTCTTTTGAAGATCCATTTATTCTTGACAGCCTTGCGGCTATCAGGTAAGTCTACCAAAGTCCATACTTGGTTATCATACATGGATCCCATTTCGGATTTCATGGCTTCTTGCCATTTGTTGGAATCTGGGCTCATCATTGGTTCTTCATACATCGCAGGGTCTTCATCATTGTTGTCCACAATCATGACATTTAGACGGGGATCATACCAATCGGGAGTGGTACGCTCCCTCGTCGATCTGCGAGGTTCGTAGCTTCCTCGTTCGAAGTTTCATGATCATCATCATTTGCTTCCTCTCCTATCGGTGCGGTGCACAGGAACATCTTTCGGCAGCGCTACTCGATCTGAGAGAAGGTTCATTAACCTCGTCGAGTTCTACTTTCCTTCCAGTCACTTCTTTAGTGAGAAACTCTTTCTCAAGAAAGGATCCGTTCTTGGCAACAAAGATTTTGCCTTCGGATCTGTGATAGAAAGTGTACCCAATTGTTTCTTTAGGGTATCCTATGAAGACGCATTTCTCCGCCTTGGGTTCTAGCTTGTCAGGTTGTAACTTCTTTACATAAGCTTCGCAACCCCAAACTTTAAGAAACGACAGCTTAGGTTTCTTTCCAAACCATAATTCATACGGTGTCGTTTCGACGGATTTAGATGGTGCCCTATTTAAAGTGAATGCGGCTGTCTCTAATGCATAACCCAAAACGATAACGGCAAATCGGTAAGAGACATCATAGATCGAACCATATCCAAGAGAGTTCGATTACGACGTTTGGACACACCATTGCGTTGTGGTGTTCCCGGCAGTGTCAACTGTGAAAGTATTCCGCATTTCTTTAAATGCATGCCAAACTCATAACTCAGATATTCGCCTCCGCGATCAGAACGCAGAAACTTAATCTTCTTGTTACGTTGATTTTCTACTTCACTTTGGAATTCCTTAAACTTCTCGAAAGTTTCGGACTTATGTTTCATAAAGTTAATATACCCATATCTACTCAGATCATCCGTGAAGGTTAGAACATAATGATAACCACCGCGCGATGCTACACTCATTGGTCCGCACACATCGGTATATATGATTTCCAACAAGTCTGTAGCTCGCTCCATTGTACCGAGAATGGAGTCCTAGTCATTTTCCCATTAGACATGCTTCGCATCTATCAAGTGACTCAAAGTCAAGTGACTCAAGAAGTCCATCGGAATGGAGTTTCTTCATGCGCTTCACTCCAATATGACCAAGACGACAGTGCCACATATAAGTAGAATTATCATTCAATTTAATTCACTTAGCATCAATGTTATGAACATGTGTATCATTACTATCGAGATTTAACAAGAATAAACCATTCATCTCAGGCGCATGACCATAAAAGATATTATTCATATAAATAGAACAACCATTATTCTACGACTTAAAAGAATAACCGTCTTGCATTAAACAAGATCCAGATATAATGTTCATGCTCAACGCAGGCACCAAATAACAATTATTAAGGTTTAAAACTAATCCCGAAGGTAGATGTAGAGGAGCGTGCCGACGACGATAACGCAGCACCAAATAACAATTATTAAGGTTTAAAACTAATCCGAAGGTAGATGTAGAGGAGCGTGCCGACGGCGATCACATCGACCTTGGATCCATTTCAAACGCGCATCGTCACCTCGTCCCTCGCCGGGCTTCGTTTATTCCGCAGTTCTGTTTCGAGTTACAAATGTGAGCAGCCGAACCAGTATCAAATACCCGGGCACTACTACGATTACCAGTAAGATAGACATCAATAACATGTATATCGAGATATACCTTTCTTCTTGATGAGGCCGCTTTAGATCAGTCAAGTATTTGGGGCAATTACGCTTCAGTGCCCCTTCTCCTTGATAATAGCATCGATGTCAGGCTTAGGGCCAGCCTTAGGCTTCTCGGGAGGCGCAACTTTCTTGCCGCCCTTCTTGAAGTTGCCCTTGTTAGGCTTGCCTTCTTGGTGGTCTTGTTGACCATCAACACTTGGTTCTCTTTCCGTATCTCCACCTCAGCAGATTTCAGCATGGAGAAGAGTTCGAGGTAACTCTTTGTTCATGTTCTGCATGTTGTAGTTCATCACAAAGTTCTTGTAACTAGGTGGCAGTGATTGGAGTACACGATGAATACCCAGCTGGTTAGGAATCACAATCCCCAAGTCAGAGCTTCTTCGCGTGCCCGGACATAGCGAGCACGTGCTCACTAACGGAGCTACCCTCTTCCATCATACAGTTAAAGAAGTGTTTCGATGCCTCATAGCTTTCCACGGCCGCATGAGTTTCAAAGATAGCTTTTAGCTCACGGACCAGCTCATAAGGGTCGTGGTGCTCAAACGCTTTTGGAGCTCCGCCTCTAGGCTGCACGGGATGGCTGCCGAACTTGGGAGTACCGAGTTACCCGAGTCTCGTAAACATTCTTTACATCCTCGGATCTGCAGGGGCGGTGGGGGACCTAGCGGTGCATCGAGCACATCTTGCAGGTTTCCACCGTGAGAAAAATCCTCACATGATGGAACCAGTCGGTGAAGTTGCTACCATTGCTTTTAAGCTTTTCTTTCTCTAGAAACTGGTTAAAATTGATGGAGGGGGCCGCCATGATCTACAACATATTTGCAAAGAGTTTAGACCAAGTTTATGATAAATTGAGTTCAATTTTAATTCTTAAATTAACTAGGTGAACTCCCACTCAAAACAACATCCCTCGCACTGTCTTAGTGATCACACGAACCAAATCCACTACACCAAGTTCGATCTTCATGAGAAAAGATGTAGCTTCAAAGGCAAACACTCAAAGTGTTTATCATATCATTCATATGATTCATGCTCTACCTTTCGGTATCCCGTGTTCCGAGACCATGTCTGTACATGCTAGGCTCGTCAAGGCTACCTTAGTATCTGCGTGTGCAAATCTGGCTTGCACCCGCTGTATGCACATGCAGAATCTATCACACCCGATCATCACGTGATGCTTCGACGACAAGTCTTAGCAACGGTGCATACTAAAGATGAACACTTTATTATCTTGATATTTAGTGAGAGGGATCATCTTATAATGCTACCGTCGCGATCTAAGCAAAATAAGATGCAAAAGGATTAACATCACATGCAATTCATAATGTGTGATATGATATGGCCTTTCTTCTTATGCTTTTGATCTCCATCTCCAAAGCACGGACATCATCTCCATCATCACCAGCATGGCATCAAGGTCAGTGGCGCCGCTTCATGGTTGTCCATCACTTATAGCTACTATAACAACTACTTGAAATAAAGCTATTACATGATGAATAGACACGCAGGTCTTTAACAAAAATTAAAGACAACCATTAGGCTCCTGCCGGTTGCCATAATACAACAATGAACATCTCATACATCAAATATAATCATCATCACATCATGGCCATATCACATCACCAAACCCTGCAAAAACAAGTTAGACGCCTCTAATTTGGTTTGCATATTTTACGTGGTTTAGGGTTTCGAGTAAGATCCAATCTACCTACGAACATGAACCACAACGGTGATACTAGTGTTGTCAATAGAAATAGTAGATTGAATCTTAACTATGGTGAGAGAGACAGACACCCGCAAAGCGACTTATGCAATACAAGTTGCATGTCAAGCGTGGAGCAAGTCTCATGAGACACGGTCATGTAAAGTTAGCCCGGGCCGCATCATCCCACCATCCCGCAAGATGCAAAGTACACTAACTAAAAACAACAAAAGCATCAACGCCCACAAAAACCATTGTGTTCTACTCGTGCAACAGATCTATGCATAGACACGGCTCTGATACCACTGATGGGTTCGTTGCATGGAAAACAAAAATTTTCTACCGCAAACAAACAAAACCAAGATTCAATCTAGGAAAAACGCCAGATCTAATCTACTAGATTGAAGCAACGAGACGGATTGGATCTACATACCCTTGTAGATCGCTAAGCGAAAACGAGATTGAATCTCGTGGTTGATGTAGTCGTACACTTGCCGATCTCAAGATCGCGATGACGATCTCTCCGGCGCTGCAAGCGGGCGGCACCTCCGTGCTCGGTCACACGTAGCTCGATGAAGACACCTCCTCCTTGTTCCAGCAAGCGGGGAGATGTGGTAGATGGGATCTAGTTCAGCAGCACGACGGCGTGGTGATGGTGGAGAGTTTCCACGGACAGGGCTTCGCCTGTACGCGTTGGGTGGAAGAAACTAGGCAAAAGGTGGAGCAAACGACCGCGGAACAAAAATCTGATTTCTTTTGCGCCGTGCTTGTCCTCCTTTTATAGGCGTGCAAGGCGGTGGATATCAGCGTGGAAGCCACGCCAAAAAATCGATCGGATCGATCGATCCGTAAGGCACAAGGCTTTGCCTTTCCTTGCCGTACACGCGTGCAGCACATGCCATCCCATGGCTTGCTGCGTGAGCACTCCCTGCATTGGGCGTGTGCGTGGCCGGCCGATCGGCCCAACTGGCCGGGCCGTGCCCCTTTTTTTTCCTTTCCTTTTCTTTTGCCTCTTTTCTTTAATAGTCTGTCTATATGAGCTACTTAATTGGCCCATTAACAAAACTACTCATAGACTACTTTTAGGCTCATATTTATTTCTACTAAATAAATATATATTAATAATTAGTAATTCAATTAATTAATAAATTATTAATACTCTTCCCGGAACAATTCCGTAACTCTCCAAAACTATTTCTTTAATCCCGAAACTACCCCTAGCAACATCGCAACCTTAAGTGTGTCACCCTACGGTTCGAGAATGTGCAGACATGACCGAGACGCCTCTCCGATCAATAATCATCAGCGGGATCTGGAGATCCGTAATGACTCCTACATATTCAACGATGAACTATGTGATCGAATGAACCATATACATACGGTACCGATTCCCTTTGTCACGATACTTTACTTGTCCGAGGTTCGATCATCGGTATCTCTATACCTAGTTCAACCTCGTTTCCAAGTACTCTTTACTCGTGCCGTGGTATGTCATCTCTTGTGATCTAGTCACATGCTTGCAAGCTAATTAGACGACATCCCACCGAGAGGGCCCAGAGTATATCTATCCGTCATCGGGATGGACAAATCCCACTCTTGATCCATATGCCTCAACTCGCACTTTCCGAATAATTAATCCCATCTTTATAACCACCCATTTACGCAATGGCGTTTGATGTAATCAAAGCATCCTTCCGGTGTAAGTGATTTACATGATCTCATGGTCGAAGGACTAGGTAACTATGTATTGAAAGCTTATAGCAAGTTGAACTTAATGACTTGATCTCATACTACGCTTATTTGAGTGTGTGTCCATTATATCATTCATCCATGAGGTGGAAGGGAGGGCCGCTGGCCAAGCACTCCCTCACAACGTGTGAGGGAGTCATATGAGAAGGCCATGAAAGAAGTGGTAATCGGTGTTTACATGTTAGACTCACTGAGTTTCGCCTCAAGGTAGGGGCAGCTAGGCCAAGGTGAAATCCTATGTCTCACTGACATGTGGGACCAGATGTCAGCCGGATATCTATTGGATATCCATGGGGAAAAACCTCTATCCATGCCTGCCCCATGAGTTATCGGATATCCGGCCCATGAAATCCGTGGGAATGATCAGCCCTCCATACCCATGCCCATTGGGTCGGATATCCGTGGATAAAATTGCCATCCTTAGCCACAAGTCGCCTTGCCGAGATGGGGGTCGAGCTCCAGCCCTCTTATTCCGACGCGACGCCGCCTCCACCATCACGACGACGTCTCCCGAGAACCTAGACGAAAACCAGGCCGAGCCACTGCCCAGCGCAGCCGGAGAGGGTCCCCCGCCGCCGCCACGCCACCGGGGCTTGCCCGGCGGCGCCACCGGCGGCAGCGGCGGGAGGAGGAGCGTGTTGGGGCTAGGGTTGGGGGAGGCGGCGGGAGGCGACATGGACAATGCTGATGTTGTAGTGACTGCATGGAACGATTTACGAAAATCTTGGAGTCACGTCTAATCCAAATGTAGTGAATTGGATCATGTCATTCAAATCATATGTGTAACTACAGTAACAAACTTTTATTTTAAAAATAAAGCAAAGAGATCCTGTAAGAAAATAATGCAACGAACATAGAGCACACAGCAAATACATCCGCATGTGTGTATCATTGTTAACATACATATATTACGAATATGAAATAATGGTAAATCATATTTTCACATATAAGAGAACTAATGTAAGTAATGTGGTAATTAAGATGTATATTATATATTAAATTAGGCACTTGAAAGAAATATTCTACAGATCTGCGTTATTTAGAAAATAGATAGGTGGCTTATATGATGACATGGAAGCACCCATGCACACAAAAAATACTCCGTATTTGATAATTTTTTTGGCTGGGTCTATCCACCCGTTAGCAGTTGGATCTTTCTGAACAAAATGTATTCATGAAAGAAAAAATCCATATGAAAGATATATATTGCGATGAAATCAGAAATGTCCTGAAATATAATCCAGTTTTCATTAGTTACGTACTATGTTCTTGGTTAGAATCTCTGCTTTGCATGCTATTAAACAACTTGAAACCGAGATGGAGGCAAGAAAGTTGAATGTTATTTAATGGAACAATTACATCCTTTCGTATATTTAGATGGGCATAAATAAAACTATCAGGCGAGAGTGACGAATTATAGACATCATCAAGGATTCAGGATATTGTGCTGTACTCAGGGCGTCTCCAAGACGCCATATATGAAAAGAGGTCGGACTTGTGTCAACTACAATAGAGAAAATCACAAGCACTTTTGTACCGCGAATCACTCAGGAAGTAAATTTCAGGTAAGATGGCTACATTGAGCTTACTGGGGGGACAAAAATAAGGCTTCGGCTTCTTCATGCACAACAACACAAAATCCTTGAAAGAACACCTCGGTGCAAAATAACTCAAAAGTGATTCAAACCATAATCAGCAGCCACACAAATTTATGTAGCAGAAAATTCATCTGCTAATCCAATATGTTGGGTGGAAAGATCCGCTCAACTCCCTGCAATACAACCAAACCAACCCTCGAATAGTATAAGAGGCCAACGGATGCATATGCGTTCGATTCAACTGAAACAGGGAGAGGCGAGCTATATATTTGCTGAAATCCACCTAACGATGTAGAGAGCTTCTCTACGCTCTGCTCGGGCAAAGTAGCTGCGGAAGGCGAATCCACGGCGTGCTTGTAGAATATGAACAACATATGCCTCATTATTCTACGCTGCTGCTGTTACACAATATGGAAAATTAACTCCAATTAGTGCAATACAAAACAGTGGCAGGTTTGCTTACGTGGGAGACTGCATGATGTGGCAGGTTAGGATTGTTCAAAGTTGATTGATGAGCTGGACATCTTGCATGTTGAGAGAAATATCTTTAGTGGGTTGCTCCAATTTAAATATTATAGATTCCCTTATCAACTTGAATGTCTAGCAGAATCCAGTGAAAACTGCACATGTTTATATATACGTCATGAATTACACTTAACATCGAGTAAGAAAAATTGAATGTGTACAACAGAGTAAGACTCTCACTTGTAGTTGTAAGGAAATAGTATTGAATCACAGAAATGTTGATCCGTTATAAACCTTAGTAGGTTTCCCTCCGTTTTTTCGTCTTTATCCCTTACCGTGTCATGATGTACTTTATCTGGGTCAATAAACCCAATATTGGTTATCTTCTTTCTTCTGCATTCATCGATCTTCAGTCTGCATACGAGAGTACATAAGGATATAATGAGTATATGCAATGAACAGGAACAACTGAATGAACAGGAACTTATATGTAGTCAACAACTTACAAGCAATAGCAACTCATGAGAGATTTGTCGAGGGCGTCTAAATTGAATAACTGCCAGAGTTTGGAAACCTCAATATGGAGATCCTCTCTTCGGAAGTAATATTCTTCTGGGATATTCGCCACGATGTATCTTTGGTCCACCTTGCACGCATCAAGGTACCACTGATGCAAATTCCACATATGCATTGGCAGTTCTTCCAGCCTCTTTCTGCTGACCAAGCAATGGGTAGTGCAGCATCTTGGGAACTCAGCAATTCCTCCACAGTACAATTCATTTGAGCCGCTAGCGTCGCAGCTGCTTCCATATCGAAACCACCATGTCCCTGGTACACCGAGGGAACATCTAACACTTTGAGGGGTGGGATCGATTGTTTGGCCTGTTCTCCGAGCTGGGGAACGTCCTTTCTTTTTCTGCTTGCTGTCGCTTGCTGGGCCTTGAGGGGTGCACTTTTTATACTTGATTTCTTCCCGGCTGCACTTTTAGTTGATGATTTGCTCGTGCTAGCACTTTTCTTCTCTTTGCTCTGCTCAATTACCTTCGCAAGTGTGCGTGTATAGTCATCCTTCTTCTCGTGTAAGTCATATTGAGATGGTGTGTTCAGAAAATCAAGAGCATATGCTTTTTGCTTCTCGGTGTATGGTGCTAGGGGCTTGGGTTTTTCCTTATGAAAATATTCATGCAGTTGGCTCTTTGCAACGGCGTCACTTTCCTCATTAGTAAGATCGTAAGCACGGGGGAAGGAACCTTTGGTACTCTTGAGAGGGGCGACAGTCGGCGGATAGCACTTTTGACACGCTTCCGCTTGGGTGCCTGCCGAGTCTTAGTGGGCGTAGGCGGCGGCAAGGATGGCTGAGCTGGCTGTGGAGATGGAGATGGACTAGGTATGTGGTGGTCGTACTCATGGGGTGATGGTGACATGTGACCACTCGGAGGAGGTGATGGTGACCTGCGACCACTCGGAGGAGGTGATGGTGACCTGCGACGACTAGTAGGGGGTACCCAGCCTGGAAGCCTGATGTTTTTCTTCTCCCAAAGAATGATGCCACCCAGTATGTCTCCGAGTGTAAGCTGACCTTCACCTCCAGGGATTTCAAGCTGCAATGACTCAAATGACGGTACAATTGAATCCACCCCGACACGAGCATAGCCAGCTGGAATCTCATTGCCATGCCATAGTGCCAGCTGACCTTCAGATCCTAATATAGGTAAAACAAAGCCGATCGCCACCTTAAGAGATAGGTTCCTGATAACGTCATGGAGATCACAAGGAGTCTACTCCTTGATTCCATACACGGGGTAGCCAGGACCGCCATCTATCATCTGTGGACATTCGGCGGCCTCCGGTCGGCCACGCCCTCGCCGCGGAGATCCGGCGGTATCGCTCGCTGGCCGTCCCTTAAGTTCGTCAATCTCCCGCTGCTGCTGGTCAAGTCGGCGTTGGAACTCGGTTAACCGGTCATTCTGCACCTCCTGCTGGCGTTGTTTTGCTCTCGCTTGGCTTCTATAAGTCTCCACATCGGTGGGAAACCCAATCGACCACGGATAACTAGGGCCGAGGCCTCTTGTTCATCATCCCTTTTTGGGATTCCCGAGGACAAACGTCAGCAAGTCATTCTCTCTATCGGGAACAAACTTCAATTTTCCCGATTTAATATCTGCCGTCACTTGAAGCCATTTTTCCCTGGGTACCTTAACCTTGCTGTCACTTTGAACAAGGTTCCCTGTCCGCATGTCATACTCACACCCATGCGCAAGGAACCAATTTCGAGCCCTCAAGTCCCAGTTTTCTCGGATGGGTTCTGGAGTGACCCCATTCCGCTGCATCTCAGCCTCCTGTTCAGCCCACTTAGGCATGGCTTTTTTGTAGCCCCCTCGCCCCGTTTTATGGTGATATTCCTTTTCACTTGCATTTTTCTTGTTTTTCTTTGACAATGCCTCAGCATCCTTTGAGGTCTTGTACTTCACAAATGCATCCCAGTTATGCTCCTGCTTCGCTAGATAGCCTTTGAATTTTGGAGGTGCATTGTCCTTCTTATAAGTTGCCCATAATCTCTTCTTCCACTGCCGGAATAGTTCCCCCATCTTCTGAAGAGCCACTTCTTCACTATCTCCTTCTGCTTGTCCATCTCAATCTGCGATTGCAATTCTAGCAGCGTGAAATGTGCCATGAGGTCGTCAAAAAGCTTGCCTTTGAACCTATCGGCAATAAACTCACTTTGGGGCACCTTTTTGCTTTTGTTCCATTCTCTAACATTGATCGGGATGCGATCCCTAACCATAACTCCGCACTAATTTTTAAATGTCGTTGCGGCCTTTGCGGGTTGCAACGGTTCGCCTTTAGGTGATATAAGTGTAATTGTGAAGTGGTCATTTTTTGCCCAACTTCTTTGCCGGGCCTCATTTGTCCAACTTATCTTGGGAGGCCTAAAAGAATAAACATTAATTAATTTATATACATGTCATATAAAATTCCATTAATGTCTCTAGTGATCATATACTTGTATATATACCTCGCCATCACCGGAGCCCTCGGCTTCTCCATCAACGGAGCCCTCGGCTTCTCCATCAACGGAGCCGTCGTCTTCTCCATCAACGGAGCTGTCGGCTTTGCAGTCGGCTTCTAGGTTTGCTTCGCGGATTATGTCCTCGACAATGTCTTCCTGTTCGAAGTCTCGATGGAATGGATCCATTGTTTCTACAAAATATTAAATCGATAAGTACATGATTAATTTTGAGTAGGGGTTCATAATAATAATAATGTCGACGTAACGTAGAGGGAGAGAGGGATGCCGGTGACGACGTAATGTAGGGGGTCGTCGTAACGTACATGGAAAGGGGGATGTCGGTGACCACATAATGAATGCAGGGGGTCATCGTAACACACGGGGAGAGGGGGATGCCGGTGACTACATAACATAGGGGTTGTCGATCGTAATGTACATAGGGGGGAACATTCGGATCGGGGGGAACAATTTTTAGATAGGGGCAAATTTTACATAGCGACGATAAAGCGGGGTAACATTCGGATCGGTGGCCTAATTAATCCCTAAAAAATCCCTAACCCAAACTAAACTAACCCCTAACCCTAACTAAACTAACCCTAACCCTAAAAAAAAATAAACTAACCGTAACACTAAAAAATCCCTAACCCTAACTAAACTAACCCCTAACCCTAACTAAACTTACCCTAACCCTAATTAACCCTAATTAACTAAACTAATCAACAAATAAAAAATGGGGCGGTGGCCTACTGCGGCGCGTGAGGCGGCAGCGAGCGTGGGCGCCAGCGGAAGGGAGCGTCGGGCGAGCCGCGGTCGCGTGCGTTGTGGTAAGCATGTGTGCGCGAGCGCTGGGCGGCGGCGGTAGCGTGTCGTGCGCGAGCGGCAGTGGCTGGCCGTGCAGCGTCGGCTGGCGGCGTCAATTGACATGGCCTCAAGTGTCGGGTGGTTGCTCGGCCGGGATGGTGGAGGCTTAAATAGCCCCCCTTTTCGTCCAGGATGGTGTGCGGCTGTGCCACACCCACGACAAATGGGGGAGCTTTGTCATGGCTGGTGGCTCAGGCCGGGATAAAAGGAGTTGATCCGTGGCATCTCGAATCCAACGGCTCTGGCCGTTCTAATCCAACGGCCTGGAGCTCAGTCCGTGTACTTGGGCTCCAGGCCAATGGTGGCTTTTTTGGTTTTTTCTAGTGCTTTTTTCTAGTGTTTTTCTGTTTCTTTTCTAGTGTTTTTTTTCTATTTCTTTTCTAGTGTTTTTTCTGTTTCTTTTCTAGTGTTCTTTTAAATAAGATATTCACTAAAATCGGGCGGAAAAGTTTCCCGCTCCCGACATGACGCCGGCCGCGCGGGAAAGTATCCCGCCACGACACCGGCCGCGCGGGAAAGTTTCCCGCCACGACGCCGGCCGCGCGGGAAAGTTTTCCGCCTACACGCCTCTATAAATAGCTCCTACGTCCCCGTCTCCCACTTCACTCAACCCTAGCCCATTTCACAATGCCCCCAAAGCCGCACCCGCCGCCGGTGGAGGTGGACCCGGCTCGCGGAGATAGAGGGAGGAGCTGTAGCAGCAGCTGCGGTAGGAGGCGGCAGCCAGGAGGGCAGCAGCGGATGAGGTGGACCCGCAGCTCGTGGAGATAGAGGGGTAGGAGGAGGCGGCGCTAGCGGCTACCATAGAAGCATTTGAGAGGCAGAGTCTCCAGGAGGTGCATAAGAGGCGGCATGGGGCGGAGCTGGATAGTGAGGAGATGCATAAGCGTCGTCGTGACGAGGAGCTGCAGCAGCAGCTGTGGCTGGAGGCGGCAGCAGCGGATGCGCAGAAGAACTAGTCGAAGTCGTTATTTTAGTTTAAATTTAGTTAACGTATCTAGTTATATTCCAATAAAGTCGTAGTCATTATTTTGGTTTAAATTTTTAGTTAACGTATCTAGTTAAATTTCAATAAATTCGTTGTCATTGTTTTAGTTTAAATTTAGTTAAAGTAATATGAGCGAGCACATGGATGGACCTTTAGTCCCGGTTCGTAAGCAACCGGGACTAAAGGGGGTGGGCTTTAGTCCCAGTTATTTAGTCCCGGTTGCACAACATCGGGACTAAAGTGGATGGACCTTATGAACCGGGACTAAAGGCCCCTTTTCTACTAGTGGAGCCTTATCTGGGGTGGTGGCTTTCGACCGAGATGGTGGGTTAGCTTATATACCTCTTTTATCTCGGGTGGGTGCTCAAACCGGGACAAAAGATGGGGGGAGGGCTTAATCTGGGGGAGGCTTATCTGGTGTTTGCCTTATCTGAGGGGGCCTTATCTGGGGGGGGGGGGATTATCTGGAGGCACGCCGCTATATATAGCCCCTCCGGTGAGAGCAGAGAGAGCAGCCTGGGAGCAGAGAGAGGAGAGGCAACGACCAAGAGTAGAGAGAGCTTCCTGGGAGCTGGTATACACCCGGTGACGGCGACCTGGAAGGAAAGAGCCTCTCCGGCGGAGCTTCTCGAATATGTCTTAGATGGCCGGCCATCTTAGACATATTCGGAAGCTCCCGAGGGAACTCTTCCCGCAAGTGGACTCCGGCCGGAAGTGCTAGTATATATACACCCAACAGTAGCTCGGGGTACAAAAGGAGGGGAGAGCAGAGAGAGCTTCCCAGAGCTGGTATACACCCGGCGACGGCGACCAAGAAGGACCTCCGGCGAAGCTTCTCGAAGATGTCTTAGATGGCTAGCCGTCTTAGACATCTTCGGAAGCTCACCCGAGGGAACTCTTCCCGCAAGCATGACTCCCATGGGAAGGCAGATATATACACCCAACAACCGTAGCTCAGGGTACAAAAGGAGGGGAGAGCGGAGAGAGCTTCCCAGAGCTGTATATATACACCCGACGAGGCCTGGAAGGAAGAGCCTCTGGCGGGCCTTCTCGAAGATGTCTTAGATGGCCAGCCGTCTGGACATCTTGAAAAGCTCCGCCGAGAACTCTTCCCGCAAGCGACTCCTAAGCTGCTACTATAAACCCAATAACCAGTAGCTCAGGGTACAAGAGGAGGGTTCTCATTATTACATAAATGTAGAGATTGTCTTGGGAACTATTAATAATACATTATTACATAAAAGGTTTAAATATCGGCAACATCGCCATCTAGTGCTGTGGTTTTCTTCTGCACCGTAACCATGGAGAATCTTCATCATTTAGCAAGATGCTTGGGTCAATTTTCACAGTGAAGGGCGGAATTTATTTAAACTTATTATAATCTTCTGACATGTCTGTCTTGTCATCCACTCCCACGATGTTTCTTTTCCCCGAAAGAACTATGTGGCGCTTTGGCTCCTCGGTTGATGTATTCTTTTGCTGATTTCTTTTTCTCGGTTTGCTAGACATCTCCTTCACATAGAAAACTTGAGCCACCTCGTTGGCTAGGACGAATGGCTCGTCCATGTATGCAAGATTGTTGAGATCCACTGTTGTCATACCATAATTATCGTCTACCTGTACCCCGTTGAGCTTCACCCATTTGCACCGAAACAAAGGGACCTTAAACGTAGGTCCATAGTCAAGTTCCCATATCTCCTCTATGTACCCATAATATGTGGTGGTCTGCCCATTCTCGTCTTTTACATCGAAGCGGACACCACTATTTTGATTGGTGCTTTTTTTTATCTTGGGCGATCGTGTAAAATGTATTTCCATTTATCTCGTACCCTTGGAATATTGTCAACACCCGGATTTTTAAGTCCAGATACCTATTATGCCATACATCGCAATCCCAGGGAGATTGTTGTTGCGAGACATAACAGTTGATATCATAAAGTCATCATTCATTACAAACCATAGTCGTCTTACAATAATAGATCACATGATCCAATCTTACACACATAGTTGATCTAATGATCAACAACATAACAAGTAGCGGAGCGTAGTAGTGGACTATCTATTCCACGGGCAACGCTGACGTCAGAAGATACTCCTAGTTGTCGTAGACGTCCTGCTGGCCGTCATCTTCATACTGCTGCTCCTCTTCATAGTCTGGCCATTTGAATAGCCAGGGACACAGCCGTGAGTACCTTTTAAGTACTCGCAAACTAATACTAGTGGAAGTACTTCTCAATTTTAGTCAAGGGGTGCTAAGCTCTAGGTTTATTTGCATAAAGCCAATTTTAGTTCATAAGCATTTAATAAAAGACTCTTCAGTTGCTAACTAACTCAAGTGGGAACATTAGTGTCATTCCCACAACTCAGTTGTGATTCAAGTCAAATCACCATTTCAATTCATCATTCCTTTTTAAGAAAAACATCTGACAACGGAACAGTATGGCCTTTCCAATCGTCCGTAACCGTGGACACGGCTATTCGAATAGGTTTACACTCTGCAGAGGTTGTACTCTTGTGCCACAACATTTGATTACATCCGTCAGGGATAACCCTGAATAATCGTAACTCAGTGCGGATCATCAACCATAACCTTTCACTTACATACCCTAGTATAGGCACCTCTCCCATGAGCTTGGCCTCCCAGTGAGACAAACCGTCACCTGGGAACTGCACAGGGCTTGGCCGGACATTCACCTCATTTCACGTCATTTCACATCATTTCACTTTCAACGGAGGCAGCCTCGGCATAACCCCTATGACGCTTGTTTAGAGGGAACCCATACTAAGATGCATAAATTTCTAGTTAAGCCCTACCCATAATCAGGATTGTGGGGGTACCAAAGAATTGGAATGGTATCGCATCCGAACCCAACCATCGTTTTTATCAAATTCATCATGTCATTCAAGTCATATTCACCTTCAAAACCTTTCAAAGCCATTTCATTTCACATGTTCCCATCTAGAGTAGTCAATTTTATTTGTTAGCACTAGCAACTAGTCATGAGGGGTGCTAACTAGCTCGTATTGCTTTAGGCTAAGTTTGATACTCTTGTAGTACTCTATATTTAGACCAAAGTTAACTATAAAAGTAAGCTTTATAATCAAAGTAAAATCTTGTAAGAATAAAACTTGGGATTGGATCATGAAGCATAAAGTAATAGGTGAGTGTGCCTTGCTCTGGTAGAGCTTTGCACTTTGCAAGAATATTAGCTTGCCTTGGTTGGTGTACTTGATCAAAGTGGTCTTCTTCTTCCTGGAAGTAGACCTCCTCCTCCGGGTACTCCTCGGTACTAGCGTCTAGAAACGGATACGAGGTATACAATCACCAAACAATTCTTAAGAGCTAGACTAAGCACACAATTGTTTCACACAAGTTATTCTAGCATCACCTCCTTATGCGCATGGTGATTGACTTTGTTTTATTCTTTAAGAAAAATAATTTCCTCTCATTACAATTATTGATTAGGGTTTCTATTTAATTCTTTGGGGAAATAATTTCCTCTCATTGAATCTTGTTAAGATTTACTTTCCTCAAATAGTAAGGTATGATCACAGGTTGACCAAGGTCAACACTTCATACTCATCATTTGGGAAAATGGTTTAAATGAGGTAATATACCCCATGCAATTTAATATTACCTTATTATTAATTTAATATTATCAACTAATACAATATGAGATTTATTAGACTCAGGTCACTACCTCATGTTGAATTACTTGAGGTAAAGATTTAGAGGAGAAAAATACTTCTCATATTATTTAATAAATAGTTTTGAACAAATTAAAACGCCTAGAAATAGCCATAGAGCCATTATTTAATCCAGACCATGATCATATGAAACAACCATGTCATATTTTTACATATTCAGATAGACAATATGAAATGTGAATTTTGAGAGTTGGAATCAACTCAAAATCATTTAAGGTTGATTTTTAATAAATGTTTGAAGTTTGAAAAGGCCCTGCCTTGTTATTTTTACCATATTATTTCTATAATGAATCTAGGGTTGAGACCAGTAGGGTTTGCTAGATAATTTCATGAGCTTTCCAACAATATAAAATTCATCAAATTTGGCTCAGTAGATTTGAAGTTATTTGATTTCTAGGAAGGCACCAGTATTGAATTTGAATTAAACTCTTTAAACCAAATTCAAACACATGGGCCAGCGCGGGAAAATAACTGGGCCAGAGGGAGAAAAAGAAAACAGGCCGGCCCAGCTGCGTGTCTCGCACGAGCGGGCCACCTGACAATGGGACCCACGCGTCAGTGACGCTTAAAAGCCGAAACGGTATGGGCTAATCTGAGCCGCACGATTAGAACCTGATCCAACGGATCACGGCCATCGTCGTCGACGGCGAGAGGGAGCTACTGGCGCGGCACAGGCAGGGGGTTGGCGGCTCACCGGCGGCGCGGCGATCGTTGGAGAGGTGCTGCGGCGGCGTTGTGGACGACGGCGAGGCTCCAGGAACAAACGGCGGCTCCGGGGGTGGCTCCTGGCGTCTCCTCCTTCCGCGGCGGCGATGAAATTGGGTGGCTACGGCGGACAATGTGGAGCGGCGAGTGGATGAGGCGAGTCAGAGAGGAGAGGGGAGGTGAGTGCTGTGAAGATTTGAGGCGCGGGAGGCCTCTATTTATAGCGGCGTCGAGGTCTGCGGCTCGGTGGATGGGGTCGACCATGGCGCGGGCGTTACAGAGCGCTAGCGAGCTAGGCGAGGGCGTGGCGCTGTTCAGCATGTCCGAGCGGTTCTCCTGGTGACAATGGCGCAGCTGGGCGGTGCCTAACGCGGTCGGGCGCATGCGATGATCGGCGCGGCCGTGGCGGCAGGCGTCGATGATGGCGATGGCGACAGCGCTCGCGCGGGCAAGGGAGCATGTCTGGCGGGATCCTGGTACTGTGGCGATGCTCAGGGCAGACGCGGGGTTCAAGGCGAGGGCTAGTGGCGCGGCACGGCGTCCTGGCGCACTCTATCGTGCAAGCGTCGACGTGGCCGTGCACGCTCTGGCGACACTGGCTGTCGTGGGAACGGTCTGGTCTGGGCCGTGTCGTGCTCTCCTCGACCCAGGGCATGTACCAGCGGTTTCAGTGGAGCAAGGGGGAGTAGAGGGACATGGTTGGCAAGGCTAGAGAGGAGAGGAGCTAGAGATGGCATGGTGCAATGCATGGCATGGCCGGCATGGGCATGTCCATGCCACATTGGCCATGTCCAGGGTGTCAAGGTGGGGGCAATGTGTTGGAGGGGACCAGGGGACAGTGGAGGATCAAATGCAAATCAAATTTGGGCCAGAGCACTATTTGAAATAGTGGTTTGTGTTTTATTTGATTTCTGCCCACCAAGTGTTCGACACAATGGCCGTAAGAAGAAAATTTTCAAATTTTGAAACGAAATTTGGTGGAGTTGATTCATATATTAAATGGCACACAATGGTGGTGGTGGTGTGCCAAGTTGAGTTGGTTTGCAAAAACCCAAAAAGGGGTATGATCTTAATTCTGCTTTGATATTGCATCATAGCTTGCTTAAATTAAGAAATGGGGAAAGAATTTGCAGGGGTGCCTTTGACAAAAGTTGTTCATCTTTATGAGGTCTTGGAGGAGGTGCAAAGAGTTGAGATGGTTTAGTTTAGAAATCTCTTAATACAGAGGCTCAAAGTAGGTGTCATGTTATAAATGGCAGATTTGACCATTATCTCATGTGAGCATAATTTGATTTCAAATTTGATTTAATTTGAGTTTCTTTGATTCAAAACGTGTTCTTAAGTGTTTAGTGACATTATCCAACCAATGGCACAAGCTAAATTGGCCTAGGTCAAAGTTTTGCAAAATGGCCATAAACACATGTATGTGTTAATTTGGATTTTTTTCTTATTTCCTTTTTTTTCTTTCTCTCTTATTGATCATAGGGTCATGTGCTAGGGTTTTAGCATCATGGATGATCACAAAACAATCATCATGGCAAACAACACAAGAATTGAGCATGAGCTCTATGCATATCATATGAAGTAATAAAAGTTTTTGTTGGTTCTCATTTTTGAATATTGGAAACTCCTTCTTTTATTGCTTTGAAATTTGGGATGTTACAAACCCTTCCCCCTTACAAAAGATCTCGTCCTGAGATCTTAAAGAAAAAACTAGGTACTAAAGAGATCTAGGAATTCAGTCCTCATGTAGTCTTCTCGCTCCCAAGTGGCTTCTTCTTCGGTATGGTTACTCCATTGGATCTTCAGGAACTTGATACTCCTGGTGCGGGTGGTTCTGAAAGCTTCTTCCAGGATGCGAATAGGTACTTCGCGATAGGTCAAGTCCTTGTTGATATCCACCGATCTGTGATCGATGTTCTTGAAAACTTCGTCTTCTCGGCACTTCCAAGCATTTCCGGAGTAATGAGATGTGAAACACGTCGTGCACAGCCGACATTTCTTCCGAGCCCAGTTGATAAGATACTTCTCCTCGCGACTCGCACTTTGAAGGGTCCAACATATCGGGGTGCAAGCTTTCCTCTAAGCTTCTGCATTCCTTTAAGGGGTGATACTTTAAGATATATAAAATCTCCGATCTCGAAGGTCATCTCTCGGCGTCTCTTGTCGGCGTAACTTTTCTGTCTTGACTGCACAGTCTTGAGGTATTCACGAATCTTGTGCACCTTCTCTTCTTCTCGAGAACATCTGGTCCAAAGACTTGGCCTCTCCGACTTCCGACCAATTCGAGGGGTACGGCACTTCCTTCCGTACTGGCTTCAAAGGGGCCATTTGCAAGCTGGCTTGATAACTGTTGTTGTACGAGAATTCTGCGTAAGGTAGGTAGTCTTCCCACTTGGATCCATATTCCAGCACACAGGCTCTCAACATATCCTCCAGTATTTGGTTGACTCTTTTAGTCTGTCCATCAGTCTGTGGGTGATACGCTGTGCTGAAATTCACGGGGTTCCTAGTCCTTCATGTACTTTCTGCCAAAATCTTGAGGTGAATTGGGATCCTCTATCTGACACAATTGACTTCGGGGTTCCGTGCAAGGCGACTATTCTGGAGATGTATAACTCAGCTAGCTTTGGTCCTTGGTATGTGGTCTTGACTGGGATGAAATGGGCTATCTTGGTTAATCTATCGACCACGACCCAAATAGAATCATTTCCTTTACTCGATTTGGGCAGTCCAGTGATGAAATCCATTCCTACAGAATCCCACTTCCATTCGGGAATTTGTAATGGCTGCAGCAATCCTGGGTGTTCCGCCTTGACTCTCTGACAGATATCACACTTGGCGATGTAGCTTCCAATCTCTCTCTTCATTCCATGCCACCAAAATTGTTCCTTCAAATCTTGATACATCTTGGTTCCTTCGGGATGAATGGAGTATAGGGTGTCATGGGCTTCTTTCAGGATAACTTGCTTCAACTCTGAATCTGAGGGCACACATAGGCGTCCGTTGTACCAAAGGACTCTTTCTTCATCTTCGGTGAATCCAGGTGCTTTCCCTGCAGCTATTTGGCTCTTGATTCCATCAATGCTAGCATTTCCTTTCTGGGCTTCTTTGATCTGGCTAATCAAAGTAGGCTGAAGTTCTATGCTTGCTAGGTATCCTTCGCTAACTAGCTCCAGTCTAAACTGCTCAAACTCTTGATACAAACTAGGTTGCTCTTCTGCTATCATGGAGTTCAGTTGACACGGCAGTCTACTCAAAGCATCCGCTACCACATTGGCCTTGCCGGGTGGTAGTGAATTTCTAGGTCATAATCCTTAATCAATTCTATCCATCTTCTCTGCCTCATGTTCAGTTCCTTCTGGAGTGAAAATGTACTTCAGGCTCTTGTGATCCGAATAGATCTCGCATCGACTACCCATGAGGTAATGACGCCAAACTTTCAGGGCAAAACTACGGCTGCAAGTTCTAAGTCGTGGGTTGGATAATTCTGCTCATGTTGCTTCAGTTGCCTAGACAGATATGATATCACATTGCCTTCTTGCATCAACACACATCCAAGACCAATCTTGGATGCGTCACAATAGACGTCGAATGGCTTGGTGATGTCCGGCATGATCAGGATTGGGGCTGTGGTTAATCTTGACTTAAGCTTCTGAAAGCTCTCTTCACATTTGTCCGTCCATTCAAACTTCTTGTCCTTCTTCAACAGTTGAGTCATCGGTCTTGCTATGCTTGAAAATCCTGCAACAAATCTGCGGTAATATCCGGCTAATCCAAGAAATGCGCGGACCTTGGTGAGTGGTTGGGGCTTTCCATTCGCAACGGTCTTGATCTTGGCGGGATCTACGGCAATTCCTCCTGCAGACAAGATATGTCCCAGGAATCCTACTTCCTTCAACCAAAACTCACATTTGCTGAACTTGGCATATAGCTGATGTTGTCTAAGGGTTTCTAGGATAATCTCCAAATGTTGTTTATGTTCTTCTTCTGATTTGGAGTAGATAAGAATGTCGTCGATGAAGACAACGACGAACTTATCCAGAAAGTTCATGAAGATCTTATTCATGAGGTTCATGAAATAAGCGGGGGCATTGGTTAATCCAAACGACATGACGTTGTACTCATACAACCCATATCCGTGGTGAAGGCAGTCTTGGGATATCCGTTGCACGAATCTTCACTGATGATAACCAGTCCTAAGATCAATCTTAGAGAACACTCGGCACCGGTCAACTGGTCAAACAGGTCTTCTATCTTGGGTAAGGGGTACTTGTTCTTGATGGTGACATCGTTAAGCTTACGGTAATCCGTACATAAATGAGTGGCACCGTCCTTCTTGTCCACAAACAAAACTGGCGATCTCCAGGGTGATGCACTTGGTTGGATCAAACCTTTGGCTAACATATCATCCAGTTCTTCAGCCCACTAATTCTGCCTGGTTCATGCTATAGGCTCTCTGGGTCCTTTCCAGGGATTAACTCAATGATGAACTCGATATCCCGGGGGGCATACCTGGTAGATCATCAGGAAACACATCAGGGTATCTCAGACCACCCCGATGATCCAAGGTTGGCTTGGCGAACTCTGGTTGTAAACTTTCTGGGCAGCCTTCAGATGTGTTCTACTAACACACCGGTGTTACTAGTCATGATGGCCTTCTTGGCACAACAATCAATCCATGATGTTTTGACATCCAGTCCATACCCAGTACTACTTCCAAACCTTTTGTTCCCAGAACAATCAAATTGGCATAAAAATCTACTTCATGTATTCTGATAGGCACATCTTTGCAAATTTTTCTAGCTTTTGTTGTTGAACCAGGTTTGAACTATCATGACATGGTTCAAACTGATTGGTTGAATTTTACTAGTGCATGCAAAATCTTCAGTAACAAACGAATGCGATGCTCCAGAATCAAACAACACTCTTGCAGGTACTGTATTAACAGAAAACATACCCATTTGCACCGAAACAAAGGGACCTTAAACGTAGGTCCATAGTCAAGTTCCCATATCTCCTCTATGTACCCATAATATGTGGTGGTCTGCCCATTCTCTTTTGCATCGGCGTACACCACTGTTTTGATTGGTGCTTTTTTTATCTTGGGCGATCGTGTAAAATGTATTTCCATTTATCTCGTACCCTTGGAATATTGTCAACACCTGGATTTTTAAGTCCAGATGCCTATTATGCCATACATCGCAATCCCAGGGAGATTATTGTTGCGAGACATAACAGTTGATATCATAAGTCATCATTCATTACAAACCATAGTCGTCTTACAATAATAGATCACATGATCCAATCTTACACACATAGTTGATCTAATGATCAACAACATAACAAGTAGCGGAAGCGAAGTAGTAGTGGACTATCTATTCCACAGGCAACGCTTGACGTCAGAAGATACTCCTAGTTGTCGTAGATGTCCTGCTGGCCGTCATCTTCATACTGCTGCTCCTTTTCAGTCCGCCATTTGAATAGCCAGGGACACACCGTGAGTACCTTTAAGTACTCGCAAACTAATACTAGTGGAAGTACTTTCAATTTTAGTCAAGGGTGCTAAGCTCTAGGTTTATTTGCGTAAAGCCAATTTTAGTTCATAAGCATTTAATAAAAGACTCTTCATTGCTAACTCAAGTGGAACATTAGTGTCATTCCCACAACTCGCTTGTGATTCAAGTCAAGTCACCATTTCAATTCATCATTCCTTTTAAGAAAACATCCGACAACGGAACAGTATGGCCTTTCCAATCGTCCATAACTGGACACGGCTATTCGAATAGGTTTACACTGCAGAGGTTGTACTCTTGTGCCACAACATTTGATTACATCCGTCGTGATAACCCCGAATAATCGTAACTCAGACGCGGATCATCAACCATAACCTTTCACTTACATACCCTAGTATAGGCACCTCTCCCCATGAGCTTGGCCTCCCAAGACAAACCCACTGGAACCGCACAGGGCTTGGGCCGAACATTCACCTCATTTCACGTCATTTCACATCATTTCACTTTCAACGGAGGCAGCCTCGGCATAACCCCTATGACGCTTGTTTAGAGGGAACCCATACTAAGATGCATAAATTTCTAGTTAAGCCCTACCCATAATCATTTGTGGGGGTACCAAAGAATTGGAATGGTATCGCATCCAAACCCAACCATCAGTTTTTATCAAATTCATCATGTCATTCAAGTCATATTCACCTTCAAAACCTTTCAAAGTCATTTCATTTCACATGTTCCCATCTAGAGTAGTCAATTTTATTTGTTAGCACTAGCAGCTAGTCATGAGGGGTGCTAACTAGCTCGTATTGCTTTAGGCTAAGTTTGATACTCTTGTAGTACTCTATATTTAGACCAAAGTTAACTATAAAAGTAAGCTTTGATAATCAAAGTAAAAACTTGTAAGAATAAAACTTGGGATTGGATCATGAAGCATAAAGTAATAGGTGAGTGTGCCTTGCTCTGGTAGAGCTTTGCACTTTGCAAGAATATTAGCTTGCCTTGGTTGGTGTACTGATCAAAGTGGTCTTCTTCTTCCTGGAAGTAGATCTCCTCCTCCGGGTACTCCTCGGTACTAGCGTCTAGAAACAGATACGAGGTATACAATCACCAAACAATTCTTAAGAGCTAGACTAAGCACACAATTGTTTCACACAAGTTATTCTAGCATCACCTCCTTATGCGCATGGTGATTGACTTTGTTTTATTCTTTAAGAAAAATAATTTCCTCTCATTACAATTATTGATTAGGGTTTCTATTTAATTCTTTGGAGAAATAATTTCCTCTCATTGAATCTTGTTAAGATTTACTTTCCTCAAATAGTAAGGTATGATCACAGGTTGACCAAGGTCAACACTTCATACTCATCATTTGGGAAAATGGTTTAAATGAGGTAATATACCCCATGCAATTTAATATTACCTTATTAATAATTTAATATTATCAACTAATACAATATGAGATTTATTAGACTCAGGTCACTACCTCATGTTGAATTACTTGACGTAAAGATTTAGAGAAGAAAAATACTTCTCATATTATTTAATAAATAGTTTTGAACAAATTAAAAGGACTAGAAATAGCCATAGAGCCATTATTTAATCTAGACCATGATCATATGAAACAACCATGTCATATTTTTACATATTCAGATAGACAATATGAAATGTGATTTTTGAGAGTTGGAATCAACTCAAAATCATTTAAGGTTGCTTTTTAATAAATGTTTGAAGTTTGAAAAGGCCCTGCCTTGTTATTTTTACCATATTATTTCTATAATGAATCTAGGGTTGAGACCAGTGGGGTTTGCTAGATAATTTCATGAGCTTTCCAACAATATAAAATTCATCAAATTTGGCTCAGTAGATTTGAAGTTATTTGATTTCTAGCAAGGCACCAGTATTGAATTTGAATCAAACACTTTAAACCAAATTCAAACACATGGGCCAGCGCGGGAAAATAACTGGGCCAGAGGGAGAAAAAGAAAACAGGTCGGCCCAGCTGCATGTCTCGCACGAGTGGGCCACCTGACAATGGGACCCACGCGTCAGTGACGCTTAAAAGCCGAAACGGTATGGGCTAATCTGAGCCGCACGATTAGAACCTGATCCAACGGATCACGGCCATCGTCGTCGACGGCGAGAGGGAGCTACTGGCGCGGCACGGGCAGGGGGTTGGCGGCTCACCGGCGGCGCGGCGATCGTCGGAGAGGTGCTGCGGCGGCGTTGTGGACGACGGCGAGGCTCCAGGAACAAACGGCAGCTCCAGGGGTGGCTCCTGGCGTCTCCTCCTTCCGCGGCGGCGTCACGGCCTCCGGCGATGAAATTGGGTGGCTACGGCGGACAATGTGGAGCGGCGAGTGGATGAGGCGAGTCAGAGAGGAGAGGGGAGGTGAGTGCTGTGAAGATTTGAGGCGCGGGAGGCCTCTATTTATAGCGGCGTCGAGGTCTGCGGCTCGGTGGATGGGGTCGACCATGGCGCGGGCGTTACAGAGCGCTAGCGAGCTAGGCGAGGGCGTGGCGCTGTTCAGCATGTCCGGGCGGTTCTCCAGGTGGCAATGGCGCAGCTGGGCGGTGCCTAACGCGGTCGGGCGCATGCGATGATCGGCGCGGCCGTGGCGGCAGGCGTCGATGATGGCGACGGCGACAGTGCTCGAGCGGGCAAGGGAGCATGTCTGGCGGGATCCTGGTACTGTGGCGATGCTCAGGGCAGACGCGGGGTTCAAGGCGAGGGCTAGGGCAGTGGCGCGGCACGGCGTCCTGGCGCGCTCTGTCGTGCACGCGTCGACGTGGCCGTGCACGCTCTGGCGACACTGGCCGTCATGGGCACGGTCTGGTCTGGGCCGTGTCATGCTCTCCTCGACCCAGGGTGTGTACCAGCGGTTTCAGGGGAGCAAGGGGGAGCAGAGGGACATGGTTGGCAAGGCTAGAGAGGAGAGGAGCTAGAGATGGCATGGTGCAATGCATGGCATGGCCGGCATGGGCATGTCCATGCCACATTGGCCATGTCCAGGGTGTCAAGGTGGGGGCAATGTGTTGGAGGGGACCAGGGGACAGTGGAGGATCAAATGCAAATCAAATTTGGGCCAGAGCACTATTTGAAATAGTGGTTTGTGTTTTATTTGATTTCTGCCCACCAAGTGTTCGACACAATGGCCGTAAGAAGAAAATTTTCAAATTTTGAAATGAAATTTGGTGGAGTTGATTCATATATTAAATGGCACACAATGGTGGTGGTGGTGTGCCAAGTTGAGTTGGTTTGCAAAAATCCAAAAAGGGGTATGATCTTAATTCTGCTTTGATATTGCATCATAGCTTGCTTAAATTAAGAAATGGGGAAAGAATTTGCAGGGGTGCCTTTGACAAAAGTTGGTCATCTTGATGAGGTCTTGGAGGAGGTGGAAAGAGTTGAGATGGTTTAGTTTAGAAATCTCTTAATACAGAGGCTCAAAGTAGGTGTCATGTTATAAATGGCAGATTTGACCATTATCTCATGTGAGCATAATTTGATTTCAAATTTGATTTAATTTTAGTTTCTTTGATTCAAAACGTGTTCTTAAGTGTTTAGTGACATTATCCAACCAATGGCACAAGCTAAATTGGCCTAGGTCAAAGTTTTGCAAAATGGCCATAAACACATGTATGTGTTAATTTGGATTTTTTTTCTTATTTCCTTTTTTTTCTTTCTCTCTTATTGATCATAGGGTCATGTGCTAGGGTTTTAGCATCATGGATGAGCACAAAACAATCATCATGGCAAACAACACAAGAATTGAGCATGAGCTCTATGCATATCATATGAAGTAATAAAAGTTTTTGTTGGTTCTCATTTTTGAATATTGGAAACTCCTTCTTTTATTGCTTTGAAATTTGGGATGTTACAAATATGCATATGTTTGAAGATGGTAACCTGGCCAACAAGTACAGCTGCTCTCCAACAGTAGTGTTACTCATGAGATGTGTTTGCAACCAACTGCCGAAGGTCTTCATGTGTTGACGTGTAATCAAGGACTCGGGCTGGCCCGGTTTACTTCTCGTACAACATTCTTGTGTTTCTCGATGTACGGAGCCACCAAGCTGGAATTGTATAGAACTGTGTAGTGCACTTGATTGAAAGAAAGCTTGTCCCTGCACACCGTTGCTTTCCTTCCTAGTGTGCCTTTTCCAGTCAGCCGCCCCTCATACCGAGATTTAGGAACACCAATCGGATTAAGGTCAGGAAGAAAGTCAACACAAAACTCAATGACCTCCTCTGTTCCGTAGCCCTTTGAGATGCTTCCTTTTGGCCTAGCGCGGTTATGAACATATTTCTTTAAGAATCCCATGAACCTCTCGAAGGGGAACATATTGTGTAGAAATACAGGACCGAGAATTCTAATCTCATTAACTAGGTGAACTAGGAGGTGCGTCATAATATTGAAGAAGGATGGTGGGAACAACAACTCGAAGCTGACAAGACATTCGACCACATCAACCTGTAACCCTGACAAACTTTCTGGATCCATTACCTTCTGAGAAATTGCATTGAGGAATGCACATATCTTCACAATGGCTAGTCGAACATTTTCTGGTAGAAGTCCCCTCAATGCAACCTAAGCAATTGTGTCATAAGCACGTGGCAGTCATGAGACTTTAGGTTCTGGAATTTTTCTCCTTCATATTTACTATTCCCTTTATATTCGACGAGAAACCAGACAGAACCTTGATACTGAATAGGGCTTTAAAAAAGATTTCCTTCTCTTCTTTGGTAAGAGCATAGCTGGCCCTTCAACTGCCCTGGATGATTGCCGTCTCGTCCTTTATGACGTTGCTGGTCCTCCCGTGCTTCTGTTGTATCTTTTGTCTTCCCATACATGCCTAGCAAACCTAGAATATTCACACAAAGATTCTTCGTCAGGTGCATCACGTCGATTGCAAAGCGGACTTCCAGGACTTTCCAATATTCTAGCTCCCAAAATATAGATTTATTCTTCCACATAGGGGCATGTCCGTCAGCGTCATTCGGAACAGGTCGTCTGCCTGGACCCTTTCCAAAGATTACATTTAAATCCTTGACCATCTCAAATACATCAGCACCACTACGGGGGACAGGCTTCGAACGGTGTTCTGCCTCGCCATTGAAATGCTTGCCTTTTTTCCTTAGGGCATGCCTGCGCGGAAGAAAACGGCGATTGTACGGGTACATATTTTTCCTACTTTTTTCCAAATATTTACTTTCAGTCTCATCTAAACAGTGTGTGCATGCATTGTATCCCTTGTTCGTCTGTCCTGAAATGTTACTATAGACCAAACCATAAGTTCCTTGCCTCACCTGCAAAATCTGGGAACTCTCTCTCGATGTTTCTCCACTGCCGACCATCAGCGGGGTGCCTCAACATCGCGTATTTCTTACGTTCTTCCATGAGCCATCGCAATAACTTGGCATGCTCTTTGTTTCTGAACAAACGTTTCAACCGTGGTATTATGGGAGCATACCACATCACCTTCGCAGAACCCTCATCCTGGGTGGCTCGCCCTCAACAGCACCAGGGTCATCTCTTCTGATCTTATACCGCAATGCACCGCATATCGGGCATTTATGCATGTATCTTCTGCACATCTAATTCTAGAGGGCAGACAAGCTTCTTTGCTTCATACGTACTGGCGGGCAATTCGTTCTTTCTTGAAGTGCCTTCTTTAATATTATCAGCAATTTTTCAAATCCCGAGTCACCACCGGCCTCTGCCTTCCATTGCAGCAATTCCAATAGGCTACCCAGCTTTTTCTGCCCATCTTCACAACCTGGGTACAACAATTTTTGGTGGTCCTCTAACATCTTGTCGAACTGCAAGCTCTCCTTATCTGTGCCACAGTCTCTCCTTACATCAGAAATGGCCCGACGAAGATCATCATCACCAGGCTCATCTGGTGCCCGTTCTTCACCTCCTTCTTCTTCATTGTCTTCCATTGCGGTATCATCGTATTCAGGGAACATAGATCGGTAGTTGTCATCGTTATCTTCTTCATCGCCGTCTTCCATCATAACCCTTCTTCTCCGTGCTTGGTCCAAACATTATAGCCGGACATAAATCCGTGCCGAAGCAGGTGGCTCTGAATGTCTCTTGAGCAAGAGTAATCCTTCTCATTCTGACATTTCAGACATGGACAACAAATAAAACCTTGCTTCCCCTTGTTGGCCTCGTCCACAAGCAGGAAAGATTTCACGCCCACTCTGAAAGCGGGATCGCATCGTTTACCATACATCCATGGATGACTCATCTGCACCATAAGTATAATTATGTATTAAATGCAATCACCATGCTAAAATTAGTATTGTGCGGTCTATATATACGTGAAAATAGTTGCTAACCTTTTAGGACAAAAAAGAGGAGAAATCTTATTAAATAAACTCAAGTGGCATCCTCACAAACATTTCATCAAACACCTCTTGTGCACATGAAGAAGAAAAAAAGCTAGCATAAACCTCCACCTTCCACCACCAAGGAAAAAAATATAGGGAGATGGGGGGGGGGCTGTATATATATAGGCCTAGACCTTTTATCCCGGTTTGAGCCACAAACCGGGACAAAAGGGCTGCCAGCTGGTCGCAGAAGGCCTCAGACCCTTTTGTCCCGGCCCGATCCACCACCCACGACAAAAGGTCCCTAAAGAACCGGGACAAAAGGCCCCGTGCCCTCCAGCTAGTTTTGGGGCGACGTGGCCAAGCTATTTATCCCGGCTCCAGACTGGGCCGGGACAAAAGGGCTGGACGGAAGGACAGTTTTCTACTAGTCGAAAAATTGGCTTTCTGCAAATGAGCATAAAATTCCACCAGCCAAATATGCATGTAGGTATTAGGCGCCATTTGTGTCCACCAAAGTGTCATCTTGCCAATACATTCAAAGTATTAACCAAATATTTTTGGCTGTAACTTTACCTGTTGCAGATATTTTGGTAGACGAGTGAGTTACTATGATTAGGGTTACGAGTCTATCATCAACATGCTCGCCTGTGGCACATGAAGACGAACGACTCCATGCTGTATATGTTTGTTCGTTGTAAAACTCTGATGATATGCTAGCCTTGTGCTATGCAATTTGTAATCCTTTGTGTAAATTCTGGATCATACGATGTAATAAAGACCTTTGTTTCTTGATATTACATCTTGTACTGTGTGCTAGCGATTGATCCAGGGACTAGCACAGATAAGCACAGAGATCTGCACCTTAAAAAATGAGGTCGCTACTGATGGTATCAGAGCATTGTGTTGACCGTAGGTTCGTGACCCTAGGTTTGGATTAAAAATAGAAAGACCTAGAATGAAAATCTATCTACTTGGCTAATGTTTTCATCGCTTCTGACTGAAAAACGTGGTTTGAGAGATCAAGGAGGGGAGTAAAAAGGAAGATATGGATCGATGATATCTGAGATAAGATCCCGGGCTGCACAACTCCAGGAGTGTAGTTTCGATTTCGAAAGTAGAGCTTTAAACTATGAAGCACACAATCTAGCTAGATATATGCTATTACATGGAATAGGGCGCCATTTGTGGCTTCAAGTCCCATACTCTGTAACAATTCCTGTAAAGGCTTATATTGATCAATAAAGTCAAGCTGATTGCCTCAAGAAAGAAAAAAAGAACCTGCGAAGGAAACGCTCGGGGACGGATGAATCTGAGGTAATATGTAACTTGGTGAAAGAGTAATTTGGTCCCCCAAAAAAAATATTGGACCAAGAAAACAATCCTCCATTTATTATTAGGTTTAGATAAGCTAGTAGTACAGATACAGAAATGTATAACTGTAGATCATTTCTATCCTATATCCAACAGTCTACACAACCACGTACGCTTACACCTACAGGCAGATGGACACGATAGATCGTGCTGCAGAACACATGCGTCAGTGTCTCCTGATCTCCATGCCCATAATTATGAGGCCGCTCATGTGGTCCTCCTGGCGAATATTTTCTCTTTGCGAAACCTCGTGGAGAATTTCTACCGTCATGGTTTTGTCGTTAGAGAACTCCCCTAGCTTGAGCTCCAGCCAGCCATCGGGTCTGGTGATGGGGTAGGTCACACCATCGACACTACCTGCTCCACCCTCTTTAGGGTGGAGGCTAACCTGTCTTTCGGTGATGTCCGACTCGAAATGGTGCGTCCTCGCTGTCTGCACAGAGCCTTGCAAGCCCATCGTCGTGGGTGCCAGCTTGTACACGAGGTGCGCGGTGTAGCTTGTGACGACGGCAGGCAGGTCCTTGGGTGCGATCTGCCGAGAGACCTTCAGATAGTACACACGTAGGAGCTCCGCGCATTCGCCAAACCTTGTACCATGGAAAAGAAAAAACGGTTTTGCTATGTCTCAGTCAACTGAGATTTTCTTAAGTCTAAGTCAATTACAAAAATGTGCTTTGAGTTGCACTTTTCTGTTAAAAAAGTGCAATTGCACTTTTCTGACAGAAATGTGCAACTGAACCCAGTTGCACATTTCTTTGAACTGCAGTTGCACTTTTCTGAGTTGACCGAGACTTAAGAAAATCTCAGTCAACTGAGACATAGGCACACCCAAGAAAAAAAAGAATGTCGCGTCAGGTTTGATACATCTGGTGTAATTTGACAGCAAAAAAAGAAATTCAACATTACAAAGCTGAATTGTTTCATTAAGGATGAACCTGAAGTCGGGGTGCGAAATCCATCTCCAGTAGTGGGGATCATCGATCCACGCAATAGTTAAGGATCCCGATGGTAGCATGAAGACGGTTCTCTCCAGTGACGTAGGATTACTCTGCGCGTGTTCCTAAACAACAAATTCAAGTCAAATATACTACCTCGAAACAAAGTGCACCCGTATTTTAGACGAACTTTGACCGCAAGATTTGAGCAGCAGTATCTTTGTTATATAGTATCTATACAATTGCTATGGTAGATTCGATTTAAAAACAATACCAATTCAATATGAAATATTTTTTTACAGATGGATTAATCCCTTGTCAAAGACAAATCTTCAAAAACTTGTGACTTGTTAATTGGAATGAAGAGAGAGAGAGAGAGAGAGAGAGAGAGACAGAGAGTAGTGTTTCATATTTTGGTGAAAAAATAACTGCCTCTTTTGTTCCTTTAAATAAGGCACATGTGCATTTCGAGGCGAACTTTGACCGAAAAAGATGATCAGCGATATCTTGATAATATATTACATTGTTTATATTTCTCGATTACTATTAAAAAACTTGAAAATGATGTGCGTCTTATTAATTGGAATGGAGTTAATTAGTACCGTATATCCTAAATACTCGTGTCGCCCGTCCAGATGATGTGGGGTTGTTTGATTCATTCGTAGTAGAATTAACATAGCTAGTAAGATGTAACCACATGCAATGCCACATAGGTATTTAGGTGACATGCTACTGTTCACTATGAGTGATCCATCTAATCACAACTTTGGATGTTTTTACTTGTAAGTGTGTAATTTGCACAAATGAATCTTCGTAAACAAGAGAACAGCTCTGCCTTCATTTGATAACACATACCTCGTTCACGGAAGACTGCGAAATTATGCTCTGCAGCTCATCCAGGTCCCTAATTACGTCATGTACGGTGGGTCTCTTATGTTTGTCATGTTCGGTGCACTTGTGAGCTATTTCGGTGCACTTCCGCATGCCTGACAGTCCATGTCTACCGATTCTTCCCACTGCAAATCAGGTTTGTACATATTATTACACACGATCATATTTATTAGAACATAAAAAAAAGACAACCTATGCATATTGCAGACACATGATTTACTTGCAAATAGCCAAGTTTTCCGAAAATAAATTCGTATTCCCATAACGAAAATAAAAATCTGACGCGATCATGTTCATAAACTAATGTACAAAATGTTTAAGAATGAGCGAAGCTGAAACGTACATATGTGAAATTTGAATGGTAATTTTGACCATTATAAATCTGGAAATTAAAGTGGGTCTCCATGGGTGTACCTACCCACTCAGCCAGCTACCGTCGGATGGGCACATGCAACAATCGACGGATGGGAGCTAAGGGCCTGATTGGTTACTCACATTACTTTTTCGTGTTTCCTCCAGTCGCATGTAATTTGCCCCAACACTGCTACCGTATGAGTAGAAATATACTTTAGCTAGATTTGACACTGTGTTTGGATGTTAGTAATTTTACTTGGGCTCAAGTGGAGAACGAGAGGCAGTTTGATTTGTAGGTTGCACGTTGAGAAGGGTTGTGGTTAACTAAACTAGTTCAATCATAATCAAGTCTAATCTGCCTAACCTTTCATCGATTCGAGATAACGTCTACGTGAAACTGATGCCTCTCGGCGTTGTGATTTCATTCACGTGATCGGTTCGTCGTTTCGTCGACTGTTTCAAACTCGGTTTCATGTTCCTTTTTAAGCCTTTTGTAGACGAGTTTTGTTAAATTTTCACACACAGTCGACCATTTCAAAATTTCTTCAGAGAGTAGCTTCAGTTCACCAAGCGGGCAAAGAGAAGAAGCTCCATCCTACCAAACCACAGGTAAGCTCCGTCCTACCAAAGCCCAAACAGTCTGGTTTGAAAGGGCTTCGAGCCCTCTTGTCATGGAAGCCGAAGCAGTATGAGCTGGGGTTTGACTGGCCATGGATATGGGCATCCGGAGGGTGATCGTGGAGAGTGATGCACTAGAAGTGATAAATGCTTGGAATGAAGCTGAAACATATCTCGAGCATTTGTCGGGAGGTTAAGGAGCATAGCGGTTTTTCACTAGCTTTAATTTGTTGTATGTAAACAGGTTTAGCCAACATGGCAATCCACACGTGTACTCAGAGAGCTAGTCCAGAGAGAAAGGGTTCTTGTGGATTAATTTCACTTCACCCTTTTTAGCTAGTATCTGTTGTAAGGATTGTAATACCGTTGGTTGATTAATCTATAAAATTCTGATTCGCAAAAAAAAGGACGAGATGATCCTTCTGCGCGTGAACATGAATATGGCACGAATAGGGTCAATTGCCCTCCGTATCATGGATGCAGGGAAAGCAACGGCATAAACAAGAAATTCGAGTACCCTTCTATCCTAGGGCGCTGCAGCATTGATAGAAAACGGGCATTTAGTTTCGGTTGGTATGGGCTTTAGTCTTGGTTTTGTAATCAGGACTACAAAATCGGTACTAAAGGCTTCCCTCTTTAGTCTCGGTCGCGTTACAAATTGGGACTAAAAGCTCTCCACGTGGGATACGGGCGTGCGCTGGGGCGGAGGGCCTTTAGTCCCGGTTTGTAACACCAACCGGAACTAAAGGTCTCCACGCTGATTTTTATTTATTCAATTTGTTTTCTCTTTTTTTTCCACTTCCTCTTTTTTCTATTTTTTTCAGAATTTCTATTATTTGAGTTATTTAACCAGTTTAGTCACTAACTAAGCTTAATATTAATTACTTGTGGTCAAACATCCCGGTCGTTCGGCAGGGACGAAGCTAGAAAAAAATGGCACTGGGGTTATCAGTATAATATCTCTACTACACTCGTGTCAGCCTCTATAAATTAACACTACATAATGCTAAATAGTGAAGGATCTTACAGTTTCCAATGGGTCAGCTGACCTCGGCAGCTCCGTCCCTGTCGGTCGGTCACCCATCGTCAAACTACTCCAATACTAGCACGCTTAATTTTTTAGTTCTTTCCGTCCCGTTTTCAAGTCGTTTGTGCGCAGGTTAATGATATTAGTATCATATCAATCATATTAACCTCTCCTTCACAATGTCACACTTCTATATTGTTTGAATTCCATATAATTACTTCAATAAACAAAAGTAATGATGAAGTAATAATCTTGAGTAAATAAATAAAATTATTATTTTAATTTTTTTTTGCAAAACCTAAAACCTGAAAATTTTCATATTTTCCTTTTGCAGTTTGAGAATCTAAAAGTTGGCGAACTGGATGAACTCGGTGAAATCGGATGTAACTTTTTGAGACGATCATTTTGTTAGGTTATACATTTTTTCTAACGTCGTATGCAAAAGATATTGCCATTTTACCGAGATATAAACTTTTTTTGCAAAAAAATGTAAAAATTCAAATTTGTTAATTTCCCCTAATAGTAGGTTTTGTAACATACATGAATTTGAATTTTTTTTTGAATTTTCTATCATTTTATTTTGTATTTTACAAAGCTAAAAAAGGCGATACAGGGGGGTTTGCTAGGGTTTGTGGGAGAAAAAAATCTAGAAAGCCTTTAGGTACGGTTGGTGCCCCCAACCGGGAGTAAAGGTAGACCTTTAGTCCCCAGTTGGGGAAACCAATCGGGAGTAAAAGGTAGACCTTTAGTCCTAGTTGGGGACACCAACCGGACCTAAATGTCAACACCCGGAGTTTTAAGTCCAGATGCCTATTATGCCATACATCGCAATCACAGGAAGATTGTTGTTGCGAGACATAACAGTTGATATCATAAGTCATCATTCATTACAAACCATAGTCGTCTTAAAAGTAGATCACATGATCCAATATTACAACACTAGTTGATCTATTGATCAACGAACATCACAAATAGCGGAAGCGAAATAGTAGTGGACTCTCTAATCCACAGGCCAACGCTTGACGTTAGAAGAACTCCTAGTTGGTGTAGACGTCCGGCTGGCCGTCATCTTCATACTGCTCTCCTTCATAGTCTGGCCATTTGAATAGCCAGGGACACAGCCGTGAGTACTTTTTAAGTACTCGCAAACTAATACTAGTGTAAGTACTTCTCAATTTTTGTCAAGGGGTGCTAAGCTCTAGGTTTATTTGCATAAAGCCAATTTTAGTTCATAAGCATTTAATAAAAGACTCTTCATTTTTAACTAACTCAAGTGGGAACATTAGTGTCATTCAAACAACTCAGATTCAAGTCAAGTTCACCACTCAATTCATCATTCCTTTTAAGAAAACACTGATGACGGAACAAGATGGCCTTTCCAATCGTCCGTTCAGGACATGGCTATTCGAATAGTTTTACACTCTGCAGAGGTTGTACACTGGTGCACAACATTTGATTACATCCGTGATAACCCTGAATAATCGTAACTCGACGCGTGATCATCAACCATAACCTTTCACTTATATACCCTAGTATAGGCACCTCTCCCCATGAGTTTGGCCTCCCAGTGAAGACAAACCGTCAGCCTGGGAACTGCACAGGGCTTGGCCGGACATTCACCTCATTTCACGTCATTTCACATCATTTCACTTCCAACGGAGGCAGCCTCGGCATAACCCCTATGACGCTTGTTTAGAGGGAACCCATACTAAGATGCATAAACTTTCTAGTTAAGCCTACCCATAATCAGGTATTGTGGGGGTACTAAATTTGGAATGGTATCGCATCCGAACCCAACCATCAGTTTTTATCAAATTCATCATGTCATTCAAGTCATATTCACCTTCAAAATCTTTCAAAGTCATTTCATTTCACATGTTCCCATCTAGAGTAGTCAATTTTATTTGTTAGCACTAGCAACTAGTCATGAGGGGTGCTAACTAGCTTGTAATGCTTTAGGCTAAGTTTGATACTCTTGTAGTATTCTATATTTAGACCAAAGTTAACTATAAAAGTAAGCTTTAATAATCAAAGTATAAGCTTGTAAGAATAAAACTTGGGATTGGATCATGAAGCATAAAGTAATAGGTGAGTGTGCCTTGCTCTGGTAGAGCTTTGCACTTGGCAAGAATATTAGCTTGCCTTGGTTGGGGTACTGATCAAAGTGGTCTTCTTCTCCTTGGAAGTAGACCTCCTCCTCCTCTTGGTACTCCTCGGTACTAGCGTCTAAAAACGGATACGGAATACACAATCACCAACCAATGCTTAAGAGCTAGACGAAGCACTCAAATGGTTCACACAAGTTATGCTAGCATCACAATATTACTAATATGTTGGTTGACTTTGTTTTCTTTTTAAGAAAAATAATTTCCTCTCATTACAAATATTGATGAGGGCTTTTATTTAATTCTTTGAGAAATAATTTCCTCTCATTGAATCTAGTTAAGATTTAATTTCCTCAAATAATAAGGTATGAGCCCATGTTGACATAGGCATCCCCAATGGGCCTGCCGAAGATGGTACCCGGTGTTTACTGAAGGCCCAGGACTCGAAGAATAAGAAGATTCGGAAGCCCATTTAGTGTGAAGGAAAAATAGATTGTTTTAGGAAAGATAGAGATTTGTAATCTTACGGATTGGGTACGAAACCCTCCTGAACTCTGTAACTTGTGTATTACGAAACCCTCGGCTCCACCCTCTATATAAGGGGGAGTTGAGGGACAAAGAAAGGAGGAATTTACCGTCTGAGCCGGTAGTCTAGTAGTCGAGTACTTTTCATGAAACCTTCGAGATCTACTTGCCCTCTACTTCTAGCAAAACCCTAGTCTACAATCTAGGCATTGACAAATTAATCCCTTGTCAATTGGCGCCCTCTGTGGAATTAGAGGCTGCAAGGAACCGATCTCGATGGCACGTCCAGAATCGTCGACGTCGGGCTAGCAATGCGATGGATCGAGGTAAACGGGAAAAAAACTGATCTAGTCGATTTTATTCACCCGCCCTCCCGTATGGATGCATGTGTCTATCTGGAGGAGCCAATCGTCATGACGTTCGGAGAATTCCGATTTGGCGTCAACAAAGAAGGATCCTATCGTCTTGAAGTTCCGATCTCGTCGGAATTTTCAGCGATCGATTCTGGCTTTTCGTCGAGTAATGAGGAGTCTTCGTCGCCACGCTTCATCAACACCAAGGCAAGCGGAAAGCTCGCCAAGATCTTCGACACATCTTTCGAGTCGTCTGCGGACTCCTTTATAAACAGCGATTCCGATAGCGTGGACAACAACTTCATCGACAAATCTGCTCCCATCGGAAAGTCTTCACCAATCTATATGATGGTGTCACCAATCACAAAATCAATATTCAAAATACCATCAAATCTGTGCAATTGAAGAGGCAGGCCAAGCAACCAGAACGCCGAGGCTTTCGATGATTTAGGAAATCCATACGTCGATCCCGCTGATCTCAAGAGGACTAGGCACTAAATATGTCGGGACCTCACCTCGCGAAAGAGTTCAACTCCCGCAAGCAACGTGGGATAGGGCCGCAAGGGCCATGGACGGGACAACCAATGAACACAACCGCTACGTACAAGAATTACAAGCATATCAATATAGACTTGCTCGTGTGAGTAGAGAGGGGAAAAGAGACAGCATCCCTGAATAGAAGAAAGAGGCAGCCTCCGCATCAAGGTGCGGCAGCGAGTCACGACAATCAGAACTGGAAGACAACGTAGACGCCGGAGGAGAGCAAAATCTCTGCTGCAAAACATACCCGAAGAAGAGAGAGCAAACATATTCCAAAATCTCGACATGTCCTTTATGTCGATTGATACAAGGGGAAATATCATCCCGAAACGCCAGCGGGATACATGGCAACGCAAGCTTACATCCTCGCGTCCAGACCACCCCCTGGGGACCCGAGAGAAGCATTGTTTAATATGGCAATGGCTGGAGTTGGAGTTATGGGAACAACGTTTGCAGCCACACCTCCCGAAGAAACACCTCGACAAAATAGTCCACGACACACTGCAGCGGTGCAAAACCCACCAAGAACGAGCGGAGCAAGAGACACAACAGCTCAAGTAAGGGTGGATAGAGCACGACAAGAAAGAAGAGAACGTCAGCATTCACCAGAAATTGCCGACGAAGATATGTGTGGCTCCGTGCTTTACGAGACGAGTTCGAAAGACTCGCGTCCCGAAAGGGTTTAAATTACCCGAAAATTTCAAGAAATTCGACGGCCTGCAGGATCCCGAGATTGGCCGTTGATTATCTCGAGATGGTAAAGCTAGTAGGAGGAACCAGAGCAACAGCCATGCAAAGTATCCAAGTTCACTTGAGTGGTGCCGCAAGATCTTGGATAAAGAAACTCCCCGGTTCCATCGGCACTGGGATAACTGAAGATATCTTCGTAAGGAACTTCCGATCCACCTGCAAGAAACCTGCGCATCATTGGAAGAGTTGAGGGCGTGTCGACAGAAACACGACGAGTCGATGAGAAAATATATACAGAGGTGGAACATTATTAAAAACTCGGCAGAGGATATATCTGACGAGAGAGCAATAGACGCGTTCGTCGCAGGAATCCGGCGGGAGATTTGTCGAGGACTTAGGGAGAAACAACCCTAAGACAATATCAGCACCGATGGAGATAGCCAACAAGTGGGCAGATGGAGAAGACGCAATATATAACAAGCGACATAGGTCGCGAAGAAGATCGCGGTCGAAATTTTCAAAATAGGAAGGTGATTTTCTCGCTCTACAATAATGATGCTCCTGGCCACATATCGGCTGGTTTCCGAGGAAACTCTGGAGGGAATAGTCGAGATGACTACCGCAGGAGTAATGAGCAACAAGGCGACAATAGAGGTGATTCCGTGGCAAAAGGCAAAATAGTGGACCAAGGTTTCAAAGACCTTATGTATCTCAGAAATGATGAACGGACCGTGCCGATGCATTTATCTCGACAAAGAACGGAAAGAGGCGGTCGGGACATCTCCAAAAGACTCACGAAATTTTCGGGCAATGTTGCAGCGAGAATTGCAAATGCCCAAGCCATGAATAGAAACCCCCAGGGGCCAAGGAGTGAGATCCATCTCCTACCTCCTCCCGCAATTACGGACGAAAATCGGCACCAGCTCAGAATAGCGGCAGCACCACATCCACCACCATACGTTGATCCCAACTCCAATGGTGCGGTCTCAATGATTCAAAGCTAAACCATCCAACAGGGCGCAGAAGGTAATTTCACTGGCAAGTGTTCATGTGAAAGATGCCTCCCCAACAAATTGAGTACCTAAATTGGTCAGGGCAAGACATTGGTTTCATAATTGCGGATCATCCACAACAAGTTCCTCGACCAGGACAATCGGCACTCATCCTACCCGCAGTAATTGCTGGCTTTGACGTGTCGAGAGTTTTTATAGATGGTGGCAGCAGTCTAAACCTTATGTATGCGATACATTGAGGAAGATGAACATATCCCCCGGCAAGAAACCACGATACACGTTTCCATGGATCACACCAGAGAAGCCAAGTTATCCGTTGGGCAAGATCAATCTCGACGTTCGCTTTGGAACCCGAGAAAACTACAGGATAGAGAATCTAGAGTTTGAAGTTGTGGATTTCCGTCGCAATATCACGCTTTCTTGGGACGACCAGCATGCTAGGTTTATGGCGGTACCACATTATACGTACCTATTGTGGAGGTTGCCTGGACCCAAGGGAGCTATCACAATTAAGGGAAGTTTCGCGCTGCTCCGTAAGTGCGACAAGGATTTTCATCGACTGTCTGAAACCTTCGGGATGCAAGCAGAATATATGGCGCCAAGGCTCACTGATTATGATGTGCTGCCAGATGCAGGGAGGTCTCCTAGGGAGCCAACCTTCAACACTGCCAAGGATTCAAAAGAAGTGCAGATCCACCCGACGGACCCAAAGAAAACGACGTCCATTGCAACAAACATGGACATCGCATAGGAAAGCGCGCTCGTCAAGTTCCTCTGTGAGCACCGGAAATCTTCGCATGGTGTCCAGTTGACATGCCAGGAGTACCCAGGGAACTTGCCGAGCACCACCTCAACTGATCCTCTCGCGAGACCAATCAAACAACCCTTGCGGCGTTTTTCGGAACCAAACGTAAAGCTATGCTATCGAAATCAGATCGACTCAAGGATGCTGGTTTTATCAAAGAGATATCTACAGAAGCCACGTGGGTAGCTAACCCTGATGATGGTGCCGAAGAAACATACGAAAGTCCTTCGCATGTGTGTCGACTTTACGTGTCTCAATAAACACTGTCCAAAGGATCACTTTCCCCTCCCAAGGATCGATCAAATCATCGACTCCACGGCAGGATGTGAACGTCTTTCCTTCTTGGACGCATACTCTGGTTATAACCAGATTAGATTAAAGGAAGATGATGAAGCCAAGACAGCGTTCATAACACCTTTGTTTTGTTACAAAACAATGCCCTTTGGTTTAAAAAACGCGGGAGCAACATATCACGGATGATGCAGAAATGCCTTGCAACACAAATTGGAAAAAATGCAAGTCTACATTGACGATGTTGTGATAACATCAAAGAAGGGGTCAACAACGATCGAAGATTTGAAGGAAACCTCGACAACCTCGACAAGTTCCGCCTTAAGTTGAACCCGACAAAGTGCTCTTTTGGCGTTCCCGCGGAGAACTCTCGGTTCTTGGTATCAACGAGAGGATTGAAGCTAATCCCGACAAAATACAGGCCATTGTAACTATGAGGAAGCCAACAAAGTTGAAAGAAATACAACGGTGACGAGTGAGTCGCACTTTTAAGCAATTTGTCGCAGGGAGAAAAAGCCGTTCTATGCATTGATGAAACAGGGGGAGAAATTTCAATGGAACGAGGAAGCAGATAGGGCCTTCGAGAATCTCAAGCGCACAATTTCGACACCACCAATCTTGGTGGCACCCAAAGAGAAGGAACCCCCTCCTGTACATGGCGCCCACACCTCGTGGCAGCACAGCGGTTCGAAGTCGAAGAAGAAGAAGGAAAGCTCCATGAGTACGAGGCCAATATATTTCATCGTGAAGTACTATCGCCAAAACAGCGGTACCGCAAAGCAAAGCTGGCGTATGGAGTGTTTACAACAAAGAAGAAATTGCGGCACTATTTTTACGCACCCGATAATAGTGGTCAACGAGGCCTCTATCAAATATATTAAACAATCCAGAAGCTACGGTGTCTCCCCTTTGGGGAATAGAACTTTCCCCTCGGGACATCACGTATGAAAAAGAAAAGCAATAAAGTCACAAATCCTATACTTCATCTAATGGATGGAGCTACAAAATCAGGACCTCCAGATCTATCGAGAACCCGGACTATGAACTTTGATGGGTCCAAAAGGTTAGAGGGAGATGGAGCAGCGTGATATTAGTATCACCCGAAGCGACAAATTGAAGTATGTCTTACGGATGACGTTCCCAAACGCGTTTAACAATGAAGCGTAATATGAAGCTCTCATACGGGATGAAGATGGCAAAGCTTGCGGGGCAACACGACTAAAAATCTTTGGTGATTCACGCTTGGTGGCACAGTTATGAATCAATGTGCATTCAATCTAGAGTATGATAGCATACAAAGAGGTGTATAATGAGCTGGAAAAATTGTTTGATGGATGCGAGGTAAACCACATCAGCAGACTGAGCAATGATGAAGCCGATGTTCTTGCAAACATCGGGTCACAATGTCTCGCGATTCCTCCAGGCGTGTTTTGGGAAGAAATAAGCGAGAGATCAACAAAGCCAATAAAAACGAAGAAGAAGGAGAAGGAAGAGAAACCTTCGAGTGCCACCAAAGAATCATTGGAAGAAGAGGAACAGGAGCTAGTCATGATGGTGCAAATTCCATGGATGCAGGCATACATATCATACATCCTACGGAAAACAATACCCGACGATCCATTGAAGCAAGGCGAATAATTAGACGATCTAAAGCTTTACCGTGGTAAAAGGGAGTTGCATGCGAAGTATCTCGGGTGTGCTAACGAGATGTGTCACACCCGATGAAGGAAGGATCATCCTGAAAGATGTACACGAAGGAATATGCGGGCATCACGCGAGCAGCCGAGCTATCGCGGCCAAAGTCTTCCGAGCGGGATTTTATTGGTTAACAGCAATTGAGGACGCGAAGGAAATAGTGTGAACTTGCGACGCGTGCCAAAGATTCGCCGCCAAACCTCATTCTCCGGCAGCAGAACTGATGCCAATCCCATTGTCTTGGCCCTTTGCTCAATGGGGTCTTGATATGGTGGGAAAACTACACAAAGCTTCACCAGGAGGATATGAGTATATGCTCGTTGCTGTCGACAAATTTACCAAGTGGATAGAAGCAAAGCCGATAAATTCACCGGACGGCGCGTCGGCAATCAAGTTCGTGAAAAGCATTGTTTTCCGATTTGGAGTACCTCATAGCATCGTCACGGACAATGGCAGTAATTTCACATCCAAGGAATTCAAAGCATACTGTGCAGAAGTGGGCATCAAATTGAGTTTCGCATCAGTCGCGCACCCGCAGACCAATGGTCAAGTCGAGAAAGCCAATGGTATCATCTGCAATGGCATCAAAAAGCGCTTGTTAGGACCATTGGAAAGCTCGACATACTTGCCAAAGAGTTGCCAAGCGTGTTGTGGAGCATCCGAACAACACCAACACAAAGGACAGGAGACGCCATTTTTCTCGGGGTCCATGGAGCTGAAGCAAGATCACGATAGAAATAGAGCATGATTCTCCAAGAGTCACAGAATATGATGAAGAACTTCCAAGAGCTTTGAGGATGATGTCGACGCACTCGATGAGGCTCGAGATGAAGTATTGTCACGAGTCGCCAAGTACCAGCAGGACCTGAAAAACTACCACAGTCGACGATTAATCAAGACTTTTTCAAGTTGAGATTTGGTCTTACGACTAATCAAAAAGCCAAGAAACTCGAGTCGCCGTGGCTCGGCCCTTACATCGTCACGAAATAATTGAAGGAGGAGCATACAGAATCAAGGACAAGAAGACGGGAATCGCCAGCCAAATCCTGGAACGTGGCGCACTCATTTACGCTTAGAAGACCAAAATATAGTCTCCTTTGTAAACATACAATGTACTGAAACGCCCGCGAGTTTTCAGACGCACTCTTTTCCTTTCGGGGCACCGAGTGGGGCCGGAAAAGGTTTTTAATGAGCGTGCTCGCGGTGCTGCAATATAATAAAGATAGTGGAGTTATCATCTTTTCGACGGCTCGGGGGCTCCACCCAGAAAGACAATATATATATACACAATGTGCCGACGAATACAACTTGCAAAATATCTCGCCTTGGTGCAAAGCACCTCGCAAAATAAAAGGTGATGCAAAAATAGTGATCAACATAAAGCTCGGGGGCCGTCAAATATAGTACTCAACATAATTTATTTTGCCTTGGGTCAACCTCGCATTATACAAAGAAAAAAAAAAAAACATCGCCACCAAAACGCCTGGGGCTTGACAATGAAAAACAACAAATCTAGTGACTTTACAATATAGATTATGTCTACAACATACAGGATACAATTCTTGGGCAATAAATTTTCAATTGTTGCCCAGTATATTATCTATAGTCAACCGTTCATTATTTACAGCACGAGTACTATGTTCAGCATAGCTACCCTTCACAAAGAATTCGGCGTCCATCCGAAGAAGCTCGTCCATCATGTCCTCTGCAACAGGGGTCACAATGTCATCATACTTGCCGATGTTCCTCTTCCTTTTCGCCATCTTGGCTAGGCACTTGGGAACAATTTGACCCATGTCTAACTTCGGGCAGCAGATTTTTATCATAATCATAGCGAACCTTGCGCCAGCAGCTAATTGGGCCCGCACAAAGTCATGGATTCGAAGAGCGTCCCGAAATTTTTCCATCAGAGCAGGAAGGGTTTCTGGCATTTTATTACGCGGAAACATGATGCTGTAAACTAAAGACAAGGTCCTTGTACAGAAGTCGAGACTCGCGGACCTGAATCGCGCGATCTTGAAATCTGACGATCTGGCGGGTACGTTCAGATGTGTCCCAAAAATTAGAACCATGTTCCCGCGCAAGTCTGAGAAGCGCATTGGATCGAGCTTCAACACGCTCATCTTCAGCAGCAGGGTCCAAAAAAGAACCTATTTTGAAGGGATCGGCAGAAAAAAGAGAAGGCAAGCAAGAGAAAAAAGAAGTACGACCAAGATAATAAAGCACACCTGTCATATCCAAGCTAGATTCCGTCAGCAGCTCAAGCATGAAATTTTCTCGAGCAGAAGCTGCAGCAGCCTCAGAAACCGCGGTTTCCTTTTCAGCTATGGCATCTTGAGCCTGTTGAAGCGTCTTTTTCCCTCTCGGAAGATTTTCGAGCTCCATCATCATAAGTGATTGTTTCTTCATGGATTGACTGTTGTCGAAGTTCTTCCAAATCCCGTGCTGAGTTTTTACTCGAAGAATCCTCAATAAATTGAAAAGAACAGTGTTTTCTTCTAACGAGATGAAGGAAAACTCCTGGAGGGACCGGGAGTTGAAGTATAGTTGTCAAAAATCAACTGAAAACAAAATTTCGACATCAATCATGGAACAAAGATAGATTTTCATTCATTCTAATATATACATGTCTATTACAAAAGAAGGACTTCTGGACAATCACTGAAGCAATCATCACCAAGAACACTACGGCGACAGCGCCAAAAGGGGAAATAAATTAAAAGGAAAAAGCAAAAGTGGTCTACTTGACCTCCGGCTTTGAAGAACTCGGAGCAGGTGCTGGTTTATATCCAAGAGTGGCGAGGATCTTCTTCGAAATTGCCTCGCCGCTTTAATTAGTGACTGCCACTTCTTCGTTCTTTCTTGCCGTGCCAACTCTCGACCAGTCGACTTGTTGGCTCTCTGCAATCAAGGCCATTGTACCTTGACGCCAACCTTTAGTCCTTCTTGACGTTGGAGTCCAAGGTCTTCGCTGCTAGTGAAGACTTTGGCGAGATCAATGAAAATCGCGGGTTGCTCCTTTTTGTGGAAGAAATATGGGAAAAGCCGCGACAGTAGCTTAGCCTTCAGCCTAATCCGTTACGAGCTTCGTACCATGGATTTCCAGAGAAAGCGCGTCCAAGCTCGTCATCTTCAGGATTTTCCAACTCGTACTCTTGGTGTGTTCTGCTTAAAGCATAAAAAAGAGGATTATCAAAAGGAAACAAAGGAGGCCAAAACACGACGCGAGAAAGCAGCAAGGGTGGAAAGACTTACTAACAAAACATCGACTCTGCGTTTCCAGTCGACTAAGGATCTCTTCTTCTCGAGCAGAATGTTGAGCTACATTTTCTTCTAGAGCCTTTTCGCGTCGAGTCTTTTGAAGATCCTCGACATCGTGCAGCACTCTCGCTTTGTTTTCAATGCGAGCGTTTTGCTTCTCTCCAACTCAGCAGAAGAGCATTAGCGCGTTTAAGGCTTCCAAAAGTTTTTAGGAAACTGACAGACAAATAAAGCTGGCAGCACAAAATAGTGCAGTGATGACCACAAGTAAAGGGTGTATTTAGTATTCGATAAGTAAGAATGTCGATCCCAACGAGAAGCAGAAGGTGTTGACAAGCAGCTTCGATGAAGGATTCACCGTAAATGCTCACAGACAAGTATTCAGGGGTTTTGATATTGCAGATAAATAAAGTACAAGTAAATAAAATACGAGAGAAATAATTGCAGCGCGAGTGGCCCAATCCTTTTTAGCACAAAGGACAGTTTGTTTACTTATAATGACCAAACGTTCTCGAGGACACATGGGGATTTTAGTCTAGTACGCTTCATGTGGTTTAATAATCTTCATTGTTTTGATATGTTGTGTGGGTGAACCTATGCTAATGCACCGCCCTTCCTAGGACTAATACATACTTGTGATTATACCCTTGAAAGCATCCGCAACTACAAGAAAGTAATTAAGATAAATCTAACCAGCCTTAAACTCTGAGATCCTGCAATCCCTCCCGCATCGATATACTAACGGGGGCTTAGGTTTCGGTCACTCAACCCCGCAATTAGCAACCGAATACAAGATGCACTCCCTAGGCCCATAAATGGTGAAGTGTCGTGTAGTCGACGTTCACACGACACCACTAGAAGAATGACACCACAACTTAAATATCATAACATTGAATATTACTCAACCATAATTCACTACTAGCATTTAGACTTCACCCATGTCCTCAAGAACTAAACGGACTACTCACGAGACATCATATGGAATACAATCAGAGGTGATATGATGATGAATAACAATCTGAACATAAATCTTGGTTCAATGGTTTCACTCAATAGCATCTACAACAAGTATAGAATAACACCTGGAGAGTTTCCCCTATCAAACAATCAAGATTTAACCCGAATTGCTACAGCGATGACGAGGTGCAGCGGTGGTGATGGCTGTGTAGATGGTGGAGATGATGATGATGATGATGGAGATGATGTCCCGCTCGATGACGATGGCGATGGCGTCGATTTCCCCCTCGGGAGGAATTTCCCGCCGGATTCCTGCCCGCCGGAGAGCTTTTTCTCTCAGTGTTCTCCGCCCCGCGAGGCGGCGTAACCCTTCGTGAGGATCCTCTCGTGGCTTAGGTTTTCGGACGAAGGAGCACGCGAAGAAAAGGAGGCGAAAGGGGCTGTGGGCCCCCAGAGCACAGGTGGCGCGGTGCCCCGGGGCCGCGCCGCCCTATGGTCTGGGCCCACAGTGTCTCCTCTCTTCTTCCCCTTCTGGCTACCTCCGTCATTTGGAAAATAGGAATTTACGTGAAATTCCCTTCCACAGTTGATCTTCCGAAATATTGTGTTCTGACGGTGCTTTTTCCACAGAATCCTGGCTCCGTGCTTGATCCTCCAATGATGATGAAACATGCAAAATAGATGAAATAACATAAGTATTGTGCCCCAATATGAAATATATCAATGAATAACAACAAATTATGATACAAAATAGTGATGCAAATTGGACGTATCAACTCCCCCCAAGCTTAGACCTCGCTTGTCCCCAAGCGAAACTGAGCTCGATAAACAAGTCCACATGTTTATGGAGTGAAGAGTCGATAAATAAAATACGGACAAGAAGCATCATATTCATTCACACAAGACATTCTAGTAAACAACTTCCTCATATAACTCATCTCGAAATAAGTAAAGAGAAATCACAAGTAAAGGTGCATAAGAAATCATAATTGGTGATGGCAAACTTTGTTCTTGGTCAGAGAACTACTAACGGATTGTACTTCTAAGCAAAGCTTTCATATTAGAATTTATAGCTGAGCCTTCATATTTAAGCATAACAATCTCTTCATAATCATTGATAACTTCAAAGTCATATTCATTCAGATAAAATTGGTACTAAACAAGAAAGTATAAAAGACATGATCAACTGAATCATAGCATAAATGATTGGTTCACAACAACTCAATTGCTTGCTTGAGATAGAGGGAAATAGGTTTACTGACTCAACATAAAAGTAAAAGACAGGCCCTTCGCAGAGGGAAGCAGGGATTAAATCATGTGCTAGAGCTTTTCAAGTTTTGAAATCATATAAAGAGCATAAAAGTAAGATTTTGAGCGGTGTTTGTTGTTGTCAACGAATGGTAGCGGGCACTCTAACCCCCTTGCCAAACGAACCTTCAAAGAGCGGTTCCCATGAGGGACGGCATCTCTACCAGCAAGGTAGATCATCCCCCTTCTCTTTTGTTTACACATGTATTTTAGTTTTATTATGGGTGACACTCCCCCCAACCTTGGCTTTCTCAATCCATGGCTAACCGAATCCTCGGGTGCCTTCCAACATTCACATACCATGGAGGAGTGTCTATTGCAAAATTAAGTTGCTTACTGATAAATCAGGGAGCAAAACATGTGAAGAGAATTATTAATGAAAGTTATTAATTGGAACTGGGAACCCCGTTGCCAGCTCTTATTGCAAAGTTATTGGATAAGCGGATGTGCCGCTAGTCCATTGGTGAAAGTCCGCCCAACAAGATTGAAAGATAAAACACCACATACTTCCTCATGAGCTATAAAACATTGACACAAATAAGGAGTAATATGTTTGAATAATTTAAAGGTAGCACATGAAGTATTTACTTGGAATGGCAGAAAATACCATGTAGTAGGTAGGTATGGTGGACACAAATGGCATAGGTTTGGTCTAAAGTTATGGATGTATGAGAAGCATTCCCTCTCGATACAGGTCTTTGGCTAGCAAGGTTTGATAGCAAGATAAAGGTTGAGGGAAACAAACAAATATACATATGATAGAAACAATCATGCATCTTTCTCATAAGCACAAGCAATTTTAACTTCAGAATACTAAGCATAGAGATAATAGTAATATATCTAAGTGTATTTCTCTCTTCTATTAAACATCAAGATGTTGTTGCTATTGACCAATGCTAAGTTTGCCAAAACCAAATAGATTTACTTGATGCTCCCAAAGTGATATCAATACTCATGTCAAGAGTAATCATATAATGGAGATTGCAAACTAAAATAAGGTGTGCAAAAAGTAAATGATAAGACTTCTCATTAATATTCCATAACGATAACTCACACCAACGGATACATAGATAACTAACTAAGAGAGATACTTCCACATATACTATTCCATATGATAACTTCCCTATTCATGATATGACACTACTTGATAGTAAAAGGTAAAGGTGGTGATGTGATACCGCGGCACTCCCCCAAGCTTGGAACAAACCAAGGGGATGCCAATACCGATGATGAATTACTCCTTCGGCGATGATGGTGAATCTTTGTCGTCATCAGACTTCCATGGAAGAGGCCCTCCATCAACAAAAGACATCTTGGTTTCCGGAAACCTGAAACTCAGCATGACTTATGCGCTTAAACCTGTTTTCATACTCACGGTTCTGATTATGGACATCATATAGTTGAGCTTGGAGTTTGTTGGTATGTCTGAGTGAGAAGATATCGTCCCACAGCTTGCAGTCTCCTTCTTGTGTCCATCAATGAGTTCAGACACAATCTTGTGAAAGATATACTTCACGCTCAGCCATCTTCTTGTAGTTGAAAACCTCTTGTTCCAAATTTCTCCATCCGTCTTCCAAGCTCCCTTCTCCCTTAGGACCCTGGACATCTTTGATCTGCAATTCTCCACCCACGAGCTGCAACTCTTTGGGGTGCATCTTCAGCTCGTTCATGTACGGGTTGACGACGTCCTCAAAGAAGCTGTCCTTCTGAGTTCCCGACGAAGACATGATGGATCTAGATCCGCAGGATCCTGGCAGAAACAGCTCGAAACAAAACACGACGAGAAACGATATTACGGACCTCCAGGGTCCGGGGGATTATATAGCAAATATTTTTACGACAAAAGGAAGGTTCCAAGTCGAAAACGAGTCGGAAAGGGGCAACGAGGCGGCCAGACCATAGGTCGGCGCGGCCAGGGTGGGGCCCGCGCCGGCCTATGGTGGCACGCCCTCGCGCGTCTTTTCCACTCCGTTTCGATTCCGTAATTTTTCATATTTTCCAAAAACAGCAACAATAATGTTCGGAAAGGTAAACGCGGACTTTTATTACCTATACTGTTACCTATTCAAAGTCCAGTTCTGGCGGACTGTTAATTTGTCCTTTGATGAAAGCCTCCGGTGTTTCCACTTGAATAATATCGACATCAACATTATAAGAATCGCCCGAGATATAATGCTTGAGTCTTTGTCCATTCACCACTTGTGTGGCATTGCCTTGGAGAGAGCTAATTTTAATTGCTCCTGAACGATACACCTCCTCAACAACATATGGTCCTTCCCACTTCGAGAGTAATTTCCCTGCAAAGAATCTGAGACGAGACCGATACAATAGAACTTGATCTCCAACATTAAATTCTCTTTTGATGATCCTTCTATCATGCCATTTCTTAACTTTTTCTTTAAAGAGTTTAGCATTTTCATAAGCTTCACTTCTCCATTCATCTAGAGAACTTAATTGCAACAACCTCTTATTACCGGCTAATTTAGGATCTTTATTTAGTTCTCTAACAGCCCAATAAGCTTTGTGCTCTAGTTCTAGAGGTAAATGACAAGCTTTTCCATAAACCATTTTATAAGGTGACATTCCCATAGGATTTTTATAAGCAGTTCTATAAGCCCATAATGCTTCTTTCAATTTGCTAGGCCAATTCTTTCTAGATTTATTAACGGTCTTACCTAAAATAGCTTTAATCTCTCTATTTGATAATTCTACTTGACCACTAGTTTGAGGGTGATAAGCAGAAGCAATTCTATGATTAATACCATACTTAGCAAGAGTTTTTTAAAACCTCCATGAATAAAATGAGAACCTCCATCAGTCATAATATATCTAGGTACTCCAAATCTAGGAAATATAATATCTACAAGCATTTTTATAGAGGTCTCACCATCAGCACTTTTTGTAGGTATAGCTTCTACCCATTTAGTAACATAATCCAGCGACAAGTATATGAGTGTTACCGTCTGAAGAAGGGAAAGGTCCCATGAAGTCGAATCCCCAACAATCGAATGGTTCAATAACAAGAGTATAATTCATAGGCATCTCATTGCGTCTAGAGATATTACCAACTCTTGGCATTCATCACAAGATAAAATAAATTTCCTTGCATCTTTGAAGAGTGTTGGCCAATAAAAACCTGATTGTAGAACCTTCTGCGCGGTTCTATCTCCAGCGTGATGTCCTCCATAAACACTTCCATGACATTTATTCAATATCTCCTGTTGTTCATATTCAGGAACACATAATACCATCCACTCCTTCTTTATATAAGTGTGGGTCATCCCAAAAATAATGCCTCAAGTCATAAAAGAATTTCCTCCTTTGCTGAGCTGAAAAGGTTGGAGGCAAATACTTCGAACAATAAAGTTAGCATAATCTGCATACCAAGGGCTCTCTCGCGAGCTCACCTTTATTACAGCCAATTGTTCATTTGGAAAACTATCATTAACAGGAACAGGATCATAAGCAATATTTTCCAATCTAGACAAATTATCAGCAACAGGATTATCAGCACCTTTCCTATCTATAATATGTAAATCAAATTCTTGCAAAAGAAGTACCCATCTAATAAGCCTTGGCTTAGCATCTTTCTTTGTCATAAGGTATCTAATTGCAGCATGATCAGTATGAATTGTAACTTTTGAATCAACAATATAAGGTCTAAACTTATCGCAAGCAAAGACTACAGCTAACAATTCCTTTTAGTTGTAGCATAATTTCTTTGAGCAGCATCAAGAGTCTTACTAGCATAATGAATAACATTTAACTTTTTATCTACCCGCTGTCCAAGAACAGCGCCTACAGCAAAATCACTAGCATCACACATAATTTCAAAAGGCAAATTCCAATCAGGAGGTTCAACTACAGGAGCAGTTGTTAAGGCTTTCTTTAGAGTTTCAAAAGCTTCCTTACAATCATCATCAAAAACAAAAGGTACATCTTTTTGAAGAAGATTAGTAAGAGGCTTTGAAATTTTAGAGAAATCTTTAATAAATCTCCTATAAAACCCAGCATGACCAAGAACACTACGAATACCTTTAACATCCCTCGGATAGGGCATCTTCTCAATTGCTTCAACTTTAGCTCTATCAACTTCAATACCTCTTTTTATGTCCCAATAAATTCCTTCATTAACCATAAAATGGCATTTCTCCCAATTAAGAACAAGGTTAGTTTCTTCACATCTCTGCAAAACTTTGTCAAGATCGAATTAAACAACGTTGATGTTCAACAACAGGCTTTGCATCTTCTTCCATATTAATAGCATGTTGGCAAATAGAAGGAGAAATCCCTTTCAAATCATCAAGAGTATAGCCAATAGCTCCTCGGTGTTTCTTCAATATTTCCTAACCTTTCTTCCTCAATCTCAAAGCTTAGAACTAATAATAACAGGATATATTTTCTTATCATCAATATGAGCATATTTAAGATTATCGGGTAAAGGCTTTAGATCAAAAACAGGATCTTCCTTTGGTGGCGGTGTTGTACCCAAATCTTCCACCGGTAAATCATGCTTGAGAATAGGTTGGCGACGAAAAATTTCCTCAAGCTATCTCTTTCTTTCCTAAAAGCTTCACTTTCACTATTCTCCAAATGTTGCTGCAAAGGGTTATTAGGAACAAGAACAATAGATGCACATTGCTCCATTTTAAAATCATTACTAGGCAAGTCAGCTTATAAGGAGTTTTGGTAAATTTAGAAAAGTTAAATTCATAAGGTTCACCAGCAAATCTAGTCAAAATTTTCTCTTTCTTACAATCTATAATAGCTCCACAAGTATTTAGAAAAGGTCTACCAAAATGATAGGACAATGATCACTAGCAGCAGAACCAAGTACCAAAAAGTCACAGGATATTTAATCTTACCACATAGAACTTCCACATCTCGAACAATACCAATCGGAGAAATAGTTTCTCTATTAGCCAAATGAATAACCACATCAATATCTTCAAGTTCACAAGAACCAATTTCGTGCATAATCTCCGTGTAAAGTTCATAAGGAATAGCACTAACACTTGCACCAATATCACATAAACCATAATAGCAATGATCACCAATTCTAACAGATAGCATAGGAACACTAACTTGTTTGGATTTATTAGGATGTGAAACAATATTAGAAGCATCTTCACGGAAAATAATATGACCATCCTCCACATTTTCAGTCACAAGATCTTTAACTATAGCAACAGCAGGTTCAATTTAATTTGTTCTTCAGGTTCTTTAGGTTTCTTTTCACTTTTATTAACCGCACTAGATATGACAGAGTACTCCTTCATTTTAGCAGGAAAGGAGTTTTTTCAATATAAGCTTCAGGAATAACATTATCAACAGTTTCAATCACTACACATTTGTTTACAGATGAATCAATTTTATCTTTATACGGTTCATGATACTTATCAAAATTCTTCTTAGGCAGTTCATAATGAGAGGCAAAAGCTCTATAAAGATTTGCAACAACTTGGGAATCAAGACCATATGTAGCACTCATATTACGAAATTTATCAGTATCCATAAAAGCTTCAATGCATTTATAATCATAAATTATATACCTGATTCTCTATCTTTGTCATTCTCCCATCCTTCAGTATTTTCTTGGATCCGATCAAGAAGGTCCCTTTTAAACTCTTCTTTGTTGCGTGTAAATGATCCGGAACAAGAAGTATCCAGCAAGGTCTTGTCTTGAAAAGAAAGTCTTGCATAGAAATTATCAATAATAACATTACCAGGAAGCTCATGAATGGGGCATTTGAGCATTAAAGACTTCAATCTCCCCAAGCTTGGGCAATACTTTCTCCATCATGAGGCCAAAAATTATATATGCGGTCCCGATCTTTGTGAATTTCACTTGGAGGATAAAATTTGGAATAAAATAAAGGCACAATGTCCTCCCAATCAATAGAATCACCATTCTTCAGCAATTTATACCAGTGCGCCGCTTTACCAGACAGCGATATAGTGAATAGTTTCTTTCTAACTTCATTCATAGAAATACCTGCACATTTGAATAACCCGCATAATTCATGCAAAAACAATAAATGATCACCAGGATGGACAGTTCCATCCCCTTCATAGCGGTTATCCATAACACGTTCAATAATTTTCATAGGTATTTTATATGGTACTACTTCCTCACCTGGCGCTTCATCCACTACCGTTGCAGTAGTAGTAGATTTCCCAAATAGAAATTGAAGAGAAGATCTCTCCATAATGATTTATAGCAGAAAAGGCAAAATAAAATCAGCACAAACAGAAATTTCCTTACCAATTCCACTTACCAATAGCGCTTCACTCCCCGGCAACGGCGCCAGAAAATAGTCTTGATGACCCACAAGTATAGGGTGTATCGTAGTATCTTCGATAAGTAAGAATGTCGATCCAAGGTCCAGAAGGTGTTGACAAGCAGTTTCGATGAAGGATTCACTGTAAATGCTCACGAACAAGTATTCAGGGTTTTGATATTGCAGATAAATAAAGTACAAGTAAATAAAATACGAGAGAAATAATTGCAGCGAGTGGCCCAATCCTTTTTAGCACAAAGGACAAGCCGGTTTGTTTACTTATAATGACCAAACGTTCGAGGACACATGGGGATTTTAGTCTAGTACTTTCGCTTCATGTGGTTTAATAATCTTCATTGTTTTGATAAGTGTGTGTGGGTGAACCTATGCTAATGCACCGCCCTTCCTAGGACTAATACATACTTGTGATTATACCCTTGCAAGCATCCGCAACTACAAGAAAGTAATTAAGATAAATCTAACCACAGCCTTAAACTCGAGATCCTGCAATCCCTCCTGCATCGATATACTAACGGGGCTTAGGTTTCTGCCACTCCGGCAACCCCACAATTAGCAACCGAATACAAGATGCACTCCCCTAGGCCCATAAATGGTGAAGTGTCGTGTAGTCGACGTTCACACGCACCACTAGAAGAATGACACCACAACTTAAATATCCTAACATTGAATATTACTCAACCATAATTCACTACTAGCATTTAGACTTCACCCATGTCCTCAAGAACTAAACGAACTACTCACGGACATCATATGGAATACAATCAGAGGTGATAAGTGATGAATAACAATCTGAACATAAATCTTGGTTCAATGGTTTCACTCAATAGCATCTACAACAAGTATAGAATAACACCGGGAGAGTTTCCCCTATCAAACAATCAAGATTTAACCCGAATTGCTACAGCGATGACGAGGTGCAGCGGTGGTGATGGCGGTGTAGATGGCGGATGATGATGATGATGATGGAGATGATGTCCCGCTCATGGCGATGGCGATGGCGTCGATTTCCCCTCCGGGAGGGAATTTCCCAGCGGATTCCTGCCGCGGGAGAGCTCTTTTCTCTCTGGTGTTCTCCGCCCGGCGAGGCGGCTGTAACCCTTCGTGAGGATCCTACGGGCTTAGGTTTTCGGGACGAAGGAGCACGCGAAGAAAAGGAGGCGAAAGGGGCTGTGGGGCCCCCGAGGTGTGGCGCGGGAGGCCCTGGGCGCGGCCTATGGCCCCGGCCCACATGGCCCCTCTCTTCTTCCCCTTTACCTCCGTCATTTGGAAAATAGGAATTTACGTGAAATTCCCTTCCACAGTTGATCTTCCGAAATATTGTGTTCGACGGTGCTTTTTCCAGCAGAATCCCGGCTCCGGTGCTTGATCCTCCAATGATGATGAAACATGCAAAATAGATGAAATAACATAAGTATTGTGCCCCAATATGAAATATATCAATGAATAACAGCAAATTATGATACAAAATAGTGATGCAAATTGGACGTATCACGCGGTACCCGATAAATTGGGTGCCGAAGCGGAAGAGCTCTTTCATAAAAGGCTGAAGAGATTACAATGCCAAAAGGGCTCAAATTAGGAAGAAGAAAAAGTCGACATCAAGGAGAAAAAGAGGGAAACTCAAAACAATTTACCTCTTCCATCAAAGGAGTCAAGGAACAACCAGCTAATATGGTTGGTTCCTTGGTTGATTCCACCCTAGCTTTCTTCGGGGAAGGAGCTTGGGGGCTTACAGCTGGTGTCGGACGTTCAGGGTTTTGTGGAGGTGAATTCTTGTCGCCATCAGGACGAGCTTCTGAGACAACTAAAGTACGAGACGTGCTCGTTCGAGCAGTCTCGTCAATAGGTGCACCTTCCTCTTCATCGTCACTGCAATAAATATAGCAACAGGATAAAATAGCAATTTCAAAAAACATCGACAAAAGGGAAAAATACAGTACATAGCAATTTCAAAGAACTTACGAGCTGACAAGAGCAGCATCGTAAAGATCCAAAGTTTCCTCCCCGGCATTGGGTGCAGTTTTTTCAGCACGGGAAGCACCGGCTTTGGAGGTACCGGTGTCGACAGCTTCGTCTCTCTTCCTTTTGTTCCTGGGAGAAGCATGAAGGAGGCGAGCGTGTCGGGAAGGTTGCCTCGGCCTCAGCGTCCTTTTCAGAGGATGCCGCAGATTTTTGAGAAACCCGGCTTCACTCTCAGGGCGAGACGTACCAACTTGTCGTCGGTGACAACGACTGTTTTTCGCTTCCCACCTCGGGAAGGGAGGAAGAGAAGATAGAACAAGGTGACCCCGTGGATCAAAGTCGACAAAGAAGTTATATTTCGCTATAAGTAAAAATAGTCGATATAAAAAATTCGGGAAGAAGACATAATAGCGGCGAAGAACAAATACCTTGGGAAGAGGATTGGCGCCGCAAAATGGCGTAACCTTGCAAGAAGATGGAATGGTGTCCTTCTTGCTAAGCTTGGAGATCCTTCGGATTAGCTTCTCCAAATCTTTTGCAGAAAGATCTGTGGAGAGCCTCTCGACGTCTTCGTCACCAGCATACATCCAAAGGGGATTTTTTCGAGCTTGCAGGCTGCATTCTAATCCTAAGGAAGTAGGATGTGATTTGGATACCCGATAGCTCCTTGCCACGGGTACTCTGAAGTTCTCGGATGCGAGTCATCAGCGCCTCTGTCGCCAATTTCTCTTCTTCGGAAACTTCAGCATCCGGGAGGAGCGGCGAAGAATTTTGGCTCTTCCGTCGAAGGGGCGATGTTGTACTCCATTGAATCGAGCTTTCTTCATGCACACACAGCCACCTCTTGCGCCACCCTTGGACGGAATCAAGAAATTTGACGTCGAAGTAATCGACGTCGAACGAACACAGATAACGACGCCGCCAATATTATAGGCGACGTGAGAGCCATTACGGCGGAGGCAGAAAATGCGTTTCCACGAGCCCAATAGGTTGGACTCCGAGCATTCGTAACAGTGTGATAAAAATCGACACGTGCAAGATAGAATTGGGCGTCAGCTGAAGGCTGAAGCCCATAAACAAAGAGAAGACCGCGAAGAAACTCGTGGATAGGAGGGGAAAGACCGCGAATGAGATGATCAACGAAACTAACCCGGTACTCCATTGGAGGAGATGGATAGCTTTCCTCGTGGGGGAAGCGCAGTGCATCTTTCTTCTTGGTGAATCCCAACCTCTTCAGCAGGTTCATATCCTGGTTGGAGATCTTGGATCTCTCCCACTCCAGATCTTCGATGGCCATTGGAGATTGTTGGAACGCCGGGACGAGTGTGTCGCAAGGGTGATGATTCCCACTCGAATGGAGTAGAACAGCACGAGCTCGGAGGAGCGCACGAGGCAATGGGCGCAATGGGGGATTTTTGGCAGAGGTACAGGTGGGCGGCGTGAGCGAAAGTGACAGAGGAAGAAGATGATGCAATTAAATAGAGAAACGACAGACGGCACAGTGCGTCCGCCAGAAAAAGTGGAGGACGTGTGTCCCCCACTTGCACGACGTGTCAATCAGATGGGGAATTTGGACCCACAAGGCAGTGAGAGGAGGTTTTCGCATGTTTCCAATACAGAAATCGTGGCTATCATCAGCAATGACGTCATTGTGGTAAAAGAAAAACTCGACTAAGAAACCGGGAGAGAATATCGACAACGCAAGATTATTTCGGGAGACTTTGATCAAATACAAGTTTTTGCCCAAACGCTCGGGGGCTACTTTGGAAAAATAGAAAACTTTGAATATGACAAGATAGAAATGGCGAGAGCCTATGACCAATGCAAGCATTTGTTCATAGCCTCGGGGGGTACTCCCATCGGGAGCGCTGGTCGCGCACCCGATAGATAAAAAATATCGAGAAGGATTACAAATATAGCGGCAGAGGATATTAATTTGTGGAGCCTACACCCAAGCACAAGTTCTTGGCTGTAGCCTCGGGAGCTACTCCCATCGAACGCCTCGCGTGCATGAATTTTGATCAAAATAAAACAGAAGTGAGTATATTCCGAGTTACGAGATAACTCTACATATACTCCCATCGGGAAGACAAAATAAGTCATCAAATATGACTCGATAAAATGTGCTATTCCAACAGCGAAAAGCACTTGACAATATATTCTCGAGCGCTATAAGTCGCGAATAAATCTCTGAATGCCGCAAAACTTTGCGAAGGTGGACCAGATCCGTTCGAGCGGCGTGGCACCGTCTCGACGGCGGATTGCTACTTTTTCCGTATCAACAGATACGAAGAAAAACGGACGCGTTAGGTACCGATAAAATATGACTGGGACTCGACAGAATGGTAAGACCTTAAGCGGCACCTGTCGAAGTTTACACCAGTATACCGAGATCATATCCAGGACGTGATCTTGAAGTAGGTTTTTGCGGATTGCCACTAGAGCAGTTTAACAGTACGATCCGTTAGATGAACTAGCCCCAACTACGATATCCCTGTACAAAATAATATTTGCATATCGAAAGATTATGTAATGTAAATTGGAGATTTTCCTGATTCTTCGATTCAAGAAAATCTGGCCTGACATAGGCATCCCCAATGGGCCTGCCGAAGATGGTACCCGGTGTTTAATGAAGGCCCAGGACTCGAAGAATAAGAAGATTCGGAAGCCCATTTAGTGTTAAGGAAAAATAGATTGTTTTAGGAAAGATAGAGATTTGTAATCTTACGGATTGGGTACGAAACCCTCCTGAACTCTGTAACTTGTGTATTACGAAACCCTCGGCTCCACCCTCTATATAAGGGGGAGTCGAGGGACAAAGAAAGGGAGGAATTTACTGTCAACAGAGCCCTAGTTTTCATAATCGGCGAGTACTTTTCGGCTGAAACCTTCGAGATCTACTTGCCCTCTACTTCTAGCAAAACCCTAGTCTACAATCTGTAGGCATTGACAAATTAATCCCTTGTCACATGTTGACCAAGGTCAACACTTCATCATGTTTATTTGGGGAAAATGATTTAAATGAGGTAAAATACCTCATGCAATTTAATACTATCTCCTTAACAATTTAATATCATCAAATAATACAATATGAGTTTCTATAGACCATGGTCACTACCTCATGTTAAATTACTTGAGACAAGATTTAAATGAGAGAATAGCTCCCATACTATTTAATAAATAATTTGGTACAATTTAAATGGACTAGAAGTAGCCATAGAGCCATTTTTTAATCTAGGCCATGATCATACAAACAACTATGGGATATTTTTACATATCTATGTAGAGTATGTGAAATGTGATTTATGAGAGTTGGAATCAACTCAAAAGCATTTTTGGTTGATTTTTAATAATTGTTTGAAGTTACAAAAGGCCCTGCCTTGTTATTTTTATCACATTATTTCTATAATGAATCTAGGGTTGAGTCCAGTTTAGTTGTTTAGATAATTTTATAAGCTTTCCAAATATATAAAATTTGTTAAATTTGGCCAAGTAGATTTATTTCTAATCAAATTTGAAAATGGATCCAGTAAGCAATTTAATCAAATTCGAAATTTCAAATTCAAATACTTGGGCCTAGGCGGGAAACGTAGTTGGGCTCAGCAGAGAAAATGGACTGGGCCGGCCCACTTCACGTCCAGCGCGAGCAGGCCGCCTGATGGCGGGGTCCACGCGTCAGTGGGTCTTAACGCCCGAACCGGTAAGTTTCTATGAGGGCCGTTGGATTAGAACTAGATCGGACGCGCGAGAAGCGTCGTCGTCTCCGGCGAGAAGAGGTCACCGGCGCGGCGAGGCTAGGGGGTGGGAGAGCTCACCGGTGCTCCAGCGAGGGTTGGCAGTGTGCACGAGGACGTTGTCGACGACGGCGAACCTCCTGGTACCGGCGGCGTGTCCTGGGGTGGCTCCAATCGCCGGCGAGCTTCTGCGGCGGTCACGGGCTCCGGCGATCAAATTGAGTGGCTATGGCGGCTAATCGAGAAGGGGAGGTGGTCGAGGAGGTTGAGAAGGAAGAGGGGAGGCTACTGGTGTGGAAGAATCGGGCGGGGGAGTCCTCCTTTTATAATGGTGGAGCGAGGCCGTGGGCTGCGGCGAGCTCGACAATGGCGTGAGGGTTACAGCGAGCTAAGCGAAGGCGCGGCGTTGTTCAGCACGTCCGTGCGGTCCTCCTGGTGGTAACGGCGAGGCTGGGCGGTGCCTAACGCTGTCGGGCGCGTGCGATGTCCTGCGCGGCCGCGGCGGGTTTGGTTTCCGTCTCCGGCGACGGCGGGCCACGGTCGGGGACAAGGAGGTGTCTGGCGGGTTCCTGGTGCTGTGGCGATGCTCAGGGCAGAAGAGGGGGTCCAGGCGAGGTGCGAGTCGACGAGGCGATGCGTGCTCTGGCGCGCCCGTGGGCGGCGCCCATGCCAACCCTGGCATGCCCTGGACGTCGTGGGCTCGGCGTGTTCTGGTCGCTGCTGTGTTCCTCTCCGACCAAGGCTAGTCCAGGCTGGTTCAGTAGAGCAAGGTGAAGCTGGGGGACAAGGTTGGCGAGGCTAGAGGTGAGAGGGGTGAGAGATGGCATGTGCAATGCCATTGATGGCCGGCATGGTCATGGCATTGCCATGTTGGCCATGTCTAGGGTGACAAAGGGGTGGCATTGTGTTGGAGGGGACCAGGGGACAGTGGAGGATCAAATGTAAATCAAATTTGGGCCAGAGCACTATTTGAAATAGTGGTTTGTGTTTTATTTGATTTCTGCCCACCAAGTGTTCGACACAATGGCCGCAAGAAGAAAATTTTCAAATTTTGAAATGAATTTTGGTGGAGTTGATTCATATATTAAATGGCACACAATGGTGGTGGTGGTGTTCAAAATTTAGTAGATTTGCAAAATTCCAAATTGGGTATGATCTTGTTTTTGTCTCATTGTTGCTACTTTGCTTGATCACCATTTGAAATCTAGCAAGAATTTGCAGGGGTGTGTTTGAGCAAAGTTGTTCACCTTGATGTTGTCTTGGATGAGGTGCAAAGAGTTGAGTTTGTTTAGTTTGGAAATCTCCCAACACAGAGGCTCAAAGTAGGTGTCATGTTAAAATAGGCAGATTTGACCATTATCTCATGTGAGCATAATTTGATTTCAAATTCGATTTGATTTGAGTTTCTTTGATTCAATAAGTGTTATTAGGGTTTATTACCATTCTACAACTAATGGCACAAGCCAAAGTGTCCTAGATCAAAGATTTGTAAATTGTCCATAAGCACATGCATGTGTTGAAATTGTTATTTTTCTATTTCTTTTTCTTTCTCTATTCTTGATCATGGGATCATGTGTTAGGGTTTTAGCATCATTGTTCAACACACAAACAAGCATCATGGCAATAGCACAAGAATTAAGATAGGTACTATGCATAGCACATGTATTAATAAAAGTTTTTGTTAGTTCTCATTTTTGATATTTGAAAACTCCTTGTATTTATTTATTGAAATTTGGGATGTTACACTAAAGAGGCTTGCAGCTGCTGCAACAGCTTTTGCCCCGATTGGTGTCCCCAACCGGGACTAAAGGAACATTCGAACCGGGACTAAAACCATATGTCATCCTAGCCATTTGAAACCGGGACTAATGCTCACATTAGTTCCGGTTCCTAACGTGACCGGGACTAATGCTCCACTTAGCTCCGAACGAAAGCCTCTTTTTCTACTAGTACATTGTAGCATACCGTTGTTAAGGTCCAATATATTTGAGAATGGCGTGCTTTTCCGCGTGGTGTGAGTGAGTTTAAGACTATTCGTAGTAGAAGTATCATAAGTGGTAGTATCATGCATGCCATGTTAACAAAAATATGATGTGGCACACTAATTAATGAAGTGAGAAGTGAGAGCGATATCATAATATGATACCATATCATAGCACGTAAAACTAAAAAAATAATGGAGAATAAATCATACACACACATTTGCATTGAGATTGTACAGAATATTAAATATGATGAAATTATGATACTAGCATAATATTATACATTGTGGAGGTGATATCATAAACTAGTATCATGTCCATGATACTAGTGTACGATACTTTCGATCATGACTAGTCTAAGACCTTTATGCTATTAACAGGGATGTGAGTAAAATCTCCAAGTAGAGAGGGGCAATGGCCCGATGTTGCTGGGTAAGTCTCCACGTGGAGGCCGACAACCAGCTAGCGGCCAGTGCGCCGAATACTCGTGTCACGGGAGACAAAGGAGTGCAGGTGAGCCCCCTCACATCCCATGTCGCTCTGCTTGGGCGGCACCGGAGGCCCCCAACCCAGCCACCTCTAGCACCCCCTCCCTAGCATCCTCCCCCGCCGTTGCCGGTGGCGCCCGCCGGCCAACCCGCGGCGGTGGTGGGTCCCCCGCTGCCTTCTCTTCTACCTCAAGTTTTCTCCTAGGACTACCATGGTTCGGGTGTTCGAGGGCGTGGATCTGGGCTGCATCGTGAGCGCGGAGGATGCTCTAGCCATGGAGAGGTCGTCTTCCCTCAGTGAGGTGCTCGCTGAGCGTCGGGACCATGTACGTCGTTGCTGTCCTTGGTTGTCGTCGGTGTCGCGGGCTGGGGCTATGCCCCGCGTTGGCATGCAACTTTCGGTGTAGTGCTACACCGGATCTAACCAGGGTGGTCAGGCCGTGGCCATGGCCGACGTCCTATGTGCGGGATCTGGTGCATGGATCCAGTTTTGGTCCACGCAGTTTCTTCCTCGACCGGTGGACGCAATTGGGTTGAGTTATTTGTGGCTGGATGTGAGCTGGTGCGAAGTGGGGTGGCCTGTTGCGTGCCTGCGACTTGTCTTCTCAGAGGCGAGTTAGGTTGGCTTCTGGATTCTTGAGCGGCGGCTCCTTATGGTGGACACGGCGGCGCCTGGCGGCAGGTGGCACCGTGTGGGTGCTGGTTGGCAATATTGGTTGTGTAGACATCGGTATGTGCTGCATGGGAGGCATTCGTGGTGTTGGAGTCCTTGTTCTCCTGCCCAGGTCTTGGTGTATCCTACCTTGATCAGCTTCGGTTTCACCTCTCTGTTGTGCGAGGTGTTGTGGCTGGGGATTCCATGGACGGTGGTCTCTATTCGGGCGAAAGCCTTGCCCGACGTGGTCGATCCCGGTGACGTCGACGCTTGCGAGCGTCGCTTCCCTCCTTTGAAGCGCCATTGTGATTCAAACCCCTCCACCATTGGATCCGGGTGAAAAATCGCGTCCAGTCTATCGGGGCAGTGGCGGCGCCTTGGTGTCGCTCCCTTCCTGAAGGCGCTGCCTTGGTAGCCTTTGGTCCTATTCAGCTACATGCATGAACCTGCCGATATGAGCGGCCTAGAACAAACACTAGTAGAAAACGGGCCTTTCGTTCGGAGCTGCTCGGAGCATTAGTCCCGGCCACGTTTGGAACCGAGTTCAACGGCTAGTCGTCGTGGGTGCAGGTCTTGGGCGGCGAAGTGTGTCTTTCGGAGTGGCAGGCTCCCCCGCGGTGGGAGTGCTCTGATTCTCCTCTTCTTTGATGGTCTTGCTTTCATTTGCATTTCGAGCTCTAGGGTGAGCGCTCCATCATTTGTCGGTACGGCGCCCTCGTTCCTAGGCGAAAGGGCAGGACGATGGATGGGATGCACTGTGAAGCAGTCTGCCTGTGCTTGTTGGCGATGAATGCTTTCCTCCGATGGTGTGGCGTCTTCCTCCTCCGCGCTACCTCGTTCCGCGAATGTTTGGGTGGACGAAGATCCAAGCATTTGCAGGCTGTGCGTCGTGTTGTTTTCTATAGTGTGCCTATTGTGTGAGTGATCTTCGTAGCTATTTTCCTCAGCGTCTTGTAACTCTTTCCGTAACTCACTTTATTAACTTAAAGCTGAGCCTAATACCTTATGTTTAAAAAAAGTCTCCACGTGGAGACCAACTCAGCTCTATATAAATCTTACGGGATCATGTGTCCTGTGTTTTTTCACACACACTTTACAAAGTCATATCTTTCTTAAACAATATTCAATCCTAATAATGATCTTATTCGTAAACTTCAAACTATTATTTAGAGTAAACTTGATAGTGCCATTGTAGGGTTGAGTTTGTTCATGACAACTTTTTTGCAGCAAAGCTCAATTATAACTTCTATGGCCTTTTAACACAAATTCAATACCTTGTATTGGTCAGCAGCTAATGGTATCTTTATTTGTTGGTAAAACTAGTATCATCATACACATATATTCTTCAAAAAATGAAGCAATTGTCAAAACTGTAAAATGAGGACTACACGAATTTTTAATAGTTATATGTCTTTGTAACAACAATAAAAATATGTCTTCACAAAAGTAACAATCTCGACTAGCAGGTTAAGTTTATATCCTTACATTCTCAAGATTGATCATACTGATCCCACTTAACAATTCTTTGATAATAATGCCCAGAGAATATATGTCTGCCTGGAATGAAATTTCTCCATTGCGCATGTATTCTGGTGCAATATATCGCATGCATCGAATTGATGTCGTAGTAAATTTGAAAGGATCGTTGCGTATAACCAATTTATCAACCATAAATTCTAAACTCCAGCTTAGCTTACCATGTTCCAGCTATGTTCTTAGTAACCAGTGTGGATTGCCCTTGATCTAAGAGTCTTGATAAACCAAAATCGGTGATTTTTGCTTCCATTTGTGCATCCAACATGACATTATCGGGTTTCATGTCTAGATGGTTAATTTTAATACCATGAAGATGGCGCAGCCCATTACAAATTCCTCTAATCATTTTGTAACGCCTAGGCCAGTTGTCTCGATGGGAGTTCTCTGCAAAATCAAGCAAAAGTTCATTCATCTATGTAATAATATCAAATATGTGAATAGTGATGAGTTTGTGTTCTCTTCTGGCATTGTATCTTTGACAAGTATTGTTTCTTTACATGAATATTTATCTTTTTTTCCTTCTGCTTTTAGTTATACTGGTAAATGGCGTCAAGGGATGCAAACCATACACATGGAATACGATGAAAATAGTACGATTATAAGTAAGTGTTTACTCTGTATTGGAGGGATCTGGTAGTTATTTTTGAAGTGCTAGTATAAAACTATCTTGTCTATCATAGGAATAATTGGAAGGTATAATTGTTAGATAATAGAATAACATGATGATAAATTAAAGAAGTTGGCTGGTTCTATTTTTTAAGTGGTATTTATTCTCATGGATATGTAAACGGAGTTGTCAGCTCTGCATACCTCGTTGAAGATACTGTCGAATATTTCCATTTGGAACATACTCAAAACAAAGAAGCCTCTTTCGGTCCCTTGCCAACACTTGATTTCTACCAAATGACATCATTTCCTCTTGTGTCTCAGCACAATAACCTAGAAATTTTACTACATTCCTGTGATTTGTGATTCTTAAACACTTGATCTCCTTGATGAACAGCTCATCATCAAAATCATGCGTATTTGAGAGCTTCTTCACGGCAACGGTCAAATTTTGTGAACCTCCCTGTTTCAATCATGGTCTTAAAGTGCGCTTTTTTGCCCTACCAAAATTTACTATTTGAGGCAGTTGAGAATAAATCATACCTTGTACACATATCCATACCCACCACGACCAATTTCGTCTGAAAAGTTTGCTGTAATGGTTTTCAAAAGTCCATATGATAGCTTGATTGGCACTGCACTTGCATCATTCAGAATGCTTACTAGGACTTGGAGTTCATCCATTTCTATAATGCAAAAATATGCTCTGGAGTAAGAACAAATATATTGTAATATTGTTTCTTCTTTTTTTAAAAGAGTTTAATATACTTTTCTTTGTACTCCTATACAGTACTATTTGCTCCACTAAAGGTTTTCCAACAAAACTCAAGACATATGGTTTCCACACATGCCAACAAGGATCAAACTGCAGAATTATACTCCATACATCCCACGAAGATTGTTTGAGATTTGTGAAAAAAATAGATGTATCTAGATGCTATTTACTGTCTAGATACATTCAAATTTTGACATATCTCAGACAATCTCTATGAGACAGAGGAAGTATATCCATTTGAATCAATGTATTATTATATATGGAGCATCTCTATTTTGCATTGTGATTCAATGAAGGATTAAAACACTTTTATGGAATATGTTAAGCGCCAGTTATGCAACAGAGTATGCAGTGACTATGACTGGTTATAATTACAAGGCATAAGCATAAGAAGCTGCCCAATACTTCTAGTATCACATACATACAATCTATATTCTTTATACAAAGTGTTATATTGTGATCCAAATTCATATACTAAAGGGATACTAACTTCTAACGAGCGGAGTGGGACCCGTCGCCAGTACGCAACAGAGTATGCGGTGTTTACAAAGTGTCAGAAGTTAGCCCAGATGTCATGCCCTGCAGGGACGCATGCGAAGGGGGGTGCGGGGGGTGGCAGCCCCCCACGGTACGGATCGATGTCACCGTCTATATATACCTCTTGAAAGCCGCTGGCTAGGGTCTATCAGATTATAAGATAACCCACGGCGTTTGTAAACACTCTCCGATATAGTAAAGTTTTGCTGGGATTTTCCACGTTAAATCGTGTGTCTCCGCTGCATTTTCCTTTATCGTTCTTGGTTATTGTAACATCCCAGATTTCAATAAAAAGAAAAGAAGAAGGATTCCAGAGAGCAAAATTTCAAACCAACAAAAACTTTTTCTTACATATAGTGCCATGCATAGGACTTGTGCATTTGAGTGATATGCCATGATGATGGTTAAGGTGTTATTGTGATGAACCCTAAAACCCTAAAGTGATCTAGTGAAGATCACAAACCCAATAAATCAAAAAGAGAAAGAAATCAAATAAAGACAAAACCCTAAAACCCTAACATATGGCTTATGCCATTTTTGAAAATCTTTACCCTAGATCAATTTGGCCTTCACCATTAGTGGTATTATGTTACTAAACACTTATTACAACTTTGGGAATCAAAGAAACACAAATCAAATTAATTTCAAAATCAAATTGTGATCACATATGATGATGGTCAAATCTGCCATTTACAATCTGGTCACCACTTTGAGCCCCTGGATTTCAAGATTTTCAAACCAAACAAACCCAATTCTTTGCACCTCATCCAAGAGCACATCAAGGTGAACAACTTTTGTAAAGACCACCATACCAAAATCATCTTGGATCAAAAACCATGCTCATGCAAAGTTGAGACTTTTTAACTTTATCAACAATCCCACATTTTGCAAATTTGCATTTCTTTTATTTTTAAAATTTCACCACCACACATATTTGTCTCTGGTCATTTGCAACTTATCCAAATGCACCATTTTCAAATTTTGGAACTACTTGAGCTCAACCAATTTTGGCAAGATTTGACAAATTTCAAATATGGATCAAATCCAAAACACTATTTTGAATAGTGTTGGCCCAACCCTAATGCCCCATCTCCACCCTACCTGTCCCCTGGTCCCCTCTCTTCTCTCCACCAGCATAGCAACCCTAGGAGGGGAAGCTAGCAAGCAAAGACATGGCCATGCCGGCCATGTCGCCACCATGCCATGCTCCCCCTCTCTCCTTCCTTCCCCAACCCTGGCCACCATGCCATTCCGCACCACCTCACCCTACTGCACCGGCCTACGCGTGCCATTGCCGGAGAGAAGCTCTACACACGCCAGACACGGACGCGCCCATGGCGCCCAGGCCATGCCGACGACGTCGCACGCATGCCCACGGGCACCTACTGGCCACGAGTCGCCTCGACGCTCTACGCTGCCCCTGGCCCCCCCTCGCTGCACGTTGAGCATCACCGTGACACCGCGACGCCGCCAGACATGCTCACGACCGCGACCCTGGACCGCCGCCGCCGGAGACGACGACACAATCCCTCCACGGCCGCGGCAGACACGGAAGCAATGTGAACTCTCCAGATGCCGCCCGACCCAGCTGTCGCCACCGTTAGCTTCGCCTGGACGTGTAGATCACTGCTGCACCAACGCCTAGCCCCAACACTCGCCGGAGACGCCGCGCGCATGTCGACTTGGCCACTGCCCCGCAGCACCTCCACGCCTTTATAAATAGAGCGTTCCCTGGACGCCATTGAGCACACCATTCCACTCCCCACCCTTCACCGCTTCTCCTCGCACTGTTAGCCAGACCAATCGCCGCCGGAGTCACCGCAATCGCAAGCTCGGAGCCGCGGAAGCCCTGGTGCAATCGCCGTCGATTCAAGCCTCCCCAAGCTTCGCCACTGCTACCAGCCGCCTCAGCATCATCGACAACGTCGCCGTGAACCTCGCCGCCGACCGCCGGAGCCCTGGTTAGCCCTCCGACCCCCAAGGTTCGCCGCCAGAGCCGCGGCATCTCGCCGGAGAAGAAGATGATCGTGCGCCGCACGATCACCTTCTAATCCAACGCCCCACAGCCCCCGTACCGTTTCGGGTTTTTAAGAGACGCTGACGGGTGGCCCCCACCCGTCAGGCAGCCCGCGCGTCGTGGATGCGTGGTGGGCTGGCCTTGGGCCGTTTTAATCCAATTCGGCCCAACTAGTTTTCCCGCCAGGCCCAGTTATTCAAATTTGATTTTTCAGATTCTATTTAAATTCAATACTGGCCCTGTGTTTGAAATGGAATAGTTTCAAATTTGCTTGGCCCAATTTAGCAAACTTTATATCTCTGGAAAGCTCATGAAATTATCTAAGCAATGCCACTGGTCTCAACCCTAGATTTGGTGTAAAAATAAAATGGCAAAATAAATAAGGCAGGGCCTTTTGTGACTTTAAACAATTATTAAAAATCAACCAAAAATGATATTGGGTTGATTTCAACTCTCATATCTCACATTTCACTTACACTAATTGTCTCTGCAAAAATATAGTGTGGTCACTTTGGATGATCATGGCCTAGTTGAAATCAAGGACTATATGGCCAGTTTAGTTGAGTGATATTGTCCAAAACTATTATGCAAATTATATGAGGTATTATACTTCATTTAAATCTTGTCCCAAGTGAATTCATGTGATGTTTGCACCCCTGGTCAAACACTCTTAGATGAAATACTTGGAGATTTAAATCATTTGTAGAATTATTAAATGGTATGAGGTGGTCTACCTCATTTAAATCATTTTCTCAAATAATGATCATGAATGGTTGACTTAGGTCAATATAAAATTCATGTATGATTGTTGAGAAATTAAATCTTAAGAAGATTTCAATGAGACGAAATTATTTCTCAAGGACCCTATGGAAACTATCATTTACATATGTAATAAGAAGGAATTAAATTCTCTCAAGCAACACCACCAATGCACCCTAATTATATTAATTGTGTGCTTAGAGTAGTTGGTGTGAATATGTGTGATGTTTGGAATAGCCAATAAATTGGTTGAGTGATTATACCTCGTATTCAAATTTAGACGCTAGCACCGGAGAATACCGGAGGAAGAAGGTTGCTACCAAGAGGAGGAGGAGGACTTTGAGAACTACCAAGGCAAGCTAATATTCTTGCAAAGTGCAAAGTTCTACCAAGAACAAGGCACACTCATCCTTTCTTATGCTTCATGAACCCATCCAAAGTTTTACTCTTACAAGTTTTCACTTTGAATATTTAAGCTTCCTTTTATAGTTAACTTTGGTCTAAGTCTAGAATACTACAAGAGTATCAAACTTAGCCTAACTAGCATTACAAGTAGTTAGCACCCCTCATGACTAGATGCTAGTGCTAATATTAAAACTTGACTACTCTAGATGGGAACATGTGACTTGAAATGAAATTGAAACTTTGGAATGATGATGCATTCCATTGAATGAATTTTGAAGGTGAATATGACCAAGAGAAGATAGTGATTTTTGATTAAAACTGATATTGGTTTGGATGCGACACCTTTCCAATTCCTGAGTACCCCCACAATACCTGATTATGGGTAAGGGCTTAACTAGAAATTTATGTATCTTAGTATGGGTTCCCTCTAAAACACATCATAGGGGTTATGCCGAGGCTGCCTCCGTTGTTGAGAAATGATGTGAATTGAGGTGAATTGTACGGCCAAGCCCTGTGCAGCCCAGGTTGAGTTGGTCTTCTTTGGGAGGCCAAGCTCATGGGGAGAGGTGCCTATACTAGGGTTTATAAGTGAAAGGTTATGGTTGATGATCCGCGTACTATGTTACGATGATTCGGGGTTATCCCGACGGATGAAATCAAATGTTGTGGCACAAGTGTGCAACCTCTGCAGAGTGTAAACCTATTCGAATAGCCGTGTCCACGGTTACGGACGGTTGGAAAGGCCATACAGTTCCCTGTGTCAGATTCTTGAAAATTATTGATAAATTGAATGGTGAATGGTGACTTGTTTTTGAATCACAACTGAGTTGTGGGAATGACACTAATGTTCCCACTTGAGTTGGTTTGCACATGAATAATTTTTTTAAATACTTGTGAACAAAAATTGGCTTTATGCAAATAAACTAGAGCTTAGCACCCTTTACTAAGAATTGTGAGTACTTACACTAGTATTAGTTTTGCGAGTACTTAAAGTACTCACGGCTTTCCCCGGCTATTCAAATGGCCAGAGTATGAAGATGAACAGAACTACCAAGGAGATGACCAGCAGGACGCCTACGACAACTAGGAGTCTTCGACGTCAAGCGTTGGCTGTGGACTAGAGAGTCCATTTATCTTTACGCTTCCGCTATGAACTTGTGTTTGTTCGTTGATCAATAGCTCAACTATTCATGTAATATGGATCATGTGATTCAAGTTGTAAGACAATATGGTTTGTAATGAATGATGACTATGATGTTCAACTATTATGCCTCGCAACAACAATATTCCTGGGATTGCGATGAATGACATAATAGGCATCTGGACTTAAAAATCCGGGTGTTGACAAGTTGGTATCAGAGCCATCATTTGACCTTAGGAGACCCTAGCTTAGAATGGACGTTCTGAAAAAGTTAGTTTCATAAAGGCAAAGGAAATGAATACTTGCAAAAATTTATACCCCCTCTTCCCCTTGAGATCTGTTCAAAATGATATGCCATGCTCTTCCTTATAAAAGTACCTAAAAATTTGGACACACTTGTTCACTCCCTAACTTGCTCATCTAATTCACTTTCAGATGGAGCCAACCAACGTCAAGTTTTACCAGCTCGGGAACGGCGGGGACTTGATCTTCGAGAGGGACCTTGACGGTCTGTTGGAGTACCTTGGGCGCCCGCACCCGGAGTTTCACGGAGTCGAGGTCAACGACCAGCACGGAGGGGAACTTCAGTGGGTCATCACCGCTGACTTGAGGGGCAAGATGGAGCCTCCTAACTCTGAGAGGATCCTTTTCTCCTTTAGGGAAAGCAGCTGGATGGACGGACTCGCTCGTGCTCTTCAGGAAGCACTTGCCCGTCTGTGCGGACAGAATGTGGTGGCGGTACTCGCGTCTCGCTTTGCTAACCATGCAAGGCGTGACTCCTTTGGAGCACCCATGGAGCTGCAGGTGCACCCCGAGCTGAGACACCACGTGGACCACCTAGATTTCATGCTGTACCAGACTCAGATGGAGCTGGACAACTCCCGCGCTTACGCCAACCAGACTCACATGGCCTTGGCTCACCATGCCGATGCCATCAAGATGCTAAGCAAGGACCGCAAGTCACTCCGCCTGCAGCGTGCCAAGAAGGACGCTACCATTGCGCGCCTTCGCGCAAAGATAGTCTCCTTGGAGGCCACTGTCAAGACCCAGGAGGACCAGCTGATGGAGATGGAAGCAGAAGGAGAAGACATTCAGGGAGGAGAAGCCTTCCTGAGTGACGACGATGACTTCGAGGAGGATGAGTTCACTGATGAGGAGGACTACGAGTTCATGGAGGCCGCAGAGGATGGAATCACCCCCATCGATGTGGATGTGGATGTTGAGGAGTAATTGCACTAGAGCACTTATGTAGGTGTGAGTTGTATCCCGTCCTTGGTATCGTAGCAGGAGAAGAATGGTTCTTAAAACCATGGGTGTGTTAGCTTGTAATATGTGATGAATGAATGAATGAATGTTTGTGTGTTATGTCATCATCAAAAAGTTTTCAAGTTTTAAATATTTTCAAACTTACTCAAACAAGCCATAGAAATTCCCTCTTATCTCATGATCTGTCTACATGTTCAGATGGCTCGTCCGAATCGCAACGCAAATCCGGATGCAATGATGCAACTGCTGCAAACCCCATGGAGGGGGAGGCTGAGCGAACAAGCAACATGGCGCACTGCAGCAGCAACAATTATGGCCATGGCAACCATGATCACCACGGAGGTCAAAACTTCAAGAACTTCCACAACACCAACCTGTCTTCAACAAGACGAAGAACCTCCGGATGCCATGACTGCCACACCATGGAAAACAACTTAGAAGTGGCTGGAGTGGAGACCAATGAGAAAGTGCTGTTTGCCACGCACTACTTAGCAGGACCAGCAAGAGCCTGGACCAGCACCCGTGCCATGAACGGAGGTCAAGTCATGACTTGGGCAGATTTCAAGCTCAAGTTCAGCAAGTACCATGTGCCCCCGGGCTTGATCAAGAAGATGAGGGATGAGTTTCATGAACTCAAGCAAGGCAGGATGACAGTAGTAGAATACCGCGACAGGTTCCTTACCCTGTCAAGGTACGCCCCGACGACCGACACCACCAGAAGAGGCGAGATTCTGAACGGACTGCATGATGAGATGCACTGGTCCCGTCAACATTCCCTTCGCAGACCTTGAAGCATTAGTAGACTCTGCCATCCAGATGGAAGGCAAGCTGAACCAAGCCAATGAGAACCGGAAACGCCGCATGATGCACGAGAGTGGGCCCAGCAATGCCCTGAAGTATCGCCCAGCTCAAGCGGAGGTTTCACTCCGAGAAACAACAACAAGCCCCAGATGTAGACTTCACGCCCGGGTTATCAGAACCGGAGTGGAGGAAACCCCAGGCCAGGAGGCCACCACAACAACCACAGCTACCAGAACAACACCAACAACTTCAACCGCGCTCCACCCAGCCCCCAACAACACCAACACCGCCCCCAGAACCGGAAGCAACGCCATCCCCGTCGCAACCAAGGACAAGGCCACCATCACTTGCTATGAGTGTGGTGTGGTGGGACACTACTCCAACGAGTGCCCCAAGAGATTAGCCAAGATTGCAGCCAACACCGCTGCACCTGCTCAGCAACAACGCCGTGTCTCCACCGCAAGAAGTTCGCCCCAACAACCCCAATAACCGCAGCGGCCGCTCTTCCACATGAATGCTGAAGAAGCCCAGAAGCACCGATGTTGTACTGGGTATGTTTTCGGTTAATTCAGTACCTGCCAGAGTGTTGTTTGATTCCGGAGCATCTCATTCATTTGTCACGGAAGATTTTGCATCCACAAGTAAAATTCAACCTATCAGTTTGAAGCATGTAATGATAGTTCAAATTCCCGGATCAACCACCAAAGCTAGAAAATTTTGCAAAAATGTACCCATCAGAATCCATGAAGTAGATTTCTATGCCAATCTGATTATTCTGGGAACCAAAGGTTTGGAAGTCGTACTAGGAATGACTGGATGTCAAAACACCAGGGACTGATTGACTGTGCCAAGAAAGCCATCACCATGACTAGCAGCACCGGTATCCTAGTAGAACATATATCTGAAAGATTACCCAGAAAATTTACTTGCAACCAAAGTGTAGCCAAGCCAACTGGATCAGATCAGGGTCGTGCTGTCGATGCCGATGTGTTTCTGAAGGTCTACCCGGTATGCCCCCAGATCGGGATATCGAGTTTATCATCGAGTTAATCCCGAACAGGACCTATAGCCCGGAGAGCCTATAGCATGAACCCGAGTTAGTGGAACTAAGAAGCAACCGGATGAACCGTAGCCAAAGGTCTGATCCGACCAAGCGTCGCCTTGGAGATCCCAGCTTTGTTTGTGGATAAGAAAGACGGTGCCGTCATTTATGTACGGATTATCGTAAGCTTAACGATGTCACCATCAAAAACAAATACCCCTTGCCAAGGATAGAAGACCTGTTTGACCAGTTGACCGGTGCCATTGTGTTCTCTAAGATTGATCTTAGGACTGGTTATCATCAAGATGAACAACGGATATCCCAAAGACTGCCTTCACCACCAGATATGGATTGTATGAGTACAACGTCATGTCATTTGGATTGACCAATGCCCCCGCTTATTTCATGAACCTCATGAATAAGATCTTCATGAACTTTTTGGATAAGTTTGTCGTTGTCTTCATCGACGACATTCTTATCTACTCCAAAACCGAAGAAGAACATGAGCAACATTTGGAAATCATCCTAGGAACCCTTAGGCAGCACAAGTTGTATGCCAAGTTCAGCAAGTGCGAGTTTTGGTTGAAGGAAGTAGGATTCTTGGGACATATCTTGTCTGCAGGAGGAATAGCCGTAGATCCCGCCAAGATTAAAACAGTGGAAGAATGGAAAGCCCCAACCACTCCGACTGAAGTCCATGCCTTTCTCGGATTGGCCGGATACTACCGGAGATTTGTTGAAGGATTTTCCAGCATAGCCCGACCAATGACTCAGCTGTTGAAGAAGGACAAGAAGTTTGAATGGACGGAGAAGTGTGAAGAGAGCTTCCAGACACTGAAAACCAGACTGACCACAGCCCCAATCCTAATCATGCCGGATATCACCAAACCATTCGACGTCTACTGTGATGCATCCAAGATTGGTCTTGGATGTGTGATAATGCAGGAAGGCAAGGTGATATCTTATCTGTCTCGGCAACTGAAGCAACATGAGCAGAACTACCCAACCCATGACCTCGAGCTTGCAGCCGTAGTTTTAGTACTGAAAGTTTGGCGTCATTACCTCATGGGTAATCGATGCGAGATCTACTCAGATCACAAGAGCCTGAAATACATTTTCACCCAGAAGAAACTAAACATGAGGCAGAGGAGATGGTTAGAGTTGATAAAGGATTATGATATGGAAATCCATTACCACCCCGGCAAAGCCAATGTAGTAGCAGATGCCCTGAGTAGACGCCGTGTCGTTAAACTCCATGATAGCCGCAGAACAACCTAGCCTACACCAAGAGTTTGAGCAGTTCAGAATGGAACTAGTGAGTGAAGGATTCCTAGCCAGCATAGAGCTTCAACCCACCTTGATTGGTCAGATCAAAGAAGCACAGAAGGGAAATACCAGCATTGACGGAATCAAGAACCAAATAGCTGCAGGGAAAGCACCGGGATTCACCGAAGATGAGGAAGGAGTTCTTTGGTACAACGGACGCCTGTGCGTACCATCGGACTCGAGTTGAAGCAAGTTATTCTGCAGGAAGCCCACGATACTCTTTATTCCATCCACCCCGGAGGTACCAAGATGTACCAAGATTTGAAGGAACAATTTTGGTGGCATGGAATGAAGAGGGAAATTGGAAGCTACATCGCCAAGTGTGACATCCGTCAGAGAGTCAAGGCAGAACATCAACGACCCGCAGGATTGCTGCAGCCACTGCAGATTCCAGAATAGAAGTGGGACTCAGTAGGAATGGACTTTATCACAGGTTTGCCCAATTCCAGCAAAGGAAATGATTCGATATGGGTAGTCGTCGATAGACTGACCAAGCTAGCCCATTTTATCCCTGTCAAAACCACCTACCAAGGCCCAAAGTTAGCTGAGTTGTATATTTCCAGAATAGTAGCCCTGCACGGAACCCCGAAGTCAATCGTGTCAGATAGAGGATCACAATTCACCTCAAGATTCTGGCAGAAGGTGCATGAAGGACTCGGAACCCGGCTGAATTTCAGCACAGCATATCACCCGCAGGCCGATGGACAGACTGAAAGAGTCAACCAGATACTAGAGGATATGCTGAGAGCCTGTGTGCTAGAGTATGGATCTAAGTGGGAAGACTGCCTGCCTTACGCGGAATTCTCATACAACAACAGTTACCAAGCCGCTTACAGATGGCCCCCTTTGAAGCCTTGTACGGAAGGAAATGCCGTACCCTCTGAATTGGTCAGAAGTCGGAGAAAGCCAGGTCTTTGGACCAGATGTTCTTCGAGAAGCCGAAGAGAAGGTGCACAAGATTCGAGAGTACCTTAAGACTGCTCAGTCAAGACAGAAGAGTTACGCCGACAAGAGACGCCGAGAGACCTTTGAGATCGGAGATTTTGTCTACCTCAAGGTGTCACCCCTTAAAGGAATGCAGATTCCAGCTGAAAGGAAAGCTTGCACCCCGATATGTCGGACCCTTCAAAGTTCTCAGCGCCGAGGTGAAGTATCTTATCAACTGGAGCTACCAGAAGAGATGTCGGCTGTGCACAACGTGTTTCACATCTCACTCCTCCGGAAGTGCCTAGAAGTCCCCGAGAAGACCGAAGTGTTCAAGAACATCGATCACCGATCGGTGGATATCAACACGGACTTGACATGCCGATTCGCATACTGGAGGAAGCACCGAACCACCCGCACCCGAAGAATCAAGTTTCTGAAGATACAGTGGAGTAACCATACTGAAGACGAAGCCACTTGGGAGCGGGAGGAAGATATGAAGAAAGAATACCCAGATCTCTTTAGTACCTAATTTTCTTTTAGATCTCGGTACGAGATCTTTTGTAAGGGGGAAGGGTTTGTAACATCCCAGATTTCAATAAAAAGAAAGAAGAAGGATTCCAGAGAGCAAAATTTCAAACCAACAAAAACTTTTTCTTACATATAGTGCCATGCATAGGACTTGTGCATTTGAGTGATATGCCATGATGATGGTTAAGGTGTTATTGTGATGAACCCTAAAACCCTAAAGTGATCAAGTGAAGATCACAAACCCAATAAATCAAAAAGAGAAAGAAATCAAATAAAGACAAAACCCTAAAACCCTAACATATGGCTTATGCCATTTTTGAAAATCTTTACCCTAGATCAATTTGGCCTTCACCATTAGTGGTATTATGTTACTAAACACTTATTACAACTTTGGGAATCAAAGAAACACAAATCAAATTAATTTCAAAATCAAATTGTGATCACATATGATGATGGTCAAATCTGCCATTTACAATCTGGTCACCACTTTGAGCCCCTGGATTTCAAGATTTTCAAACCAAACAAACCCAATTCTTTGCACCTCATCCAAGAGCACATCAAGGTGAACAACTTTTGTAAAGACCACCATACCAAAATCATCTTGGATCAAAAACCATGCTCATGCAAAGTTGAGACTTTTTAACTTTATCAACAATCCCACATTTTGCAAATTTGCATTTCTTTTATTTTTAAAATTTCACCACCACACATATTTGTCTCTGGTCATTTGCAACTTATCCAAATGCACCATTTTCAAATTTTGGAACTACTTGAGCTCAACCAATTTTGGCAAGATTTGACAAATTTCAAATATGGATCAAATCCAAAACACTATTTTGAATAGTGTTGGCCCAACCCTAATGCCCCATCTCCACCCTACCTGTCCCCTGGTCCCCTCTCTTCTCTCCACCAGCATAGCAACCCTAGGAGGGGAAGCTAGCAAGCAAAGACATGGCCATGCCGGCCATGTCGCCACCATGCCGTGCTCCCCCTCTCTCCTTCCTTCCCCAACCCTGGCCACCATGCCATTCCGCACCACCTCACCCTACTGCACCGGCCTACGCGTGCCATTGGCGGAGAGAAGCTCTACACACGCCAGACACGGACGCGCCCATGGCGCCCAGGCCATGCCGACGACGTCGCACGCATGCCCACGGGCACCTACTGGCCACGAGTCGCCTCGACGCTCTACGCTGCCCCTGGCCCCCCCCTCGCTGCACGTTGAGCATCACCGTGACACCGCGACGCCGCTAGACACGCTCACGACCGCGACCCTGGACCGCCGCCACCGGAGACGACAACACAATCCCGCCACGGCCGCGGCAGACACGGAAGCAATGTGAACTCTCCAGACGCCGCCCGACCCAGCTGTCGCCACCATTAGCTTCGCCTGGACGTGTAGATCACTGCTGCACCAACGCCTAGCCCCAACACTCGCCGGAGACGCCGCGCGCATGTCGACTTGGCCACTGCCCCGCAGCACCTCCACGCCTCTATAAATAGAGCGTTCCCTGGACGCCATTGAGCACACCATTCCACTCCCCACCCTTCACCGCTTCTCCTCGCACCGTTAGCCAGACCAATCGCCGCCGGAGTCGCCGCAATCGCAAGCTCGGAGCCGCGGAAGCCCTGGTGCAATCGCCGTCGATTCAAGCCTCCCCAAGCTCCGCCACTGCTACGCCGCCTCAGCATCATCGACAACCGCCGTGAACCTCGCCGCCCTCGCCGGAGCCCGACCCCTCCGACCCAAGGTTCGCCCGGCGCCGCATCTCGCAGGAGAAGATGATCGCCGCCGATCACCTTCTAATCCAACGCCCCATAGCCCCCGTACCGTTTCGGGTTTTTAAGAGACGCTGACGGGTGGCCCCCACCCGTCAGGCAGCCCGCGCGTCGTGGATGCGTGGTGGACTGGCCTTGGGCCGTTTTAATCCAATTCGGCCCAACTAGTTTTCCCGCCAGGCCAAGTTATTCAAATTTGATTTTTCAGATTCTATTTAAATTCAATACTGGCCCTGTGTTTGAAATGGAATAGTTTCAAATTTGCTTGGCCAAATTTAGCAAACTTTATATCTCTGGAAAGCTCATGAAATTATCTAAGCAATGCCACTGGTCTCAACCCTAGATTTGGTGTAAAAATAAAATGGCAAAATAAATAAGGCAGGGCCTTTTGTGACTTTAAACAATTATTAAAAATCAACCAAAAAATGATATTGGGTTGATTTCAACTCTCATATCTCACATTTCACTTACACTAATTGTCTCTGCAAAAATATAGTGTGGTCACTTTGGATGATCATGGCCTAGTTGAAATCAAGGACTATATGGCCAGTTTAGTTGAGTGATATTGTCCAAAACTATTATGCAAATTATATGAGGTATTATACTTCATTTAAATCTTGTCCCAAGTGAATTCATGTGATGTTTGCACCCCTGGTCAAACACTCTTAGATGAAATACTTGGAGATTTAAATCATTTGTAGAATTATTAAATGGTATGAGGTGGTCTACCTCATTTAAATCATTTTCTCAAATAATGATCATGAATGGTTGACTTAGGTCAATATAAAATTCATGTATGATTGTTGAGAAATTAAATCTTAAGAAGATTTCAATGAGACGAAATTATTTCTCAAGGACCCTATGGAAACTATCATTTACATATGTAATAAGAAGGAATTAAATTCTCTCAAGCAACACCACCAATGCACCCTAATTATATTAATTGTGTGCTTAGAGTAGTTGGTGTGAATATGTGTGATGTTTGGAATAGCCAATAAATTGGTTGAGTGATTATACCTCGTATTCAAATTTAGACGCTAGCACCGGAGAATACCCGGAGGAAGAAGGTTGCTACCAAGAGGAGGAGGAGGAGGACTTTGAGAACTACCAAGGCAAGCTAATATTCTTGCAAAGTGCAAAGTTCTACCAAGAACAAGGCACACTCATCCTTTCTTATGCTTCATGAACCCATCCAAAGTTTTACTCTTACAAGTTTTCACTTTGAATATTTAAGCTTCCTTTTATAGTTAACTTTGGTCTAAGAATACTACAAGAGTATCAAACTTAGCCTAACTAGCATTACAAGTAGTTAGCACCCCTCATGACTAGATGCTAGTGCTAATATTAAAACTTGACTACTCTAGATGGGAACATGTGACTTGAAATGAAATTGAAACTTTGGAATGATGATGCATTCCATTGAATGAATTTTGAAGGTGAATATGACCAAGAGAAGATAGTGTTGATTAAAAACTGATATTGGTTTGGATGCGATACCTTTCCAATTCTTGAGTACCCCCACAATACCTGATTATGGGTAAGGGCTTAACTAGAAATTTATGTATCTTAGTATGGGTTCCCTCTAAACACACATCATAGGGGTTATGCCGAGGCTGCCTCCGTTGTTGAGAAATGATGTGAATTGAGGTGAATTGTACGGCCAAGCCCTGTGCAGTTCCCAGGTTGACGGTTGGTCTTCACTGGGAGGCCAAGCTCATGGGGAGAGGTGCCTATAGTAGGGTTTATAAGTGAAGGTTATGGTTGATGATCCGCGCATTGTGTTACGATGATTCGGGGTTATCCCGACGGATGAAATCAAATGTTGTGGTACAAGTGTGCAACCTCTGCGAGTGTAAACCTATTCGAATAGCCGTGTCCACGGTTACGGACGGTTGGAAAGGCCATACAGTTCCTGTGTCAGATTCTTGAAAATTATTGATAAATTGAATGGTGAATGGTGACTTGTTTTTGAATCACAACTGAGTTGTGGGAATGACACTAATGTTCCCACTTGAGTTGGTTTGCACATGAATAATTTTTTTTTAAATACTTGTGAACAAAAATTGGCTTTATGCAAATAAACTAGAGCTTAGCACCCTTTACTAAGAATTGTGAGTACTTACACTAGTATTAGTTTTGCGAGTACTTAAAGTACTCACGGCTTTGTCCCTGGCTATTCAAATGGCCAGAGTATGAAGATGAACAGAACTACCAAGGAGATGACCAGCAGGACGCCTATGACAACTAGGAGTTCCGACGTCAAGCGTTGGCCTGTGGACTAGAGAGTCCATTTATCTTTACGCTTCCGCTATGAACTTGTGTTTGTTCGTTGATCAATAGCTCAACTATTCGTGTAATATGGATCATGTGATTCAAGTTGTAAGACAATATGGTTTGTAATGAATGATGACTATGATGTTCAACTATTATGCCTCGCAACAACAATATTCCTGGAATTGCGATGAATGACATAATAGGCATCTGGACTTAAAAATCCGGGTGTTGACAGTTATTAGCTTGTCACGTTTATAACACAAAGTATATTGAGTAGTAACTTCTCTAAAACAAAGATCGTTCCGTAAGCAATTTGGATGCTTCTGTTAGTGAAGATAGACCTAAAGTCATTTTGGAACAACGCTACATGTAAGAAACTGCAATATTTCTTCTTGTACTCGTGTTTACTGGATAGAGTCCTACATTGTGCACAACGTATATGTTTTTGTTAAACGAAAAAATCTTCCACAAGAACATTTTGAGGACAAAAGTAAGTGGAACAGTTCTTGTTTTGAGGACTAGATTGCATACTAAGTTTAATTACTACTCCTTTTGTCTAAAAATATAAGGCACCCTTATATTTCGCTGGTCAATAACTTATAACTTTGATTATGATTTGTACTTATTTAACAATTCTTAGAATTTTTATAAATATATGAAATGAAAGAGATTTTCGGGATCAATATAATGATATACCATTTAAACATTCCAAATGCATATAATTTGATATATAATTTTCGGGATCAAGACCATGTGGAATAGAACTTGCCTTATTTTTTTGGGACAAAGGGCGTATAAGAGGTTTTGGAGATTTGAAAACGAATATTTACTCAACAAGTGAGTATTTAAACCTCTAAATGAGGAAGTAGTGTGGCAAGAGATGCTAAAAGCTAATTTCCTTCACTCTAGAACTCTATCTAGAGTTCATACGAGGACAAATAGTTGCACATTTTATACCGTGGGGGCTTCCCCTACGGTTTTCCTGGTCCAAAAAAATAGTTGCACATTTTGGAAAGGTTTCATGCAAGTTAAAAATTACTTCTTTGCTAGGGGGTGTTTTGACATTTGCAATGGTCGGAACACAAGGTTTCGATAAGACACTTGGTTAGGGAATTCACCACCCGCTAAATATAACATCGTACTTCTAAATATAGTATCTAGAAGAGCTATAGCCAAAAATAAATGGACAAGATGGCTGCATTTAGTTCAACAACTAATGGTTATTGAATTATTAGAATAGGTGGACAAGTTTATAGTGGGCTTAACTGCATCGGATGCCTTCATGGTTAGATATGTGGACCCCGACTTAATGAACATACACACTAGGTCCCTTCGAAAGTTCGGAAAATGAAAGTGCCATTGAAGTTTAGAATTTCCTGATTTAAAAGTGCATTTAGGCAAATAAAACTTGGCTAAGAGATATTAGCAAGTTCGTAATAGGTGTTATTTTTGTGGCGAAGAGGAAAAAATACATCACCTTTTTAATAAAATGCTCATTTACAAAGCTTTAATTGAATAGTGCTCATGTGAATTTTATTATCACCACCAAATAATATCATAATTTTATTTGGAGATAGGCCAAATTAAATCAACAAGAGTGATGTAGTTCAAATATGAGTGGGTGTTTGTTCATTATTAGGGTCTATTCAGAATGTAATAAATAATTCTGCATTTCAAAAGTTAGAGAAACCATCTTTTATCTAATTTATTCCATTGACCATGCACTGGATCTGTATATGGTCCTTTCTGGAGCCAGCAGGGCATAGACATGACATAACTTCTGAGTGCAAACATTTGGAAATGGTAGCATGGAACCTATTGAACCGGTGCGGCTGGCGTTTTGATAGTAGTTTATCATATTGATGCATCGAGGCTTTATGTTATTTGCTTTGCTTATGTGAACCATGAGCTATAAGATAGTGTTAAACACTTGAATGATGAAATAAAAAATAAAGGCCATATGGATGGGTAAGCCTGGGGCTGTAACCCTTTTTGAAAAATAGATAAAAATGTCCGTTTGATAAATTTCACACCCCATGAATATTGAATATACTCCCTCTGTCTCATGAAAGTTGTCTGAAATTTGTCAAAATATGGATGTATCTGGACACTATCTAGTATGTAGATACAACCAATTTTTAATAAATTTCAGACAATTTCTAGTTGAAGCAGTGAAAAAATAGTTTTTACTAATTAGGTGTCTGACATAGTTTCCACATGTATAATAGAATTTTTTTGGGGGCCAGATGAAAAAATTTCATGAGGAATTGTTTGTATGTTAGTTAGTCCAAAAAGATGCCATATCATTTCCAATCCCAAAAACCAAAATTATAGCCCATTCAATTCATACGAAAGTGAAGGAAGATTAAGGAGGAAAGTTATGCAACTAACATTGAATTCCATTTTAGAATACCTATAATTCCACTTGGTCATCGGTTTGACTTGGATTTGAGTGTATTTGTTAGAATTCATATACTTTATCTTATTGTAGCGTATTGGACACCGAAATCTACAAAATACATGTGTTTACCCTTCTTTTATTTTGCACCTATATTTTCAGAATCGTCCGTATCAAAAAGGCCGTTATTGAAACTTTTATTAGAAAAACTCTGAATTCTCCTAAACAAACAGGCACTAATTGAAAAATCATTTGAAAAACAGAATCCCACCAGTTTGTCCGGGCCTTTTCAAGAGACATATCCTCAAAATAATGTTAGAAATATATGATGCAGGAGCAGCGAACTCGTTCACTATCTTGAGAATATGTTTTCTGTGAAACTAAATAAAAGTTACGTAATTATATGGAGAAACCCTGCTGCAGTGCCGCGTACTGATGGCGAGTTCCGGATGTTGGCTAGCTAGTCTTGTGAGGGGACGTTATATCCTCGCGAGGGGTGCGATCTATATATATATATATCCAGCACCCAAACATATAAGGCTCCTAACGAAATTGTTTACCTATTCCTTACGCGGTATGCTAGCTGGAAAAAACAATTTGAATTACTCTTTTTTCCCGAAATAAGTACATGTCGTAGCTGAGCTACTCTAGACACGTCAACTCCTAATGTCAACGGTGTCTCGACCAATCAGCATCCGCAGACGTTCGTCATCCGGCCATAGGTGATAAGCAAGTTGCACCCACAATTTCGTAGCCACATTGTTGTTTAACTAGATGATACCCCGCGCGGTGCTGCGGGATAATTGCATAAATAAAAGAAATATTCCGCTCAGTAAAAATTATGAAACAACCTATGTTCTAGCATGTAACTTATAGACGGGATATAATAGCAAGGATCGTGTTAACCAATTAACCCCCCTTTTTAATCAACTATGAGCTTGGCTCAAATTTAATACAAATAGCATCATGTATGTATCAGCCTTTTGGGTCCCAGCTATATATGCTCCCTTTATTTGAAATGCATTTTAAACATGTTAAAAAATGAAAATTAAATATTATGTGCATATCTCCAGATCCTACATGCTCACAAAGTTGTGTCAGCAAAAATCGAATTTTTGTGCATCCCGTGTAAAAAGATAAAATTCAGTGCTAAAAATAAGATATTTATAGAGATATATTTTTTTACAGGGTACAAAAGTTCTAGGTTTTCAGTGAAATATTATGTGCGCACAAAAAATGTGTAGATATGCAGGCAAAATTATCTGAATATTTTAACATTCTAATTTGTTTAAGTAAAGCGAGCATATGCACCTTACATAAAATTTGATTTTCGATTTAACTAACTATCTTTCTACGATCAATTGACTGACCCAACAAAACATGTTTCAGCAAGGGGATAAGAAAAGATAAAATAAGCAACAATACCTAAGCCCACGGGATCAATGAGTCATTGCTTACAAATCATTGTATAAATTACTTGTGATACATTGGTTGTGTATTACTGAAATCTAAATTTTCTTACGGCACAGAAATACACATATATTAGTAGTTACAGCTTGCAATGTACACCTGTCACCGAAATCAACCAAATTATTTAATCAAGATGTTCAAATGGAAGTGTGTATTATTTTAAAAATGTGCCAATAAACACCTTCAAAAGTTCACATTGAGTACATGTAGACAGTTGTTCTCCTCGCAAAGCTCTCCTCTTGGTCTCCATTTTAAGCATACCAAACTACGAAATATCATGACATATAAAAGCTTTTGAAGAAACCAAGCAACTAATTTCGCCTTGGTGTCAGTATTTGCAACCTCTAAATGCAAACCCCTGTTGTAGTCTAGAACAGAAATAAATAAATATGGACTGAAAAAGATTGCCCAAAAAACATTCTGCAACAAAAAAGAAAGTAGTGCCGACTTACAGAATCTGATAGGCTCAATCATACATAGATAATGCACACCTGCTGTAACTTACCATACTTCAAGAGAATTAACCAAAGCCCATGAAAACATAAGGGATAAGATTATTGAAGACGCTTTATTTATGATCCATCCAGAACCTTGAAAATTGTCTACATTCAACGGAAGAACATGGAATGTACAAAGTAATGCATCTACAAATTAAAGTTTGAACGTGGAAAATTCCGTCAAGCACGAATAAGGAAGAGATATTTGTGTGGTCTGGTATTTACTTACCATATGAAAGTAACTCATTGGGAGAAAGTAAACAGAAATATAGCTTCCATGAGATGGAAAGTGGCAAGATGTAGATTTCAGCTTTGCTAAGTTGAAAGATGTATGATACATGCAAGAGCTGAAAAGACTTGAAATCAAATTAAACAGTATTGAAGGTTTCCCTGAGAGGAATCTAAAATAAAAGTGGGAGAGTCATGCAATGACTGATCATAACATCTAATCAGCCCAGTCGTCCGCAGCTGCGCAAAGGTTTAGTCTTGCTTGCGTATGAACATTCCCTGCAGTCTGCAGAATTAATAGAGGCGAATGAATATTAAGAAAGTTGTAATGATGAATTGTCAATGGACTTGATTTATGATACTGTAGAGTCATGTGGATCGGATCAATGATCTGATATGCAAATAGAAGTAGAAGATAAAGAAAAACATGCATGTGCAGTGGCCCAAAATCAAAACCCATTGCGTACTCACTTACTGAAACCAACTCGCTATTCAGCATACAGTGATATACAAATAGGTAAGAAGATGAACTGAATATAAAAAAAGGCACGTACAAAGTGGTGGGCACTTGACCATCGTGCAATGAAATTATTGCTACCAGCAAAGAAATTACCGGCCGGCCGACGGCGACGGTTACCTTCAAGATTCATGGCCGCATCAGAGGAGAACTTAAGAACAATACCAGCAAAAGCACTGAATGATTTCCAATCCGAATATTGATTCAGCAAACAATTGATTTGCTGTTCTGCCCCACTAGATTCTCGCCACTCAAACCAACTATGAGAATCCAACCATAAAGATCAGAAAAACTTAGAAAAAAAGGCATGGAAAGATAACAAAATACATTTGACGATGGATTCATTCTCCTTGAAGTCAAAATAGAGATGACCATTCTGATGACCAGATCAATCTTCTCCAGCATGTAGTCCACCCTTTCTTGCACAACCCCAAATAAAATCGGGGAAATCAAGTCAAGGCCAGATAAACTCACCTTGGAATGGGGTTCCCTGTGATCTGCCGACTGGGCGTACTCTCCCCTGGCTTCCCTTTGTGACCTTGCAGCTCAAAGGGCAGATGAAGAGACCGCGCTGCATGATGAGGAGAGAGTACATTAGATTTGGGCTATGAGAAGGGCGCCGCTTGGGTAGAATATGGGCGGCCGAGTGCTCGCCTTCCTTACCGATCAATTGATCATAGAGGAAAAGGCGGAAGTGGTGGGACGGTGGACTGCTCTCCTCCCTCACAGATTGAAGAGGAGACACGCAGATTGAAGATGAAAAGGCCCAAGTGGTGGGTCGCGGACCGCTCGCCTCCCTCGGAGATCTTGCAGATTGAAGACTTGAAGAGGAATAAAGGCTGAATTGGTGAGGGATAGAATGGAATTATCAGTCCAGACGTTTCTTTTCTCTGCGAGAAGGTCCAGGCGTGGCTCACCGGCGCAAAACAATACCCATGTATAGTATCGGGTGGAGGAAGCGAGGAGAAGCCCGTATGGAGCGACGCTCGGCATTACATACCTGGTTGGAAAAGAGGTGACGTGGCCTCACGAGAGACCGGGAAATTGGGACCAACTATTTAGAGATAGAAGATTAATTCAGTGAATGGGTAGGAGCAATGCCAACAAGGTGCACGATATTATGCATATTGATGTATAAGTGGGACAATTGGGATAAGTAAGACTCCCTAAGAGCATGTCCAAGCTGAGCTACTCTAGACATGTCAACTCCTAATGTCAAAGGTGTCTCGACCAATCAGCATCCGTGGACGTTCGTCGTCCGGCCAGAGGTGATAAGCAAGTTGAACCCGCAATTTCTTAGCCACATCGCTGCTTAATTAATGCAGTGAATGGGTAAGAGCAATATCAACAAGGTGCACGATATTATGCATAATGATGTGTAAGTGGGACAATTGGGATAAGTAAGATTCCCTAAGAACTTGTCCTAGCTGAGCTACTCTAGACACGTCAACTCCTAATTAATGTCAACGGTGTCTCGACCAATCAGCATCGGCAGACGTTTGTCATCCGGCCAGTATAAGTCATAGTCACAGGCGCAATCCACACGCGGTGGCTGGCAATGGACTTGTAATTATAGAGGGGAAATAAAGGCTTGAACTTTGATCATGCAAAAGAGCACGACAGGAAGGAGATGACTTTCAGTTCTCTCCTCTAGTCTCATCGTCAATTTCTTGATGGAGCCTGGAGGGCAGAGATAACCGTGGTATGTGGTGTCACACAGATCGGTAGCCTAGCGAGTTCTCTAGGAAAACCAAACAAGCGCCCCGGGAAAATTAGCCATTCATTATAAGCGAGCAAGTGCAGAATCCAAGCGGCCATGCATGCATTAGCGGCTGGGAGTAATTGCTGGTGCGGTTTATTTTTTACTGGCGTTTGACCTATTCTCCAGGATTTTCTCCCTATAATTTCTCGGTTGCCTTGATGTTTGTGAGCCCACAACCTTGTATGGCTGGCTATATATGAGCACGGCCCGTCTGCAGTGCGCGGTAATTACTGAACCGGTACAGTAATAACATGGATCTTCCGTTCAATCGGATCCAACAACTTATAGCGAACTAGTCTCGTATCCAGCCCTAACCCTAACCCGCCACCCCCCTCTCCCGCCCCCCTCTTGAGCGGCGGCGGAGGCCCCTCCTCCGCCCGCGCCCCACAGCCACCCGCCACCCGTCGCTCTCAGCCGCTACCGGCCGCGGCCCTGACCCCGGCGCTGTCCTCGGCCCTGGCCCCCGTGCCTTGGCCCCGGCCATGGCCCCGGTCCCGGCCTGGCTATGGCGGTCGTGGCGGCACCCCCACCGTTGAATCGACGAGGGGGAGAAGAGGGTTTCCGCGGTGGCGTTCCATGGGAGGTGATGTAGCGCCGGTGGAGGAAGCCGGGCGGCACGGCTACTTGGTCGGGGCCTGAGGCTCTCCGTCGGTAGCCATGGAGGATTCGGTGGAGCGGTGGTGGCATCCGTCCCTGGTAACGGTTTGGCGGCGGTACGCATGATCCGCGTCACTGTCCTCTTCCTTGGTGTTCCGGCAGGAGGGATTGGCGGCGTGGGGCTGCTGATCTTGCTTTGTTTTTGGTGGCGGTCTTCGGGTTTTCGCATGCGAGGATGAAGATCTACCGGAGGTCAGTTTGCCTTGATCCGCGGAGAGATGAGTTTCGGAGTCGCCGCGAATGGAACAAGGCATCTTTGCCTCAGCTTGTCGGATCGGGTGGTATTCGGTCGCGCGCACCCATGTTTTTCTTCCGCCGTTTGGTTCCGGAGGGAGAGGCGCGAAGCTCTATTCTGTGTTGACATCAGGTGACTTTTTGGTCCATGGTGAAGTCAGAAGAAGGAATATCATGAAGGCCGGATGGGTGGACTGCCTAAAGGAGGTTCGAGTCTCCGTGATGCTGAGGGATCTGCTTGGCGTTCCGGCTCGGCAGCTGGTATGCATGTGGGGCGGCACAGGGAGTTCGTAGTCTTACCTCTCGTGGTGAAAACCCAATGTCTGGCCTTAACTAGTTGTGTCTGGCAATGTTCTTGTTGGAGGCATTTTTTGAGAGTGGGGACTATCTTCAGGGTGAAAACCCCAGACCTTTTGTCGGGCGACGACAGCGCTGGTGCACTGTTTCCTTCTTGGAGGGGTCGCTTTTGGAGAGTCTGTACTTCAGGTGTTGTCACGGTGGTGGTTCTATTGCTGTTGCTAGGTCTAGAAGGCTGTAGCGGGACTTTTATTTCTTAGTTTTCTTTACTCTTTTGTGGCTGTGTGCATGCGTACTGCCATTAGAGTGGTGCGTTGTTACAGAGGCAGGGTGTATTTGGTATCTTCTGATATTATCTTCTGATATTAATATATTCCCTTTATCTAAAAAGTCTCGTATCCAGCTATCTGACTACCTAAATGTCTTCTTCCGCGTGTATTAGGACGCAGTGCAGCATTACCTCCGTACATATATGACTGCAAGGGGCCAACGAGTAGCTGATTAGCTAGCTAGCTGGTCGACCGGCCAGTCCATGGACGCAGTTGCTGGGGCCTGCAGGGAGGAATGTTGTTTTCGGTAACTATGTCGTGTCCATCGGCCTTGGGATGCCGACGATGGATCTAACACACGATATAGTTCAGCCCAGTAGAGCCGTCGCCCTCCTCCTCTCCCGCCCCCCTCCCGGGCGGCGGCGGAGGATCCGCCCGCCCCGCCCCGAGCAGCCGCCCCTGGACCGCCGCCCCTCAGCCGCCGCTGCTGCCGGCTTCGGCCCCGGCCTCGGCCCCGGCGGCGGTGGTGGCGCCCCTTCCGTCGAACGACGAGGGGGATGAGAGGGCTTCCGCGGCGACGTTCCATGGGAGGTGATGAAGCGCCGGTGGAGGGCAGCACGGCTACTTGGCCGGGGCCCGATGCTCTCCGTCGGTAGCCATGGAGGATTCGGTGGAGCGGTGGCGGCCTCCTCCCCCGGTGACGGTTCGGCGGTGGTACGCATGATCCGCGCCACCGTCCTCTTCCTGGTGATCCGGCAGAGGGACCGGCGGGTGGGGCGGCTGGTCTTGCTTTGTTTTTGGTGGCATTTCGGTTTTCGATGAGGACATATCAACACACTCCATCATTACAAGATGAAGATGATGTTGCTATGAAGTTGTCCAATGAAGTCAGATTGGACCTATGACAAGAGCTCGTATTAAAACAACAGGTGAACTTGTTTTTAAACGATACTTTGATTGATGAGAATTACTAAGTCCTTTGACTTGTGTATGATCAGGTACGAGGATGGAGAACCATCGAATGAGGAGAAGAGAAGCACTGGACATGGAGACATGAAGACATCCCATGGAGACGCGAGGGGGAGGAGGAGGAGAGGGAGGCATGCGCGAGGAGGAGAAGAAGTCCGACCGGCGCCATGCTCGCGCAATCCGCCACGCCGGCCGGCCCGATGTGGCGGCCGGTTGACGGCGTGCCGGTCCGACTTCTTCTCCTCCTTCCGCGCATGCATCCCTCTCCTCGCGTCCATGGGATGTCTTCATGTCCAGCTCCATGTCCAAATTGCTTCTCTTCCTCGTGCGATGCTTCCTCCATCCTCGTACCTGATCATACACAAGTCAAAGGACTTAGGCAGTATAAAATTTTCATCAATCAAAGTATCGTTTAAGAACAAGTTCACTTGTTGTTTTAGTAGCTTCGCACGAGCTTTTGTCATAGGTCCAATCCTGAATTCATTGGACTTGAGCTTCACAGCAACATCATCTTCATCTTGTAATGACGGAGGTAGTGGTTCGGTAGGGATGTCCTCATCAGTTTCTCGCACGCGAAGATGAAGATCTACCGGAGGTCAGTTTGCCTTGATCTGGTTGGAGAGATGAGTTCCGGAAAGCTACGGCGAATGGAACAGTGCATATTTTGCCTGGAGTTTGTCGATCGGTGGTATTTGGTCACAAGCACCCATGTTTTTATTCCGATCGTTTGGTTCCGAGGGAGCGACGCGAAGCTCTGTTGTGTTGACATCAGGTGACTTTTTGGTCCATGGTGAAGTCAAAGAAGGAATATCATGAAGACCGGATTGGAACCGGCTAAAGGAGGTTTGAGTCTCCGTGATGCCGAGGGATTTGCTTGGCGTTCCGGCTCCGCAAGGTGCCTGGGGGCGGCAGCACATGTGAAGTTCAAAGTTTTACCTCTCAGGGTGAAAACCCAAGGTTTGACCTTAACTGGTTGTGCCTGGCAATGACCTTGCTGGAGGCATTGTTTTGAGAGTGGGGACTATCTTCAGGGTGAAAACCTAAGACCTTTGGTCTGGCAACGATGGCGCTGGTGCACTGTTTTTTTCTTGGAGGCGTCTTGGAGAGTCTGTATTTCAGGTGTTGTCACGGTGTGGTTATATTGTTGCTGTTCTGGAATGCTGTAGCGGGACTTTATTTCTTAGTTTTCTTTACTCTTTTGGCCGTGGTGCATCCGTACTGCCACTAGGATGGGGCGTTGTTGCAGAGGCTGGTGTAATTGGTATCTTTTGATATTAATATATTCCCTTTATCTAAAAAAATGAAATGCTTCAAAGCAAAGGCCTTCCATGGGTCCAGGGCTTGCTGTGCGCCCGTGCTCGGTCTGCTATGCGCTGGATGACTCTTCATCGATTGCAGTGTCTTGATTCCCTATGGAGCTGCTCACCGTCAAATAATATTACCGCCGGTTAAGATCGTGTACGAAGACCATGCCAATTACCAAGGGTGCGTTTGGTAGTTTGGACGGACCTTGGCTCGCATCGGCCCAACAATTTTCGGCCCATTTGGTTGCCTGCAGGCCATCGCGTTGTTGCATAAACCGGGTCTCAAAGCACCCCTAGGACAAGCCCCGGAGGAACGCCCGGAATGGCAGTTTCTCTGGAGCTAGGCCCGTTGTGGCCAGAAGGTTGCACGCGTAGGGAAGGGAGACGGAAACGCCGCGTCCCTTCGAAAACACGCGCCATAATTAGCCTCACCGCTCCCCTCTCCTTCCTCTCACTCGTGACCTCACTCTCACCACCCCCAAACTGTCACATCACCAAGCGGTTCCCCTCCCGCCGACCAATCGGCCACACCGCCGCAAGGAGGAGCACCGGTACCGGAGGAGGAGACATCGGCGAGGAGCACCGCGACATCGGCCTCAACCTGCTCAGCAGTCTTCATCGGCATCTCGAGTTTGGCCGCGAACTTGACCTCGTCATCGGCCGGAACAATGGCGGTAACGACCTCTGCTTCTCACCTTCTTACTTGTTGTGCCAGAACATGCCATGCTCGGGCATTTGCGACGACATGCACATTAGATCTGCTAGGGTTTCCATTAGGATAGGGTTCGGATTGATGTTTGCAAGGTGTTCGTCACCATTGCTTGCTGTTCTTTTCCAATTCTTGTTGTTCACGGTCTCGATTTGCTTAGATATGTTACTCTAATCTCCAATCGTGGTAGATCCTTCGTAGATCGGACTATCGATTGGTGAAACTGTCAGATTTTACTGTGCATGCTAAGAGGGGAAGGGTTTTTTGTGCTGGGGTTTAGCCTGTTGTGATTGATGTACGAAAGATTAAGCTAAGTCATGCTAGTTTATTCAGACGTAAGAGGAGTGGGAGGACTTGAAGAATAAAGTTGCTCTGCTCATGAATCTACAGAGAACATAAGCACAAGTGATGAGGGCTAAGAAACAGGAATGGGAGGTAGAAAGAAAGGCTTTGGAGGCTGAGAAGAGAAAGCTAGAGTATGCCATATACGATCTGCTTCAAGTGAACTTTGCAATCAAGGATAAGCTCAAGAGGATCAGGGCTACTTGTGATGAGTGATGAATGTGTTCTAGATGTACTGTAGGAGAATTTGTAATGTACCCGTAATGTACCCCAAGTAGAATTTGTAATGTACGTTAAGTACCACTCGTAATGTACTCAATTTGAACTGCTACTTTGCCTTGTTTCTGATTGAACTAGGCCGATGATTATAACCTGGGATCATAGTAAGAGGAGATGATTGGTCAAAATCTATGGCATGACTGAACATGACCATGCCATTAGTTCTGATCAAACATCTCCTCCATATGTCCTCATAGTATGAGGCCTCTGCTACCTTGCTTTGCATGTTTTTGCTTCTTCAGTTCTGCATTGGCCAATGATTGAACAATGGCACAACGTAAGGCAGAGTGCTGCCCTCAAACTTAGTCATGTGTGCCATATGCGTTGCACACTAGACTTAGTTTTGGGATAATCCCTCTGCCTGCCATGTGACCAAATGTATGAGGCCTCATTTGCATTGGCAATGATTCAACAAAGGCACAATGGAAGGCTAGGTGGTGGCCTCAAACTTAGTCAGGTGTGCCATAATACTCGAAATTGTGCGAAACTTTTCACCAAAAGGGTGCGCTTAAAACATCGTATAAATAGGTACATATAATTCAACATCAATTTATTGATCTAGTGATGACCACTTTGAAACATTGTGTGAAACAAAATAAAAAGTTGTATGGTAATTATCAGTAAATGAAAACAAATTGATTAGTTGGAAATGAGTTGGATGGTGGTGCTAGGAATATAACGGACTTTCCCAAGATAATAATAAATAGGAGCATGCTTTCGGGATAAAGAATACAAAGTGATAACCTAAAGAGTATGAACATATAGATAGCGGGCACCAGCAAAGACTAACAAAAAGGAACTGTCATTTTGAATTTACAACTTCATATCACATGTAAAAGGTACCTTGATAAATAAAGAGGGACACTAAAAGTATGTAATCTATACTTGTTACTATTAAAATTAAAATACTGATTTAGAAGCATAATTTTGAGATCATCTCTTCAATTTGTCATGCATTGGAATATCCTTTAATTTAACGAGTAGACAAAATGTGCAACCGATAACCATGTTTGCGCTGCAGTCTTGATGTTGAAAGTCACTGCCTGATATTTCAATAACACGCTCATGCATGATCCTTGGGCACTCCCATAATAAACGGAGGAAGACACACTAAATACCATGAAAATCTAATGAGGAAGGGGTTGCCCAAAAAACTAAGCTATTAAAATTAGATTGTATGAAATTTATGTATTTAACATGAGTAATAGACATGTGGCCCACTGGGAATCTGGTCTCGAGAGTGTCCCTGAATCGCATAGTACTGAAGAAAAGAAAACTTTCATGCTTGGAGCCGAAGAAAAAACATGTAAAAATTCGTGACTACCACTACACTGGCACTCATTACCCGCTAATGGGTGAAGTTCTAAGAAAGACTACGTCTAGCAGCCTTGTGTAGGTCTATTTTGGTTTCACAAGTTTTTATTCTTGGGGGATATGGTGGTGGCGTATTCCTAGGGCTGTAGGTTGCCTACGCACTAAAATGCTTTGAACTGCAAGTTCACAAGTGTTGAACCTTGTTGTTCCTTCTTTTTCAACAAAAAGTTAGAGCCACAGTGTTTCCTACATTGTTAATCCAAACAAGATTTGGAGCCTAAGTATTATGGCCAACAACTTTTGATAGACATACTTACTTTTTACATTTTATATTCGGCATGGGCATTACATAGTAACCAAGTTGGTGATAATGGATAGCATAGTTAACAATAGAGAATCAACTCTGGGGCCATCAAACAATATGTCCCGTTTTTTGCGGTCATTACTCCAGACTGAACTTTAACACGGGCAACGCCAAAATCAGCAACCTTAACCATTTTGTCAACATCCGGATTTTTAAGTCCAGATGCCTATTATGCCATACATCGCAATCCCAGGAATATTGTTTTTGCGAGACATAATAGATTGATATCACAGAACATCATTCATTACATACCATAATCATCTTACAATAAAGGATCACAGGATCCAGTCTTACAACATAGTGGATCTAGAGATCCAATTACAAAACACATAGCGGAAGCGAAGTAGCGGTCTTGGTCCATCTGTTCCACAGGCAACTGTTGACGTCAGGAGTAGTCCTAGTTGTCGTAGACGTCCTGCTGTCCATCTCCCTGGTACTGGTCCTCCTCTTCATAGTCTGGCCATTTGAATAGCCAAGGACACAGCCGTGAGTACTTTCAAGTACTCGCAAACTAATACTAGTGTAAGCACTATCAACTATAGTAAGGGGGTGCTAAGCTCTAAGTTTATTTGCATAAAGCCAATTTTAGTTCACAAACATTTAGTAAAAGCCTCTTCATTTGCTAACTAACTCAAGTGGGAACATTAGTGTCATTCCCACAACTCTGTTGTGATCAAGTCAAATTCACCATTCACCATTTCATTTTATCAATACTTTCAAGAATCTGACACCGGAAACTGTATGGCCTTTCCAACCGTCCGTAACCGTGGACACGGCTATTCGAATAGGTTTACACTCTGCAGAGGTTGCACACTTGTGCCACAACATTTGATTACATCCGTCAGGGATAACCCTGAATATTCGTAACTCAGTACGCGGATCATCAACCATAACCTTTCACTTACATACCCTAGTATAGGCACCTCTCCCCATGAGCTTGGCCTCCCAGTGAAGACACACCGTCAGCCTGGGAACTGCACAGGGCTTGGGCCGGACATTCACCTCATAATCACGTCATTTCTCGTCATTTCATCTTTCTCTTTTTGGTGGAGGCAGCTTTCGGCATAACCCCTATGACGCTTGTTTAGAGGGAACCCATACTAAGATATATAAACTTCCAGTTAAGCCCTACCCATAATTAGGTATTGTGGGGGTACTCAAGAATTGGAAAGGTATCGCATCCAAACCAATATCAGTTTTTAGTCAAAAATCACTATCTTCTCTTGGTCATATTCCCCTTCAAAAGTCATTCAATGGAATGCATCATCATTCCAAAGTTTCAATTTTATTTCAAGTCACATGTTCCCATCTAGAGTAGTCAAGTTTTAATATTAGCACTAGCATCTAGTCATGAGGGGTGCTAACTACTTGTAATGCTAGTTAGGCTAAGTTTGATACTCTTGTATTAGTCTAGACTTAGACCAAAGTTAACTATAAAAGGAAACTTCAATATTCAAATTGAAAACTTGAAAAGTAAAACTTGGGATGGGTTCATGAAGCATAAGAAAAGATGAGTGTGCCTTGTTCTTGGGAGAACTTTGCACTTTGCAAGAATATTAGCTTGCAACCATAGAGCTTGCAAAGGTGTTAGCTTGCCTTGGTTGTTGAGGTGGTCAAAGTTCTCTTCTTCTTCTGGGTAGAATCCTTCCTCTTCTTGGTATTCTCCGGTACTAGCGTCTATACACGAATACGAGGATACAATCACCAAACAATACTTAAGTAGCCTTAATTATCCTTAATGGTTCACTCCAAATGATCTAGCATCATCACTTAGCATTGCTACCCCAAAATATTCTAGGGTTTTCTTACTTAGTGTTAGAGAAATAATTTCCTCTCATTATATATGTAAATGATAGTTTCCATTTAGTTCTTGAGGAATAATTTCCTCTCATTGAATCTTCTTAAGATTTAACTTCTCAAACAATCATACATGAAATCATGTTGACCTAAGTCAACCATTCATCATCATCATTTGAGAAAATGATTTAAATGAGGTAGAATACCTCATACTATTTAACAAGGCTTAGTATGATTTAAAATCACCAAGTATTTCATGTGAGAGTATTTGACCAGTGGTCCAAACTTCATATGAAAGTATTTGGGACAAGATTTAAATGAAGTATAACACTCCATATAATTTGCATAATAGTTTTGGACAATATCACTTAACTAAACTAGCCATATAGTCCTTTATTCCCACTAGGCCATGATCATTCAAAGTGACCACACCATATTTTTGCAGAAACAATTACTGTAAGTGAAATGTGAGCTATTAGAGTTGGAATCAACTTAATAGCACTTTTGGTTGATTTTTAAGATTTATTTGAATGGGCAAAAGTCCCTGACTTGTTTATTTTACTACTTTAACTCTACAAAAGATCCAGGGTTCAAACTAGTGGCATTGTGTAGATAAAACTCTAAGCTTTCCAACAATATCAAGTTTGTAAAATTTGGCCAAGTGGATTTGTCCCTATTGATTTTTGAAGTTGTCATCAGATTGCAATATTTATCTATTCTGGAAATTTGAATTCAAATAGTTGGGCTGGCGGGAAACGAGGTGGGCTGCACAGCGGGAGAGAGAGATGGGCCGGCCCAGTATCGCTACGGGCTGCCGACAGCGTGGGGCCCAGTGGTCAGCGAGAGGGACTCGCCGAAGCGGTATGGGCTAACCTCAACCGTGCGATTAGAGGAAGATCTGACGGTGCAGAAGCGTCGTCTTCGTCGGGGAGAAGAGAGTGCTGGAGCGGCGGAGGTAGGGGGTCGGCGGCGTGCTGGAGCTCCGGCGAGGGGCGGCGCTGGTGCTTGGCGAGGTTGTCGTGGAAGGGGAAGCAGATGGCACCGGCGGCGTCTCCAATGGTGGCCGCAATCGACGGCGGTGATCTCAGCTCCTCCGCGGGCTCCGGCGATCAATTGGGCGGCTCCGGTGAGTAATTGAGTGAGGGAGGTGGTCGAGGAGGCTCAGTGGTGAGAGGGGAACGCGAGGGTGTGGCGAATTTGTCCAGGGGGAGCCGGCTTTTATAGAGGCCAGGGGTGCTGTGAGGGTGCGGGCAAGGTCGTTGACGACGTCGTCGTTCCAGGGCGATGAAGGGGCAAGGCATGGGCTCTGAGCGTTGGCGATGTCGTGGTGGTGCTGACGCGCTTCGTGGCGAGGCCAGAGATGGAGGGGTCGCGTCGTCCTCTTCCTCGCGTCATGGCAGTACGGGGGCGGACGTTCGTCGTCCGTGACGACGGCTACAGGGCGAGCGCGTCCAATTGGAGATGTCCAGTCGCTTGTTGACGTTGCGGTGAGCGTGCATGCGCCAGGGGAGAGGGAGGGGAGTCTGTGTCGACGGGGCACGGCGGCGTCCGTCGCGCTCCGGGGCGTCATCGTGCGCGTCCTGGCTAGCGTGGGCCCTGGGCGTGTCTGGGCGCGCGTGGACTGGGCAATGCAGGTGTTGTCTCGTCAATGGCGTGCATGGTCGTGGTCAGCGAGGTGAGGGCAAGCTCCAGGACATGCTGAGGTGACCTGGATGGGAGAGGAGAGGAGTTGAGTATGGGGAGTGACATGAGGGCCGGCATGGTTTTAGGTTTTGGTCATGGTGACCAAGAGAGAGGGGTGCAGTGGCTTGGATGGATGCTGAGGGGTTAGGTGAAGTGTCAGGGCAGCATAGGAGGGCCAGGGGTGGACTTGGTCCAAGCAAAATCCTAGCATGGGCACAATTTTGGTTATGGCCTGCAAGGTGTTTGTAGAAATGGCCGCATGAAAAATATTTTCAAATTTTGGAAAGATTTTTGGGGGATTGTATTCATATATTGTTTGAAGTAGAATGGTGGTGGTAGTGGTCAATTTGGTGAAGGTTTGCAAGATTTCAAATTTGAGTTAATCTTCTCTTTGTTTCAAAGTCTCATCTTGTCTCTTCTATTCTGGTCAACCTGGTCAAAGTCAGCTCTGGTGGTCAACAGCAAAGTGGTTCACCTTGACATGGTCTTGGATGACATGGCAAGAGTTGGTCAAGGTTGATTTAGGAAAAGTCAAAACCAAGGGTGCCAAGTGGTGAAGATAATATAAAAGGGTCACATGACCATTATCATATGTAAGTTGGAAAATGCATTTTTCTTTGATTTGATTCTGGTTTCTTTGATGCATTTGTGTTTGTTATTGATATATAAGTGTTTTACAAACAATGGCACAAGCCAAAGTGGCCTTGGTTGAAGATTTGCAAAAATGGCTAAGTGTGTATGTGAGTGAAAATGGGATTTTCTCCCTATTTGATTTCTCTCTTTTGATTTGATTTTTCTTGACTCCAAAGTGATTCTTATTAGTTTAGGAACATTTCCAACCATTGAAACCATTCCAAAGGGTCTAGCTCAAAGATTTGCAAAAATGGCCATAACACATAAGAGGTGATGTGTCAATTTTTCTTATTTTTGTAATTTGTTCCCCTTGCTTTACTTGGGCAAGGTTGAGGGTCAATTTAGTGTGAGATTAGGTTTAGAGATGGTGTCACACCATTTGGGTAAGGTATAAAGGCATAGGTCAAGGTTTGGGTAAAATGGCTATGTGTCACATATGCTTCTATGCATATGTTGCATTTGATTTTTAATTTGACTTGGCTTGCCCCAATTGATGTTGTTGAGTGTTGAAATGGTATAGAGGAGTGATCCAACCATTCACAACAAGTCCTAGGGTCAAGATCCTCAAATTCACAAATTTGCTATTTACTCTCATATGCCTCTATAGCATTTTTAGTTTCTTTTTATTTTCTTTTGTTTCAACTTGGATTGGGTTTGAGAAGTACTAGATAAGGTTTATGAAGGTTTTCCAATCCTCTAAATAAAGTGGATAGGCCTAGGGTAAAGTTTTACAAAAATAGCCATATGCACATATGCCTTTTTCTTATTTAAAAATCTTTTTATTTTATTTTAACTTGGATGGTAAAAAGGGGTGTGAGGTTTAGGGTTTAAGATTATTTCAATACTAATTAAACAAGCAATCATGGCAATAGCACAAGAATTAAACAAGATCTCTACGTATCAAACTTAATTTAATAAAAGTTTTTGTTGGTTCCAAAATTTGGAACTAGGGAAATTCATTTGGTTTGTTTTTGAAATTTTTGGGATGTTACAAACCCTTCCCCCTTAAACAAATCTCGTCCCGAGATTTTAAGAAAAGTTAGGTTCCTAAGAGAGATTGGGCAATTGGATTAACAGGAAAACATACTTGGCATGGCCTGAGGTGCTTCCTGTGCTTCTGTTGCATTCAAGTGGTAGAGGCGGCCGTTGCGGTTGTTCTGGTTCCTTCTTGCTGCAAAGCGGCGTTGTTGCTGAGCAGGTGCAGCGGTATTGGCAGCAATCTTGGCAAGCTTTTTGGGGCACTCATTGGAGTAATGACCCACAATTCCACATTCATTGCAGGTCACAGTTGACTTGTCTCCTGAGGTAAGGGGCACAGCATTGCTTCCAGTCCTTGGGGCATTGTTGGCGGCTTTCATCGGGCACTTATTGGAGTAATGACCAGTAACACCACATTCATAGAAAATTACCGTGGACTTGTCTCTGGGGGCATGGTTGGGTATTGGGATGAGCTGCTCTAGTGATGCTATCCTCACACGGAGGCGAGCAATGAGGTAGTCCTTTTTGGCGTGCTGATGGCGAAGTGCCTTGCGCTCCATTGCAAGGATGTTGATGGTGTCAGTCATCTTGGCGTGCTCAATGTGCATCTGGTTGGCCTAGGCACGGGAGTTGTTGCGGTAGGAGGGGCCATCTGAACAATGAGGTAGATCATAAGATAAGAGGGAAATTTCTATGGTTTGTTTGAGATAAAATTCGAAAAGTTTCAAAACTTGAGTAGTGTTGAGGGGGTAAAAACCAACAACACTTTTTCATTCATACCAAACATCACACATTACAAAACTAACACACCGTTGGTTTTATGAACCATTCATTCGCTCTACGATACAAGGGGATCCTGATACAAACTCACACCTACTCAAGTGATTTGGTGATACTACTCTTCATTCGGAATGGTGGGTTCTTCGTCTTCATGGGTAATGTGCTTGGCGAAAGGCGCGGGCGTTGTTCAACTCCTTGCGGGTCTTGTGCAGTATGAAGTCAAGGTGTGCAAAATTTTATGTAGAATTTCAAGAAAAAGTAGAGCATGGATTTCTTATTTTGAATAGATCTCAAGGATAAGAGTGAGAATAGGTTTTCATAAATACCCTTTTAAAAAGGATCTCAAGGATAAGGGTAAGAATAAGTTTTTAGAAATAATCTTTTTGAAAAGATCTCCAGGATAAGAGGGAGAATAAATTTTTATAAATATTCACTTTCTTTGTTTTGAAACTAAGTTTTTCAGACGTCCATTCTAACTAGGGTCTCCTAAGGTCAAACAATGGCTCTGATACCAACTTGTCAACACCGGATTTTTAAGTCCGATGCCTATTATGCCATACATCGCAATCCCAGGAATATTGTTTTTGCGAGACATAATAGATTGATATCACAGAACATCATTCATTACATACCATAATCGTCTTACAATAAAGGATCACAGGATCCAGTCTTACAACATAGTGGATCTAGAGATCCAATTACAAAACACATAGCGAAGTAGCGGTCTTGGTCCATCTCGTTCCACAGCAACGTTGACGTCGAGTAGTCCTAGTTGTCGTAGACGTCCCGCGTCCATCTCCCTGGTACTGGTCCTCCTCTTCATAGTCTGGCCATTTGAATAGCCAGGGACACAGCCGTGAGTACTTTAAAGTACTCGCAAACTAATACTAGTGTAAGCACTATCAACTATAGTAAGGGGTGCTAAGCTCTAAGTTTATTTGCATAAAGCCAATTTTAGTTCACAAACATTTAGTAAAGCCTCTTCATTTGCTAACTAACTCAAGTGGGAACATTAGTGTCATTCCCACAACTCTTTGTGATCAAGTCAAATTCACCATTCACCATTTCATTTTATCAATACTTTCAAGAATCTGACACCGGAAACTGTATGGCCTTTCCAACCGTCCGTAACCGTGGACACGGCTATTCGAATAGGTTTACACTCTGCAGAGGTTGCACACTTGTGCCACAACATTTGATTACATCCGTCAGGGATAACCCTGAATATTCGTAACTCAGTACGCGGATCATCAACCATAACCTTTCACTTACATACCCTAGTATAGGCACCTCTCCCCATGAGCTTGGCCTCCCGTGAAGACACACCGTCACTGAACACACGGGACATTCACCTCATAATCACGTCATTTCTCGTCATTTCATCTTTCTCTTTTTGGTGGAGGCAGCTTTCGGCATAACCCCTATGACGCTTGTTTAGAGGGAACCCATACTAAGATATATAAACTTCTAGTTAAGCCCTACCCATAATCAGGTATTGTGGGGGTACTCAAGAATTGGAAAGGTATCGCATCCAAACCAATATCAGTTTTTAGTCAAAAATCACTATCTTCTCTTGGTCATATTCCCCTTCAAAAGTCATTCAATGGAATGCATCATCATTCCAAAGTTTCAATTTTATTTCAAGTCACATGTTCCCATCTAGAGTAGTCAAGTTTTAATATTAGCACTAGCATCTAGTCATGAGGGGTGCTAACTACTTGTAATGCTAGTTAGGCTAAGTTTGATACTCTTGTATTAGTCTAGACTTAGACCAAAGTTAACTATAAAAGGAAACTTCAATATTCAAATTGAAAACTTGAAAAGTAAAACTTGGGATGGGTTCATGAAGCATAAGAAAAGATGAGTGTGCCTTGTTCTTGGGACAACTTTGCACTTTGCAAGAATATTAGCTTGCAACCATAGAGCTTGCAAAGGTGTTAGCTTGCCTTGGTTGTTGAGGTGGTCAAAGTTCTCTTCTTCTTCTGGGTAGAATCCTTCCTCTTCCTGGTATTCTCCGGTACTAGCGTCTATACACGAATACAAGGATACAATCACCAAGCAATACTTAAGTAGCCTTAATTAGCCTTAATGGCTCACTCCAAATGATCTAGCATCATCACTTAGCATTGCTACCCCAAAATATTCTAGGGTTTTCTTACTTAGTGTTAGAGAAATAATTTCCTCTCATTATATATGTAAATGATAGTTTCCATTTAGTTCTTGAGGAATAATTTCCTCTCATTGAATCTTCTTAAGATTTAACTTCTCAAACAATCATACATGAAATCATGTTGACCTAAGTCAACCATTCATCATCATCATTTGAGAAAAAGATTTAAATGAGGTAGAATACCTCATACTATTTAACAAGGCTTAGTATGATTTAAAATCACCAAGTATTTCATGTGAGAGTATTTGACCAGTGGTCCAAACTTCATATGAAAGTATTTGGGACAAGATTTAAATGAAGTATAACACTCCATATAATTTGTATAATAGTTTTGGACAATATCACTTAACTAAACTAGCCATATAGTCCTTTATTCCCACTAGGCCATGATCATTCAAAGTGACCACACCATATTTTTGCAGAAACAATTAGTGTAAGTGAAATATGAGCTATTAGAGTTGGAATCAACTTAATAGCACTTTTGGTTGATTTTTAAGATTTATTTGAATGGGCAAAAGTCCCTGACTTGTTTATTTTACTACTTTAACTCTACAACAGATCTAGGGTTCAAACTAGTGGCATTGTGTAGATAAAACTCTAAGCTTTCCAACAATATCAAGTTTGTAAAATTTGGCCAAGTGGATTTGTCCCTATTGATTTTTGAAGTTGTCATCAGATTGCAATATTTATCTATTCTGGAAATTTGAATTCAAATAGTTGGGCTGGCGGGAAACGAGGTGGGCTGCACAGCGGGAGAGAGAGATGGGCCGGCCCAGTATCGCTACGGGCTGCCGACAGCGTGGGGCCCAGTGGTCAGCGAGAGGGACTCGCCGAAGCGGTATGGGCTAACCTCAACCGTGCGATTAGAGGAAGATCTGACGGTGCAGAAGCGTCGTCTTCGTCGGGGAGAAGAGAGTGCTGGAGCGGCGGAGGTAGGGGGTCGGCGGCGTGCTGGAGCTCCGGCGAGGGGCGGCGCTGGTGCTTGGCGAGGTTGTCGTGGAAGGGGAAGCAGATGGCACCGGCGGCGTCTCCAATGGTGGCCGCAATCGACGGCGGTGATCTCAGCTCCTCCGCGGGCTCCGGCGATCAATTGGGCGGCTCCGGTGAGTAATTGAGTGAGGGAGGTGGTCGAGGAGGCTCAGGGTGAGGAGAGAACGCGAGGGTGTGGCGACCGTCCAGGGGGAGCCGGCTTTTATAGAGGCCAGGGGTGCTGCGAGGGTGCGGGCAAGGTCGTTGACGACGTCGTCGTTCCAGGGCGATGAAGGGGCAAGGCATGGGCTCTGAGCGTTGGCGACGTCGTGGTGGTGCTGACGCGCTTCGTGGCGAGGCCGAGATGGAGGGTCGCGTCGTCCTCTTCCTCGCGTCATGGCAGTACGGGGGCGGACGTTCGTCGTCCGTGACGACGGCTACAGGGCGAGCGCGTCCAATTGGAGATGTCCAGTCGCTTGTTGACATTGCGGTGAGCGTGCATGTGCCAGGGGAGAGGGAGGGGAGTGCTGTGTCGACGGGGCACGGCGGCGTCCTGTCGCGCTCCGGGGCGTCATCGTGCGCGTCCTGGCTAGCGTGGGCATTCCCTGGGCGTGTCTGGGCGCGCGTGGACTGGGCAGTGCAGGTGTTGTCTCAGTCAATGGCGTGCATGGTCGTGGTCAGTGAGGTGAGGGCAAGCTCCAGGACATGCTGAGGTGACCTGGATGGGAGAGGAGAGGAGTTGAGTATGGGGAGTGACATGAGGGCCGGCATGGTTTTAGGTTTTGGTCATGGTGACCAAGAGAGAGGGGTGCAGTGGCTTGGATGGATGCTGAGGGGTGAGGTGAAGTGTCAGGGCAGCATAGGAGGGCCAGGGGTGGACTTGGTCCAAGCAAAATCCTAGCATGGGCACAATTTTGGTTATGGCCTGCAAGGTGTTTGTAGAAATGGCCGCATGAAAAATATTTTCAAATTTTGGAAAGATTTTTGGGGGATTGTATTCATATATTGTTTGAAGTAGAATGGTGGTGGTAGTGGTCAATTTGGTGAAGGTTTGCAAGATTTCAAATTTGAGTTAATCTTCTCTTTGTTTCAAAGTCTCATCTTGTCTCTTCTATTCTGGTCAACCTGGTCAAAGTCAGCTCTGGTGGTCAACAGCAAAGTGGTTCACCTTGACATGGTCTTGGATGACATGGCAAGAGTTGGTCAAGGTTGATTTAGGAAAAGTCAAAACCAAGGGTGCCAAGTGGTGAAGATAATATAAAAGGGTCACATGACCATTATCATATGTAAGTTGGAAAATGCATTTTTCTTTGATTTGATTCTGGTTTCTTTGATGCATTTGTGTTTGTTATTGATATATAAGTGTTTTACAAACAATGGCACAAGCCAAAGTGGCCTTGGTTGAAGATTTGCAAAAATGGCTAAAAGTGTATGTGAGTGAAAATGGGATTTTCTCCCTATTTGATTTCTATCTTTTTGATTTGATTTTTCTTGACTCCAAAGTGATTCTTATTAGTTTAGGAACATTTCCAACCATTGAAACCATTCCAAAGGGTCTAGCTCAAAGATTTGCAAAAATGGCCATAACACATAAGAGGTGATGTGTCAATTTTTCTTATTTTTGTAATTTGTTCCCCTTGCTTTACTTGGGCAAGGTTGAGGGTCAATTTAGTGTGAGATTAGGTTTAGAGATGGTGTCACACCATTTGGGTAAGGTATAAAGGCATAGGTCAAGGTTTGGGTAAAATGGCTATGTGTCACATATGCTTCTATGCATATGTTGCATTTGATTTTTAATTTGACTTGGCTTGCCCCAATTGATGTTGTTGAGTGTTGAAATGGTATAGAGGAGTGATCCAACCATTCACAACAAGTTCTAGGGTCAAGATCCTCAAATTCACAAATTTGCTATTTACTCTCATATGCCTCTATGGCATTTTTAGTTTCTTTTATTTTCTTTTGTTTCAACTTGGATTGGGTTTGAGAAGTACTAGATAAGGTTTATGAAGGTTTTCCAATCCTCTAAATAAAGTGGATAGGCCTAGGGTAAAGTTTTACAAAAATAGCCATATGCACATATGCCTTTTTCTTATTTAAAAATCTTTTTATTTTATTTTAACTTGGATGGTAAAAAGGGGTGTGAGGTTTAGGGTTTAAGATTATTTCAATACTAATTAAACAAGCAATCATGGCAATAGCACAAGAATTAAACAAGATCTCTACGTATCAAACTTAATTTAATAAAAGTTTTTGTTGGTTCCAAAATTTGGAACTAGGGAAATTCATTTGGTTTGTTTTTGAAATTTTTGGGATGTTACACATTTGTAGAAGGAAAGAATCAGTTACGAAATTTATCCAATTCTTCTAAGTAAATCGTGCATTGGATAAAATCATAATGGGCTCATAACAAGGATAGAGAACATTCAAGGTTCACTTATCACTGCCAAATGAGATTTGCTAGGCACATAAAGAAAATAATATAACCCACAACTTAACCCCTATTACCTTTTGTATAGAACATTTAAAGAAGTGAAGTCATATCCAGTTGTATGGGTTAAGATTTACTAAAAACTGTTTCCAAGGATGCATGCATCACGAACAATATAAAAGTATACGGCCCTAATTTCATACATAGGAAGATTGTCAGTTTTCAGATCCTCATGAATAACATTATTTTGGTGCAAGTAGTTCATGCAATTTGACACATGAATTGCAACTCCAACAAGCATTCCTAAAATTGCACAACGTTCTTGTGATGAAGCTTCCTGAAATTTAAAATGCATTTCATAAACTTACAACTTAACGGAAAAGGATAGAAAAGAGCAATAGAGAGTGGATTTTGTACTGGTTCACGAGGAAGATGCTATTAACATGTCGATAACTTGCAATACGAGACATCACTTAAATAGGTAAAGCAAAGGACTGCCAGAATAAGATGTTCATAAGTCAATGGCGGCAAGTAATCTCTGACATCTTGGCTTCCTAGAAATAATAATTTTAGCAAAGAGAGAAAATGATGACAAGAGCATTTGAGAGATTGAGACCAACTTTTTTAAGCAAGTTATTCATTGTATATTAGAAGAAAGTGAAACATATGGTAGCCTGGATGGCAAGTATGTGTCGATGTGTACATGCCGGCCTGGGTTTGAGCTTCCGTTCTCGCAATAATAGGATATACACACAATTTCTTCCGGTAAAAACATCGACGAGGGTTTCTTCCCCTTAAACCATTAATTTTTCTTAGAACAAAATAAATAATACTAAGTAAGATGATTGAGTAGGTTCCCATTCAGTGGGACCATCTATAGGCATTTCAACATGACCAGCTGCTGAGTTCTCTATGATCTACATATTTTTTAAATGGAGAAGACCATAATGAGATGTAGAGAGACCACAATTGTGTCTGTCCAATCAAGCCAAAGCAAATTATGAGTATGAAAAAAACAAGAACGTCACAACCGTTTTCCTGTGCGGCGAAGTTGGCCTCAGACCCCAAACTTCTCTAGGTAGCAACCTCAAGTTATAACTTTTTTTTATGGTTTCTCTGGTTTGGTGAGATTTTAGGTGGTTTTGGTCGGGTTTCTTTTTGGTCTAATTTCTATTTGCTACCGGTTTTTTGTTCGGTTTTTTAAATGTTTGGATTTTAAAAACTCAGATTTTATAAAATGTTTATTTTTGAAAAATGTTCAGATTTTTAAAATGTTTATTTTTTTATTTTTTTGGATTTTCAAAATGTTTATTTTTTAATGGCTTGCGTTTCCATAGGCTCCCAAGTCTTTAAGCAGTGTAAACCCCCGAAAAGGTATCGTGATATCGTTTAATCTCAACCATCTTATCCCTAATTCTGAACATGTGTCGTTTAATCTTAGTCATCTTTATGTTTCACTCAAGAAAACATTTCAGCCTTGGGGGTCTATGGAAACAATAGCATTTTTAAAATTGATTAGACTTTAAAATGTTCGTTTTTGAACACTATTTAGATTTGAAAAATGTTTAGAATGTGAGAAAAGCCGAACCGAACGAGAAGACCGAGCGAACGCTTCAGCGGCGCGTTTCGGGCCGGCCCATTTGGGCGAACGCTTAAGGTGATGCGTCTTATTCCCGCCGCTTAAAGCGGCATATATGGGTGTAGGATCGGATCGGATCAGATATTGTTGTTTCCATATCCTTTACTATTTTTTTGACAGATTTGGATTGGAGCGAATAATGGTCAGATGTGGATTCGAATGCAGATTATATCATATTGCCGATATGGAGCACATTCGGATTGGACTCAGATCAATATTCGATAAAATACACACATAAAATAAGAAATATGATTCTTTTATGCAAAAGAGTAAGTAAAAAACGTGTAACACTATCGAAAAACCAATTCTAAACTTGGATGTAGATACTCCTGGTTGGATAAAAAATTCAAAAAATATCAAGAAAATTCAATAAAATCTGAAATTTTTGGACAAAAAGATCTGAATCTTTTATTCAAACAGGAGCATGTGCACCCGGGTTCAGAAATGCCTTGTCCTAACACTATACTATATTCAAAGTTGCACATTTATTTGTACAACAAATCAACTTCCATGCCGACACAACATGCATAGTTGGATCCATTGACTAACTCTATTGTCTTGGTATTTGGAGTTGGACGGTTTTTGTCGGATTATCCTCTTTGAGGACATCGAATTATCCACGAAAAGTGTTGGATAATCTGTATCTATCAGATATTATCAATACCATATCCGTTATCATATCCACCTGATATCCGCTTGATAAATATCTTCATCTACATCTATATTTGACAGATTTCTAAAAGTGCATACCATATTTTTAAAAAGAGACGCGGATGTGGATAGACACCTTCCGGTTTCCTGAAAAAAATTATTGTCGGGAAAAGAAACTTCGGAGTTTCTCCGACCATGTTCGTCGGCCGGTAGCCGCCGCCACTAGACTCCGTTGGCCTGGCAGCCGCCTCCCGCTGTCCTCTCTGCTCCCTAGGCACGGGCAGACTTCTCTCAAACGAACACATTCCTGATTCCTCCATGAACCAGCCGATGTATATTCCCCTGCCTACGCTTTCTCCGAATTGCTGCACTGAATCTCTGTACCCACCACATTCCCGGAGTCCACCGGACTCGATCAATCGCGTAACTGCTTCCCACGACGCCGCCCGCGCTCGAATCATCGACTCCAAAGTGGCACGAACCTGCACCCATGAGGCCAGTGCACAGTGCACGGCTATGTCGCCTAGCACAGCTTGGCTGCTCTGCTCGGAGAAATGCCCGGCAGGTGCTCGGCGAAATGGCCGTCTGGGACCGCATGTCCGGTTTGCGTCGGAATTTCCTCTGACGGGCTAGTTAACGGAGGTCGAAGAATTTGGGATGGAATGTTTAGGACTGATTTGATGACGGAGAAGGTCATAGACGGACTATGCTCCGTTGTGATGCCTGACAAGTGACATTGATACCTACCTCTACCAGACTCCGACTCCAGGTATGTTCCTTAGGTATCGGCTTCAATTGCTTCTTGGCTTGTGTTAATTAATAAGATTGCTTGAGAATGTTTAGTTTGAGCTGAACATAAACTTCAAATAACCCTTGGCATCAATTGGCGGTTAGAAACCATGAAATCTGCTACAATACCGCAGAACAAGGGCATGTCTTCTCTGGTCATGCTCTCTGTTTGGTGGCTCTGAAAGAAGTGGGCAACAGTCTTTAGTGCCGAGTACCTGCAGGTGCCATCTTGCGCGCTTGGGTGATAATGTCTGCTGTCTGATTATCACGTGGGTGGAAGGGGTGCCTACATATAAATTACCATTCCTTCTTACTGTACATACAATTCCACAAACATGAGCCTAGTACACAGTTATACACACAGCCCAGTATACAACATACCTTGGAACTAATAATGCTGCAAGGGAGCAGAATGCATCCTATTGTTATAGAAAGTCCTGAACTGCCTTTCGCAGAGGGGAACCAATGAAGACTCTTGAACTCATAACTTTGCATCAGTAAAACTTATATGCGCTTTAGTCTTGCACAATAGCAGTTCTGGAACTAGAAGGTAGGTTTCCCCCAATTATGCAAAAACACGAAGTAACTATAAGGTTTTGTAGAGTACCATATGCAAAATACATGTGAACTAGGAACTTAATATACTCCCTCCGTCACGTAAAACATGTCGTAGCCTCTCCCCACCCGCAGTTCATTTACACTTTTACAAAAAAAAACCCCTATTACATTTTTATTGTTTCAAATCTGGGCTTGAAATTAGATTTCAAAGACGCCATCTTCTCCGTCGACGGCCTGCTTCTGTCGCGCGGACGCCGGCCTACCGTGGACGCGCACAGCCGCACTCCATCTTCCTGGATGCGCACGATCTCGAGGACACTAGCATCGCGGACGCGCACAAGCTCGCTGACACTGGACGGGGCGGCACGACCTGGCGGCCAGCCGTCCTGCTAGCCGCGCACCCTCCTATGGCGCCGGTGCTCCCGTCTTCATTCTCCCCTGCCTCCGCAGCTCCGTCGCCGTCCGCCGCCGAGGAAGAAATTCCTCATCGTGTTTGGGCCCTGCCTTGCCGCCGCACCAGAGGCCTTGCCGCACAGCCTGAGGAAGCTGCCGTCGTGGCAAGATTCCTGACCTCGCCGTTGCGCCAGCTGCGCCCGGCCCCGACGTCGAGCCCTCTTCCTCATCGAGCAGGACGCCATAGCACAGGTGAGCTCCTTCAAGATAAATCTAAGAGGCCTTAGAACAAGAGATTGCATATGGTACTCACTCCTTCAGTATCGGTTGTGCCACTTCCTTCGCTATCCTCTCTCTTTCTTCCATTAATTTTTGCTGCTCCACTTCATGTCTTACCAAGCTCTCCAGCTGAAAACCTTCTGGTCTCGTGCATGGTTTCGGTTCAGGCTTTGGTGGCACCTGAGTGGAAAATATAGCTGTACGTTAAGAGATGGCCTGCAACCAGCATATACTCAGCATATATCACGTTGCACGTACCACTGGATAGTCTATTGTGTAGGGGTAGGAAATAGCTTTGAATTTTCTGGCCTTCTCTTCCTCCAGTTTCTTCTGTAACAGTTGTGCCTCTAGTTGCCTCTCCTTGTCATGCCCTCTTTCCTGTAACATGGGTACACTAATGTTATTTGTAGGAGTAGATTAGAAACACATTTCACACACATCTGTATCTAGATTGAAAGGGTTGGGTATCATCAGTCTTGGCACATCTTTCTTGTCGTGATACGAAGAAGATTCAGAATACAGAGAAAGCTCTCCATGGAACAGTCTGGCTTCATGGACCAAATGGCCGCAGTTCTTCCGGAGGGAGTGATGGTGTTGTGTCAGAGAAGTCTGAGACAAGCAGATGAGAATACCTGCAAAGCAAGGCGCAGCTTATCAAGATTTCTTCAACATAGTCAGAGGAGCTAAGAACCAGTATCCCAAACATACATAGTCAGAGGAGAATTGCCGCCAAAAACTACACTATCTTACTCTTGAGTATAGGTGGCACAGACTGCTTATCTTTCAGTTATACTTTCATGTAAGTAACATGCACGACTAACACCACAGATCCAACACTGCTGATAAGTTGAGATGGAATTGGTAAGCTAAACCGTGAACATTAACAGTTCTATACAGCCTTTCAGATGTAGATGCAAAGTCTACACCTCAAAATGCTACTTCTTAAAAAGTTATCTGTTCGATTCAAAGTTCATACAATACCACTTCAGTTGTTGGAAACTTAACAGGAAGAAATAGGCATCAAAATAGTTTATAGATTAGGGAACACCTCGAAGCCGGCAGGAGACGGGGAACGGCGATGAAGAGGGCCGGCCGGTCGCAGATCCACCTCACCACCACCCACTACAGCACCGCCACGCCGCCCCCCGCCATGGAGGACAAAGGTGCAAACCTGCAACATGACAGAGCCAATACCACACTTAAGTAAAAAAAGAAAGCAGCAAACAAGTATTTGGAGCAACTATTGGCTCCAGATATGCAGCCCAGGTGCCAAAGACTGAACTACTCGTGCCCTGAACTAATTCATGCCCTCAAAGAAGATCCTATCCTTTATTTAAGTCTATTTAGTTACAATTTGGTAATCCCCAGTAAAGTGCAAGTATTGACATCAAAGTATGTGCTGTACTATATTGACAAATTTTGCTTCTTGAAAGCCTACCCAGGTCACCCTTCCACAGTCACTTCTGTTATTTGTGCTGCATAATAAGCCTCAAGTTTTCTTCACTCTCCGCCTCTACTGGCTTTCATTGTTGTCTGGACATCCAAGCAGCATCCCTCTGTTCTGCCCGTCACTGGCCCTGAAGCACGAAACTCTGATTGTCCAGCAGATCAACATGCTATGCACATCCTTCAATCACACATTCAGAAATGTAAGCGATGAATCAGATAATTAACTAATGGCAGGACACACTCAGTTACATAAGCATGAAACACTGATTGTTCTAGCAATTCATAATTGACAAATGGGGACCGGGGATAAAAAATTGGCATATGAATCAGGCTGCTAATAATGGAACAACCAAAGTATTGGAACTGTCAAATAGTCTGGTGCCTTCTCATGCAGTTCAAACTTTATTTATTTTAGAATTTTCAGCAAAGATAAACCAGTCCCTAAATCTCACACGCACATAGCAATTGAAGATTTGTTTCAGAATATTTGCTCCTGAACAGCACACACACATATAGCACAGTAACCTCTGCCTTGAGCAAGCAGGCTCTTTTACACAGCATACAGAGGCACAAAGCTGGCATCTCTGCTTGGGCACAAAAAATTTACAAGCGTGGCCATAAGAGGACCGGTAGAAGGCGGGGCGGCGCCGGGGCGGGCCAGAGATGGTCGGAACGGGGCCAGCCGTAGGGAGCAGGGCCGGGGCTGGAACTTGGCCGGCCAGAGGTGGCCGGGACGGGGCCGGCCGGAGGCGGTGGCGGCCGGAGCTTGGCCGGCTGGAGGCAGCGGCAGCTCGATTTGGAGCTCAAAACCGACAAAAATGGATCCCGACAAGAACGGGAGAGGAAGAAGAAAGTGGAGCAGCGGTGGCCGAAAAGATCATCGGTGGCGGCGCGGATCGACCACGGAGTTGCAGCATGCAAAGAGCTAAACCAGGAGCTCTGATACCATGTTGTGAATGAGCAACTAGTATTCATAGGGGGCCAAAGGCCAGTACATGTACATGAGTTACAATATACAGTGAAGCCCCTCATGCACTGGAAATATATACATCACTAACAGTATGTATAGATGATGATAAAGGAATAGCCAAAATATATTTCGTACGTCATTCACGCACCACTGTCTGCACGCACATAGCACAACAACGATTTTTTTTACTGAACTTGGTGAATAAGACGATTCATATTGGGGGATACCTTGAGCAAGCGCCTCTGGAGATGCGCGACAGCGGCGATGTGGAGAAGTGACTGTAACTGCGCGTGCTGGCGGCTGGCTTGCAGCAGCACATCGCACGCCCCTAGCCCGCCATATCCTCTCCCGTGTTTCGGTGGCGTGGGAGAAGAACGGGGATGGCGACCTGGAGCTTCTCCTCACCGCCGGGAAGTAGATCAAGTAGCGCTGCTCGCAGATCCAGCAAGGCGGCGTGGGTGAAGCAAGGCGACGGTGGTGTATTGGTCAAAAAAATCCAACCTTGGCCTGCGGTGGTCTTCGTAGGCGGCAGCAGCGCGGGCGAGCTACAAGGCGCAGGGGGCAGCACGGGGGAGCTATACAGCGGAGGGGCAGGAGCGCGGGTGACCTAGACGGCGGCGCTAGATGGCAGAGGGGGAACCGCGTGGCGGACCTGCGGCGTGTGAGGAGAGGGAGAAGAGCGGCGTGCAAGCGGAACAGGGCGGAGCGAGGAAGGAGCAGGTTAAGGGAGAAGAGTGATGTGGACTTTGGGTTGTGTCGGGATTTTCCAAGGGGTGTTTTGCAAAATAACCCATCCGACATGTTTTACGTGACGGAGGGAGTACTAAATACACATACAGCTCGTGCGCTTTAATAAAATAAAAAGCAGACAAAACATGAACTGATGCCTTACCTTTGCTCATCACTAAGTTGGAGGATCCAAAGGTAGAGAGAACTATTGCTTACACACCTTTTTTTGCCCAACAAATAATTTCCTTATTTTTGCAAGAACTCACACTTGGCCTTTTACTACTGATATAGACCTCCGTCATTTACTGTGAGGCTGCTTGATGCGTGCATGCTTTTTTGCTTCATGCATCTCTGATTTTTTTATCTTAGCAGGGGAAAAGGTCCATGGAGCCAAAGGGAGGTGCCATGGAGCTCCATGTGCTGGCAGGGAGTTCATGCTCCCTATATAGCTCTAGAAGGACGACGATTCTCCTTGATTTGGACGGGATGAGCTCGATCGGTATACGTGGCAATTCTCCTAGATTTGGACTGGACGAACTCGATCGGTATAGGTGGTGATTCTCCTCGATTTGGACGGGACGAGTTCGGACAACCCCCGCCGTCTCCTGCCTTCCATCGCCTATACCGGTCGTTCACCTCCACTCCAGCGACACCTGAAAGTTGCAGCAAATCCAACCGACGTTGTGTTCGTGCAGCCACCATCTTCAGTGTTCTTTGGGTGCCGACAGCCAAAAATCAAAGAAGTGCATGCCAATGCCAAGATCATTCGGACATCTGCTTCAGTGTTTAATGACCTGAGGTAATTAATACTCTGTCCATTTCCCAGTCCGTCCTTTGTGCTGTGTGAATTTGATTCGGAAAAGCTGACACACTCCGGCACATTTTTATTTGTATATTAATGCATTGATCGAAACGTCATTTTGAGATAGTTTGTGAAGTTGTGATACACACTTGGTAAAAATACCTGTGAGGGCTAATCAGTGCAAGTTCCAGGTTAAACCCCCCACTCTAGACTCTACTTGACAATGTGTTGATAGTTCGTGATACATCTATATATTCGCCTTTTTCACACTATAATACAGTTGGTAACCAATACTATATTGTTGTCAGATGCATAGACAGGATGGTACTTTAGCCTAGAAGCCGAAATTAGTCTACAACAAACAATTATTTATTAAGAGAAATAGTTTTTGATTTGGAAATGGAAAAATCTGTTGTAGATTAATTAGGTACTGACCTACAATCATTGAATCCCTTGCGGGTACGGCATGTGGCTTTTTATTCTTCTACTTCAGATTAGAAATTAATCAGGTGAGCTGATATCTTTTATGTTTGGTGGTTCTATGGTGCTCCCAACATTCGTGAAATTTTGTCTGATGCAATAGAGTTGTATGTTGAGGCATTACTTAGATTAGTGAATTGTGCAACTCTTGTGGAAGTTATATGTATTCATATCCTCTTCTAATATGCTTATGTTATTACCTCTTTTGTCATGCTAAATTGCTAATTATGTGTAGACCGAAAGAAATGCATATATGTTAGCCATGAAGTACTAACTACCTTTTTTTTTCCATACCAAGAATTTCTATTTCTTTCTTAGCAAAAACCATTTATGATTGATCATGCATAAAATACAGATTAGCAACGGTTAGATAAAAGATATTGCTGCAGAAAGTTTTACTTCAGTAAGGGGGTGCTTATTGTTGCTATTTTTCTATTGTTTACTTATATATGATTATTTATTTTCGGAGATTCAAATCAATGAGCTTTTAGTTTTGAAAAGAGTCTTATCATGTTATGTGTCAAACTACTAGGCATCTCTAATTAGTGCTGCAATGTGATCACTTTAAATGTTTGTCTGACTATCTTATATAAATACATTTAGTATTTAATTTGCAATTCTGGCTCACTTTCTTTGTCTCTTTTATTAGAGGAATAAGAAACTTAATAGTAGTGTATCTTGTTTTCTTTTCCAACATGCTTTTACAATAATATATTATTATTATGTTGGATATAGTGCCCTAGAGGCAAATAATAAATAGTGTTTATTATTATATATCAATAATTCATAATAGTTTCGAAACATTGATACACGTGTGGTATTATAAACAAACCAGTGTCCCTAGTGAGCATATATGCTAGCTAGCTCGTTGTGTTTCGATGATCGAGGTCTCCCGATCATGGACATACACGCCATTCACAATGGGGTCATATCATTGGGTGAATGATATGATGGACATTCCCAAATATAAGTATTGTAACATGATCAAGTCACGAAGTTCACGTTACGATATTTATGAAAGCGTAGTAACCTAATCCTTAGACCGTGAGATCATATCTAATCATCGTCACCGGCGGTTGCTTTGGCTGCATCAACCGCCACACCGTAGCAGGGTGGTCATAAAGGTGTAGTTAGGTATTCCAATGGGATGGGTTGAGGCGTATGTGTCAAGAGCGGGATTTGTTCATCCGCGTGACAGAAGATACTCTGGGCCCACTCGGTGAGATTACATCCAAGTTGCAACACATGACTAGGTTATGAGGATAGAATCGCACGGAAACGAGTAGAATAGCCATGTCGGTAACGAGATCAAACTAGGTATGGTGATACCGATGATCAAGTCTCGGACGAGTGCCGGTATCGAAGTAACAAAGGGAATGGAATACAAGTAACAAAGGGAATGGAATATGACATAATGATTCAAGCGACGATCACATCTTCGTAGAATACAAAACCCTGGTGATCATTGATCGGAGAGTGTCTCGATCATGTCTGCGTCATTCTCGAACCGTAGGGAAACACACTTAAGGGTTAAACGAAACTTAAGATGGTTTTGAATTCATCGGAAACACCGGAGAATAGAGAAGAGAGAACCGAAAAGGGTTCCGGGAGAATCTGAAGATGTTCGGAGTGATATAAGAGGTGTCTTGGATCATCGGGGGCTAAATAATATGTATTATATATTAATTAAATGAATTAATATTAAATATTTATTTATTTATTAATAAAAAGGTGCATCCCACTAAGTGGCCGGCAACCCCCTAGGGTTTTATGGGGGGGCTTAAGGGGCCCATTCGGCCAACCCTAAAGGGGCCCCAGCCGGCCACCTTTAGGTCGGCCACTGTTCACCGAAGAGTAATTATTGATCCGTAAACCACATATATGTACACCAACAAGTTTTGTTTTTTAGGTGGTAGAGAACGGTATGCAAAAATAAATATGATATTTTAAAGTGCCGCCGTCAATCACGGGAGCTCACAAAGCAGTCAAGGGTCCCTATGAGTGACAAAAACATGGACACTGCAGGTCATATGTTCTAAACTGATAACATATGTATTCCATGCATGTTTTTGTAATATAAATTATGATAGATTGATTACATAGATGCGGTCATACATACTAAACCTTTAATTTAAGATCTGTGATGGCCAACTCTTATTTAGTTACGCTCCTCCATGGATTTCATTTGGCCAAGTCATAGGTAGTTATGTGTGAGTGAACTGGGTTAGCCGAGTCACTTGTTGAGGTTGTTGGCTGCATGTGCGCTTGTGCTAATCCATCAGTCTGTGAGTGCACGGGGCTACTGCATGCATGTATTGGCTGCTGACGCATGTGTGTACGTCTATTTAAGGGATTGTAACATCGTTTGTAGCCAAAACCGGAAGAGCTGACAGGAAGACCAAGAAGATGAGCTGAGTAGCAGCTCGAACATGCTCTTCCGACCTTGGCTACAAACAATGTTACAATCCCTTAAATAGACGTACACACGTGCATCAGCAGCCAATACACGCATGTAGTAGCCCAGACCACTCACAAATCGCTGGATTAGCACAAGCACACATGCAGCCAACAACATCAACAAGTGACTCGGCTAACCCAGTCCACTCACACATAACTACCTATGACTTGGCCAAATGAAATCTATGGAGAAGCGTAACTAAATAAGAGTTGGCCACCACAGGTTTTAAATTAAAGGTTTAGTCTGCCTGACCCATCTATGTAATCATTATGCAATACCAAGTTCAATAATCTATCATAATCTGTATTACAAAAACATGGAATATATATGTTATCAGTTTAGAACACATGACCTGCAGGGTCCATGTTTTCGTTATTCATAGGGGCTGTTGACTGCTTTTTGAGCTCCTGGGATTGACGGCGGCGCTTTAAAATATCATATTTATGTTTTAGATACGTTCTCTACCACCTAAAAAACAAAACTTGTTGGTCTACATATCTGAGGTTTACGAATCAATAATTACTCTTTAGTGAACAGCGGCCGACCGAAAGGTCTATACATGTCAGAAAGAATAACATATGTTACTACATGCATGTGACTCTGCTCGGCTACTCGATCAAGTAGAAAGAGCTGCAGTTCTACCTAATATTAAAACCCTCATACATGCTTATTACTATTTTGTCTACATATTTATAACCAATTCCTTTGATATAATTTAGGAAAAGTTGAGGTTTTCATGTCATCTCTATTTGGGAAAGGGGACGAAAGGAGTATAGTTCAAAGCCTCAATGTAATGATAATCTGTTGTGTTTCAAGAATTATGGATGCTTTGTAAACTTTATTTTTATTTGTGAAAATATAATACCTCAGCAACGCAATATTTGATGGTTTAAATTTTAACACATAAATCGATCTATATAAATATTTTAATTGGTGATCACATTGACCTGGATTTCCAGCCTACTGCCCTTCTCGCCTTTGTCGCCATGCTTGCGCATCACGGATTTATGAGTACTCACTTAACAACTAGAGCATCTTAAATAAGGGGTGCTTATTTGCTCCATCTATTTGTAGTATATATTGTGTGATGTTTGTTGAATTTGAATTATAATGTTTGATTTTTGTGTGTTCCAATGTTCTCGGTAGGACCCTTCTTGACAATGCTACCATCACCTCTTACTTATTCAATAAATTTCTTACATTGGAATTCAATCTTAGCTTACCCATTAAGTGTCCAAGTTTATGCTCTGCATACCAATGCATGCATGAACAACGCCATATATCTTTTGGTGTGTTGCCATCTTGGCAACACTGAAAACTGAGAAGATTGCATCACCCTTGATGTGGGACATTGGGAAAGATCCAATGCCTCGCTCAAGGAAAGACACAACAATGCCTTGAGGCCTAACATCCACCATCCATCTCCATCCCACGACCAGCAGCTGATCCAAGCCAAGCAACTCGGGCTTGTCCCTGCACTACCAGGGTACGCGACCGTTCCAGGTTGGAGCTCTGGCGGTCCCGACGTTGCGGGAACATGAGGAGAGCTGAGCAAACTGCACCTCCATGGAGAGCTCCGGCGCCGTGCACTGCAAGGCCACGATGGCTCCGTCCGTCCACCTCTAGCCTCTCCTCCGGCAAGTCGCTCCGCCCCCACCGACGGCCCCCTTGGACGGCCTCTGTGTCACCAGCCGCTTTCGACGGCCTCTTCCGACTCATCAATACATCCATCATCCTTGCAGCTTGTAGGTATGACCCGTGAGCAGACATACATAGTTACAAGTATCACGGCTCCCCCTCCCGGGTCGCTCCCCCTCGGGCGGCTCCGGAGGCGACCCATATACCCTGACCCTGCCCCGGCCAGGCCGCTGTCGTCGCCAGCGCTGGCGGCGGTGGCGGTGCCAACCCGCCAAACGGTAGAGGGCAGTGGAGGGGGCATGTCCAACGCGGCGGCGGGTGAGCTTGGCGTGACGGAGGAGGCAGCAAGGCGACAGGATGCGGGATGCCGGCGGTTGGGCGGCGGCGGCGCGGCGACCTGGCAGCGGCGCGGGCCCCATCTGGGCCTAAAGGGCCTGGCCGTTCTGCTTCGGACCAAGCAGCACCGCCGGGTTCCTGGCCGTCAATTCTTCTTCTCTGCAGTCGCCATGGGCTTGGCGGCAATGGCTTAGTTAGGCGTACCTCCTTCGTCGTCGTCGGGCGGCGGATGGCGGCGTGGGGGCATGTTCGTCCACATCGAAGAATAAAGGTGGCGGTTATAGGATTCTTCTCGGACCAAGTTTGAAGATCTGTCGGATGCTTGTTCCAACCAGTCTGGGTGGATTGTCGTGTTCCAGAAGGCCCTACCGGCGAAACTCATTGTGCGAATAATGCCTGAAGATTGCTGGATTGGGTGGTTTCGGTTGTGCACACCCATGTTTTTTATCTGGCCATTTGGTTTCAGAGGGGACGCTTCGAAGCTCTGCTAGCTATTAATATCATGGAGCTCGTTTTCTTTCCATGGTGCTAGCGAAGAAGGTCATCAAGCCGAGATCGGTGGAATAGCTATGATGGTCGGATCTTGGTGCTGAGGTGGAATTGGCTTGGCGATTCGTGACTTGTAACAACGACTGGTATGTGGGGGTGGTGCCGGGAGAAGTTCAGTCTTATCTTTCAGGGTGAAAATCCAAGGTCTGGCCTTAATTGGTTGTACCCGGCAATGTTCTTGTTGAAGGCATTGTTTTGAGATAGATGACTTTTTTAAGGGTGAAAACCTAAGATCTATGATCGGACGATGAAAGCGTTTGTGCACTGTTTCTTTCTTGGAGGCGTCGCTTATGGAGAAGCTGAGCTTCTGGTGTCAGTGTTGCCGTTTCAAGTTATGGATCTCTGTAGCGGGACCTTTCTTTTTTGTAATTATTTTCTCTTTTTTTGACTGTGTGCATCCTTTATGTCATTAGGGTATGATGTTGTTGCAGAGGCTTGGTGTAATTGGTATCTTCGTGATATTAATATATGCTCTTTATCAAAAAAATAACCCATGAGCAAGCAACGATTCACAATACAAATTTCTTCACGCATTCAGTTCAGCAAGAAAAACATAAGCTCGCTTGGCTCCCGTTCCCACGACGGCGACGTTGGACCAGGAACAGCCACCCACACAAATTTTCCTTCCCGCATCGTTGATTTGCGTAGCCCGCGTGAGGAAGGACCAAATACATTGACATTGACTGTTGCTGGTCGTGGGATGGAGGTGAATGGTGGATATTGGGCCTCAAGGCGCTGCCTACCTTGCCTTAAGCCAGGCACTGGATTTCAGTCCATGGATTGGTTCTGGTAGTGTCAGGGTTGGATTTTCATGCATACCTAATTATTATTTATTACTTCTCTCGGCAGGAATAAGTGATGTAGCCTGCACCCGGCCATTTTGTAGATACCCCTCGTCTCCATATACCACAAGAATTACGTGTGACACTCAATGTGTTACAACCTACGGTCGCACGGAAAAAGGAAATGCAAATCCATCATACCTACCATACAATGCACAAAAGGATTATAAGCGTGCTTACCCATCTATACATGTAGACAGAACGTCCCCAGCTCTGATACCAAGATGATATGAGGTGGCCCGATCTTCTCAGTAAGCAACGGTGGTGATGATGATCACGGGATGAACACAACGGAGATAACTTGATGATGAAGTGGATGATAACTTGTATGACGCAACGAGATCTCTCGATTGGTCCCTGTCGCCAATGCAACAGCTCTCAACCCTAAAGATATTCGCAACTCACACACTTGCGCACGTAGCGCCGACCACGAAGCGGTAAGTTGCAACCGTCTAATTCCCAATGGAACAGCAGATCACACAAGACTTTCAGGGTTCAACACCAAATCGATGCAATATGGTGTAGAGATTCAATAGAGTTGCAAAGCAATCAACTATGAACTAGGGTTTATCTTAAACGTGGTCTAAACCTAAATTGGGGGCGTCTTGGGCACTTATATAGGGGTTCAGGACGACCAGGGGTCGAAAAAATACATAGAAAACCGACCCAGAACGGATCTGGTCGAGACAGACTCGGAGTCGGCCGGTCAGGGCCGGTCGACCGGGCCTGGGACCGGGCCATCCGGTTTCAACCGGGTCTGGCACCGGGTGGCAACCGGGCGAGGCGTCCAGGCTTACTGGATAGTGCCCGGTTGGCACAAGTGTGGCATCCGGTCGGCGTCGGGCGGACCCGGCGTGGCATCCGGTTGACCGGGCTGGTGACCGGGCGGGCGTGCGGCCGTCGGACCGGACCGCGGCCGGACTGCTTCTTCCCTTGCGCATGCCTCCCTCTCCTCCCTCGCGCTTCCATGGGATGTACTCATGTCCAGCTTCTTGTCCAGCTCCATGTCCAGCTTCACGTCCAGCTTCTAGTCCAGCTTCTTGTCCAGCTGCTCCTCTCCTCCTCGTGCGATGCTTGCTTCCTCTTCATACCTGATCATACATAAGTAATAGGACTTAGGCAGTATAAAGTTCTCATCGATCAAAGTATCACATAGGAACAAGTTCATTGTTTAAGTAGCTTCGCACGAGCTCGTGTCATTGGTCCAATCCGACTTCATTGGACTTGAGCTTCACAGCAGCATCGTCTTCATCTTGTAATGACGGAGGTAGTAGTGTAGTAGGGATGTCCTCATCATCTCCCCCCCCCCTCAAAAGGCGTCGACCTCAACGCTCCAAGGTCTTCTCCGTCATATGGTGTCAAATCAGCCACATTGAAAGAATTGCTGACACCAAACTCATCTGTTGGAAGATCTATAGAGTATGCATTATCATTGATCTTGGCAAGTACTTTGTAAGGACCAGCACCACGAGGAAGCAACTTGGACTTCCGTAGCTTCGGGAACCTATCCTTGCGAAAATGTACCCAGACCATGTCACCAGGCTTGAACAACATCTCCTTGTGCTTCTTGTTCATCCTTGCAGCATTGCTCTTGCCTTTCTTCTCTATCAACTCTTTAGTCTTCACATGTATCTTTCGTACAAAATCTGCCCTCTTTGATGCCTCCATATTGACTCTCTCATGTATGGGCAAAGGCAACAAATCAAGTGGAGTAATGGGTTTGAAACCATACACCACCTCAAAAGGACACAGCTCTGTGGTAGAATGTACCGCCCTGTCGTAAGCAAACTCCACATGCGGCAAACAATCTTCCCACTCCTTCGGGTTCTTCTTGATCATGGATCTCAACAGTTGTGACCATGTTCTATTCACCACTTCAGTTTGACCATCAGTTTGGGGATGACAAGTAGTACTGAAAAGTAGCTTTGTCCCCAGCTTTCCCCAAAGTGTCTTCCAGAAGTAGCTCATGAACTTCACGTCACGATCAAAAACAATAGTCTTTGGGACTCCATGTAGACGTACAATCTCCCTGAAAAACAGGTTAGCAATATGCGACGCATCGTCGCTTTTGTGGCAGGCAATAAAGTGTGACATCTTAGAAAATCTATCCACTACCACAAATATAGAATCATGGCCTCTCTTAGTACGCGGCAAACCCAACACAAAATCCATACTAATGTCTTCCCATGGTGTAGTAGGTGCCGGTAAAGGAGTATACAAACCGTGAGGCTTCAGCTTGGACTTGGACTTGTTGCAAGTAATACATCTCTTCACATACTGTCCACATCCCGCCTCATCTTTGGCCAATAAAGTGGTCAGCTAGCATGAGTAGCATCTTCTCATGCCCAAAGTGACCCATCAAACCTCCAGCATGTGATTCCTGCAATAAGAGCAAACGCACAGACGATTCTGGAACACATAGTTTGTTAGCTCTAAACAAGAACCCTTCATGTATGTGATATTTTTCCCATGCTTTACCAATAGCACACAAGCGATATGGTTCAGCAAAATCATGATCAGTGGCATACAAATCACATAGAATCTCTAATCCAGGAATTTTAACATCAAGTTTAGTTAATAGCATGTTCTTCCTAGATAGAGCATCAGCAACAATATTATCTTTTCCCTTCTTATGCTTAATAATGTATGGAAAAGACTAAATGAACTCAACCCACTTAGCAAGACGCCTATGCAAGTTAGATTGAGCTTTCAGGTATTTCAAAGCTTCATGATCAGAATGTATGATAAATTCTTTTGGCCACAAATAATGTTGCCAAACCTCAAGAACTCTAATTAAAGCATACAATTCTTTATCATAGATAGGATAGTTCAACTTAGCACCAGAAAGTTTCTCAGAAAAATATGCAATTGGGCGACCCTCTTGCATCAACACACCACCAATTCCAATACCACTAGCATCACATTCAATCTCAAATAACTTATTGAAATCAGGAAGTGCAAGCAACGGTGCAGAAGTTAACAATCTTTTCAGTTCATCAAAAGCATGATCTTGGGCTGCGCCCCACTCAAATGCAACACCCTTTTTAGTCAATTCATTCAAAGGTGCAGCAATAGTACTAAAATTGGGCACAAATCTTCTATAAAACCCAGCTAGACCATGGAAACTTCTTACTTGACTCACATTCATGGGAGTAGGCCAATTTTGAATTGCTTCAATTTTAGACACATCTACTTCTACTCCATGCTTAGAGACAACATAACCAAGAAATATGACCTTATCTTTGCAAAATGTGCACTTCTCAAGATTACCATAAAGTTGATTATCACGCAACACTTGCAAAACATGTCGAATATGCATAGTATGTTCAGATTCATTGCGGCTGTAGATTAATATGTCATCAAAGTACACAACCACAAACTTGCCAATAAAATCACGCAAAACATGGTTCATCAGTCTCATGAAAGTGCTAGGTGCATTAGTTAGACCAAAAGGCATTACTAACCACTCATATAAACCAAATTTTGTCTTAAAGGTTGTTTTCCATTCATCCCCCTCTTTCATCCTAATTTGATGATAACCACTACGCAAATCAATTTTAGAGAAAACAGCAGCACCACTCAATTCATCTAGCATATCCTCTAAACGGGGAATAGGATGACGATATCAAATAGTAATGTTGTTTATCGCTCTACAATCTACACACATGTGCCATGTACCATCTTTCTTAGGAACTAGAATAACAGGAACAGCACAAGGACTTAGGCTTATGCGGATATAACCTTTGTCGAGTAGCACTTGTACTTGCTTCTATATCTCCTTCGTCTCTTCGGGGTTCGTCCTGTATGGCGCCCTATTGGGCAGCGAAGCTCCGGGGATCAAGTCAATTTGATGCTCAATACCACGCAATGGTGGCAATCCTGCGGGCACCTCCTCCGGAAACACGTCGCTGAATTCCTGCAAAACACTAGAAACACCAAGAGAAATAGGGGTCATGTCGTTAGAAACAAAAACCTCACCCTTGTACATGAGCACAAGAGGCATGGCTGTAGGATCCTCACTAAATTCTCTCATGTCCTCTGTGGTGGCTAATAAGACTAAGGAATTCACTCTCTCACTTTTCGTTATATCACTCATGGCATTACAATTCTCTCGCCTATCTACTGGAGCATCCTCCAAGTTTACTTCAACTTTCTGACGAGATTCATTGACAATTTGTTGTGGTGACATAGGCTGCAAGTTGATTTTCTTGCCCTTGAACTCCAAGTGATATGTATTGGCACGGCCATTGTGTTGCACAGAACGGTCATAGAGCCAAGGCCGACCCAATAGTAGGTGACACACCGTCATAGGAACCACATCAAAATCAATGGAATCCTTATACGGTCCAATCTCAAAATCAACACGCACCATGTGGTTTACCTTCATCTCACCATTGTCGCTCAACCACTGAATATAGTATGGATGTGGGTGTGGTAGATACTTCAACTTCAGCTTGGTACACAACTCCTTGCTTGCCAAATTGCGGCAACTCCCGCCATCAATAATGACCTTGCAAGCCTTGTCAGGACCAACTAAAGCCTTTGTTTGGAACAAATTACAGCGCTGAGTAGATGCACTTGGCAACACATTAAGAGCACGCCGAGACACAACAATAGTGCGAGCTTCAGACGGATAAGCATCTACACCATCACTGTCATAGTCATCATCTTCTGGAGCATTTGGATCAACATCATCTCCAGTCTCATACTCATTGTCCTCATTGATAAACATGACCTTGCGGTTAGGACAATCTCTCTTGAAGTGACCCTTTCCACCACATGTATGGCAATTCATATCGCGGTTGCGCATAGACATGCTAGAACCACTCGTACTTGCAGCTGGTTCGGGCTTCTTTGTGCTGGACACATTGGAGACCGGCTTGCTAGATGGAGTAGAATAAGGTGCGGAGCGCGAAGATGGCGCCGGCACCGTAGATGGGGGCGCCCTAGGCGTGCGCCCAGCTCCCGTAGCACGACCTTTAATTTGCGCTTCTTCAGCAAACTGTGATTCAACTTCTCTTGCATGATGTAGCAACTCATTCATAGTGGTGTAACTGTGATGACGAACAATGCCTTTGATATCATACTTCAAACCATGTAGAAAACGCTACATTGTCATCTCAAGTGACTCACGGACACGGCCACGCTGCATAAGCATCTCCATCTCCATGAAATAAGTATCAACATTCTTCACACCTTGTCTCAAGAGGGTCAACTTATCATATATCGAACGCAAATAATTAGTGGGAACAAAACGAGCTTGCATAATGGCCTTCATCTCGCGCCATGTAAGAACTGGCAACTCGTTGTCTTCTTGACGAGTACGTGTAACTCCATCCCACCAACGCAATGCATAGCCATCAAATTCTGAAGAAGCAAGCTTAACCTTCCTGTCTTCAGTATAGTCATGTAAGCGCCACAACTTCTCAATCTTCAGCTCCCAAGTGAGGTATTCTTCAACATCAGCACCTCCTTCAAATTTGGGTATTGAGAATTTTGGCTTACCCAAACCATCGTCTTGCTGTTGTGGAGGGACACGGCGAGCTCCGAGTTCAACAAAGCCAAGACCACGATTACCACGTCCTGCACCACGACCAACACCAGATGCTTCAGCATGAAGCTCATCTTCATCTTCTTGTTGCTGTTGTTGTGTCAGATTATCAATAGCTAGAGTCAAAGCTTGAATACTACGCTGAATATCCGTCATTTGATCTTGCATTCTGTTGATGGTCACATTAGTAGCATCCAATTTCTGGGAGACATCTTGAACAGTCCCCTTAAGTTCATCGTCCTGAGTGCGGAATTCACGTCGCATCTCATTACGAAGAGCTTCATACTCCCTCCATGTCATCACATCAGCGGCATCCTTGTTTTTCTGGTTAACAATTTTTTCATCACTAGAAGACATGGTTAGTAGGTTAGTGCACTAAAACAAAATATATGGTGGTACTCTCACAACTCACTCAAAACTGATAAGAAAAGGTAGTCTTACCGCTCCAAAGTGAATTAGTGTTGCTTACCACTTGTAGTGACAACTAGTGCACGGATGTAGCGAAGCGAATATCAAGGGTATAGGAACAAATCACACGACAAAGCAGGATATATGTGGGGCTGTAGGTAGGCTACCTATTTGCACCGATAACAAGCTCTAGCGCTGACTGTAGACAACCAATGATACTCACACCAGGCGATAAATGTGGCAATGCAACTATATGGATGAAAGGTTGCAATGCACTCGAGAGACACTAGCAAAGCTCAATGAAACAGGCACAAGATTGCTCAACTACGGGTGTAGAAAAGAAAACGAGGCCTTCACTTGATCTTACTAGCACTGAACTTGTTTCTCTTCACTTTTTTTTCTTTTTTTTCACTTTTTTCACTATTTTCCACGGGTACTGTACAAAAACTTTTTTTTTTTACTTTTTGACTCAACTCCTTGTAACACGGCCAATAGAAATTGCAAAGCACCGAAAACCTAACGAGCAGCCTGTCGAGCGGTAAAACTAGTCTCTTTTGGGAAAGCTCCTAGTCACTTTATATCGAAAGGCTGTGGCTATGGTTGGGAACAAGCACACTGTACGCTATGTGGACTCAGAGTAACAAAAACTGAAACTAGATGATAGCGGAAACACAAATCCTAACAATACTAGAAGGAAGAAAAAGATACGTAAAAACAACTACAAAAAGCAACTAAAACTCGAAATTAGTGCAATCTAAGGCTATAGCAAACCCTAACCCTAACTTTTTATGGCTTTTTCTAGATAGGAAACACTCAAAACTCAACTATGGGGTGGATTGTGGATGGCTTACCGAGGAAACACTGAGCTCTGATACCAAGATGATATGAGGTGGCCCGATCTTCTCAGTAAGCAACGGTGGTGATGATGATCACGGGATGAACACAGCGGAGATAACTTGATGATGAAGTGGATGATAACTTGTATGACGCAACGAGATCTCTCGATTGGTCCAGCGCCAATGCAACAGCTCTCAACCCTGTAAGATATTCGCAACTCCACACACTTGCGCACGTAGCCGCCGACCACGAAGCGGTAAGTTGCAACCTAATTCCCAATGGAACAATGGATCACACAAGACTTTCAGGGGTTCAACACCAAATCGATGCAATATGGTGTAGAGATTCAATAGAGTTGCAAATCAATCAACTATGAACTAGGGTTTATCTTAAACGTGGTCTAAACCTAAATTGGGGGCGTCCTGGGCACTTATATAGGGGTTCAGGATGACCAGGGGTCAAAAAAGTACATAGAAAACCAACCCAGAACGGATCTGGTCAAGACAGACTCGGAGTCGGCTGGTCAGGGCGGTCGACCGTGGGACCGGGCCATCCGGTTTCAACCGGGTCTGGCACTGGGTGGCAACCGGGCGAGGCATCCAGGCTTACTGGATAGTGCCCGGTTGGCACAAGTGTGGCATCCGGTCGGCGCCGGGTGGACCCGGCGTGGCGTCCGGTTGACCGGGCTGGTGACCGGGCGCGCCGGCGTGGCGGCCGGTCGGACCGGACCTGGCCGGCTTCGACCTTCCCCTTGCGCATGCCTCCCTCTCCTCGCGCTTCCATGGGATGTACTCATGTCCAGCTTCTTGTCCAGCTCCATGTCCAGCTTCACGTCCAGCTTCGTCCAGCTTCTTGTCCAGCTGCTCCTCTCCTCCTCGTGCGATGCTTGCTTCCTCTTCATACCTGATCATACAAAAGTAATAGGACTTGGCGGTATAAAGTTCTCATCGATCAAAGTATCACAGGAACAAGTTCACATGTTGCTTTTAAACCACGGTACTCGTGTCATTATCATCACGATTATTGGATTGAGTTGCAGACATCGTCTTCATCTTGTAATGACGGAGGTAGTAGTGTAGTAGGGATGTCCTCATCATCATGAATCCATGGGTACCTTGCTTGCCTATGGCAAGCTGCTGCTGATGGCAACCGCTGACTGCACAACAGAAAGGCAATCAGTGCAGGAACATGTGATGCAAGGACTCACACGTGGTCTTTTACCACTCCTACAAACCTCTGTCACTCGTTTCATGATTTCGTGGTGAGGCTGCTCGATGGATGCATGTTTATTTACATGGTCCTGATGTCGATTTTCTAAATAGTGACACATGGGCCTCTTATCTCTCATATCAGCAGGAGATTTTTATCGCGTGCAAGCTAAACGGAGGAGGTGCCATGGAGCCCATTTGCTGGCAGGCAGCCTTTTGCTGCAACGTATTCTCCCTCGCTTGAAGATTGTGGATAACTACAGAATGACGATCCTGTTGATGAATGAATGAGTAACCCGAGTTAGTAGTGCTGATGTGCAAGGTAATACCCACTCAGGTTTCTTCTGCTAGTGACGCCATTCTGAAACTGTGTGTGTTTGTGGGCATTTTCATTTCATACACATTGTGATTCCATTTGTTTATTTGAACATGACTTCTGCTTCTACATGAATCATTTATAGGTCTCCATGCAGTTCATCTCCTTCCCACAAGGTTGACTGTTCCAAACAGAGCGAGCAAGTGCCTGAGTCTATCTTGGCCTTTGCTTGCCTATCTGCACACATGGATCATTAAAAAAATCTGGACACGGGCCTGATTCCTCCCTGAACCAGCCGATGTATATTCCCCTGCCTGCATTTTCTCCGAATTGCTGCACTGAATCTCTACACCCACCACATTCCTGCAGTCCACCGGACTCGATCGATCGCGTAACTGCTTCCCACGAGGCCAGAGGCACTCGAATCATCGACTCCAAAGTGGCATGAACCTGCACTCATGAGGCTAGCACAGCTGGCTGCTCTGCCCGGTGAAATGTCCGGCAGGTGCTCGGCGAAATGCCCGGTCGGGACCGCATGTCCGGTGGGCGCCAAAATTTCCTCTCATAGGCCAAGTAACGGAGGTTGAAGAATTTGGGATGGAATTTTGGGGACTGACTTGACAACGGAGAAGGCCATACACGGACTGTGCTCCGTTGTGGCGTTGTGATGCCTGGCAAGTGACAGTGATACTTATCACTACCAGACTCCGAATCCAGGTATGTTCCTTAGGTATGGGCTTCAACTGCTTCTTGGCTTGTGTTAATGAGATTGCTTGAGCATGTTCACTTTGAGCTGAACATAAACTTCAAATAACCCTTGGTTGCTACAGAAACGCAAAGAAACTAAAATCGTCTCATAGTTATTCCAACAACCGTGCTGCTCTTGCTCGTTTGATAAGGGCTATCGTGCCACTCTTTGCTTATCTTGCTATCGTGCCGTCTGCTCGTCGAGTGCCTTTTCTCTAGCTAGCGATAGTATGTTTGAGGTGTTATCCTGGGCAAGGACAATGTTTGGCTATTTGGGATGACTTAGTCGAGCGGCGGTTAGAAACCATGAAATCTGCTACAAAACCGCAGAACATGGCCATGTCTTCTCTGGTCATGCTCTCTGTTCGGTGGCTCTGGAAGATGTGTGCAACAGTCTTTAGTGCAGAGTACCTGCAGGTGCCGTCTTGCCCGCTTGGGTGATAATGTCTGCGGTCTGATTATCATGTGGGGGGAGGGGGTGCCTACATATAAATTTCCCTTCCTTGTTCTTACTGTACATTCAATTCCACAAACATGAGCCTAGTACACAGTTATACACACAGCCCAGTATACAACATACCTTGGAACTAATAATGTTTCAAGGGAGCAGAATGCATCCTATTTCTATAGAAAGCCCTGAAGTGCCTTTCACAGAGGGAAACCTATGAAGGCTCTCGAACTCATAACTTTGCATCAGTAAAACTTATATGCTCTTTAGTCTTGCACAATAGTAATTCTAAAACTAGAAGGCACTTTTCCCCAATTATACAAAAACATTAAGTAATTATACAGTTTTGTAGAGTACCATATGCAAAATACATGTGAACTAGGAACTTAATATACTTGCTCAAAATTTTTACTAAATACACATACAGCTCGTGCACTTTACAATCAAATAAAAAGTAGACAAAACATGAATTGATGCCCTAAGTTTGCTCGTCACTAATTGGTTGATGCAGAATCTCCTTTGTGACCTTGGTGTTTCTTTGATAGAATGCCCAGGCTTCATAGGCTACAATATACACCAGCGCAGGGATGGCTAGACAGATGACATTCATGGATGTCGCCAAGTCCCTTGTGCTGCCTGCTGCGTATCACTACGGGAAAAAACGGCGTTGCCGTGCGACAAATCATTGCCGTGCGCCCATACACGGCAAAGAGATCTTTGCCGTGCACAGCAAGCAGCACGCACGGCAAAGGCAATTTGCACGGCAAATTCTGAAGGTAGCGCACGGCAACGAAAAATAGCACGGCAAAGTCCGAAGACATCGCACGACAAAGAAATGACGACAGCAAAGACCAAACACACCGCACGGCAAAGAAATATTGCACAGCAAAGGCGCTGGGCGTTGCTGTGGCACACCCTTTGCTGTGCGAGCAGCTAGGTTGCACGGTGATGTCTACGTTCCCCCTCCTTTCCTGTAGACAGTGTTGGGCCTCCAAGTGCAGAGGTTGAGTTTTCCCTTAAGTGGATCACCCAAGGTTTATCGAACTCGGGAGGAAGAGGTCAAAGATATCCCTCTCATGCAACCACAAACCACAAAGCAAGAAGTCTCTTGTGTCCCCAACACACCAAATAGGTGCACTAGTTCGGCGAAGAGATAGTGAAATACAGTGGTATGAATATATATGAGCAGTAGCAACGAGAAAATAGCTTGCTGGCGTGTAGTTGATGGTGGTAGTATTGCAGCGGTAATAACGAAAACAGTAAACAAGCAGTAACTCAGCAGTATTTGGGAACAAGGCCTAGGGATTACACTTTCACTAGTGGACACTCTCAACATTGATCACATAACAGAATAGATAAATGCATACTCTACACTTTTGTTGGATGATGAACACATTGCGTAGGATTACACGAACCCTCAATGCCGGAGTTAACAAGCTCCACAATAATGCTCATATTTTAGTAACCTTTAGTGTAAGATAGATCAAAAGACTAAACCAAGTACTAGCATAGCATGCACACTGTCACCTTCATGCATATGTAGGAGGAATAGATCACATCAATATTATCATAGCAATAGTTAACTTCGCAATCTACAAGAGATCATGATCATAGCATAAACCAAGTACTAACACGGTGCACACACTGTCACCTTTGCACACATGCAGGAGGAATAAAACTACTTTAATAACTCATCACTAGAGTAGCACATAGATAAATTGTGATACAAACATATTGCAATCATCAAGAGATATAAATAAGCACTTCACTACGCTCTTCAACAGTGAATAAGTACTTCGTGAAATATAGCCTAAGAGACCCACACGGTGCACACACTGTCACCTTTACACACGTGGGACAAGGAGTCTCCGGAGATCACATAAGTAAAACCCACTTGACTAGCATAATGACATCTAGATTACAAGCATCATCATATGAATCTCAATCATGTAAGGCAGCTCATGAGATTATTGTATTGAACTACATAGGAGAGAGATGAACCACATAGCTACGGTAGACCCGAGCCTCGATGGAGAACTACTCCCTCCTCATGGGAGCAGCGGCGGTGATGAAGATGGCGGTGGAGATGGCAGCGGTGTCGATGGAGAAGCCTTCCGGGGCACCTCCGGCTCCGGTGCCGGAACAATTCTGTCCCCGGATCTTGGCTTCGCGATGACGGCGGCTCGGAACTTTTCTCGTATCGTGGCTTCCTTCCTAAGGGTTTTCGATGCGGGGGCTTTATATAGGCGAAGAGGCGGCGCAGGGTCAACGAGGCGACGAGACCATAGGGTGGCGCGGCCGGGGCTGGGCCGCGCCACCATGTCATCTGGCCCACCAGGCCCCCTCGCGGCTCTCGGGTGTTCGGATGCTTCCGGGCAAAATAGGAACCTGGGAGGTGATTTCGTCAATTCCGAGAATATTTCGTTACTAGGATTTCGAAACCAAAAACAGCGAAAATGACACCCGGCATCTTGTTAATAGGTTAGTTCCAGAAGCATAAATACGACATATAATGTGCATAAAACATGTAGGTATCATCAATAAAGTGGCATGGAACATAAGAAATTATCGATACGTTGGAGACGTATCAGCATCCCCAAGCTTAGTCGAGCGGTAAAACGATAACAAAGATAATTTCTTAAGTGACATGCCATCATAACCTTGATCATATTGTAAACATATGTAATGAATGCAGCGATCAAAACAATGGTAATGACATGAGTAAACAAATGAATCATAAAGCAAAGACTTTTCATGAATAGTACTTCAAGACAAGCATCAATAAGTCTTGCATAAGAGTTAACTCATAAAGCAATAAATCAAAGTAAAGGCATTGAAGCAACACAAAGGAAGATTAAGTTTCAGCGGTTGCTTTCAACTTATAACATGTATATCTCATGGATATTGTCAACATAAAGTAATATAACAAGTGCAATATGCAAGTATGTAGGAATCAATGCACAGTTCACACAAGTGTTTGCTTCTTAAGGTGGAAGGAGATAGGTAAACCGACTCAACAATAAAAGTAAAAGAATGGTCCTTCAAAGAGGAAAGCATCGATTGCTGTATTTGTGCTAGATCTTTTATTTTGAAAACATAAAGAGAGCATAAAAGTAAAGTTTTGAGAGGTGTTTGTTGTTGTCAACGAATGGTAGTGGGTACTCTAACCCCCTTGCCAGGCAAACCTTCAAAGAGCGGCTCCCATTTTATTTTATTTTTGTGTGGCACTCCTTCCAACCTTTCTTTCACAAACCATGGCTAACCGATTCCATCGGTGCCTGCCAACAATCTCATACCATGAAGGAGTGCCTTTTTATTTTAGTTTTATTATGATGACACTCCTCCCCACCTTTGCTTTCTCAAGCCATGGCTAACCGAATCCTTCGGGTGCCGTACAACAATCACATACCATGGAGGAGTGTCTATTTTTGTTAATTAATTTGGGACTGGGAATCCCATTGCCAGCTCTTTTTGCAAAATTATTGGATAAGCGGATGAAGCCACTAGTCCATTGGTGAAAGTTGCCCAACAAGATTGAAAGATAAACACCACATACTTCATCATGAGCTATAAAACATTGACACAAATAAGAGGTAATAACTTTTGAATTGTTTAAAGGTAGCACTCAAGCAATTTACTTTGGAATGGAGAAAATACCATGTAGTAGGTAGGTATGGTGGACACAAATGGCATAGTGGTTGGCTCAAGGATTTGGATGCATGAGAAGTATTCCCTCTCGATACAAGGTTTAGGCTAGCAAGGTTATTTGAAACAAACACAAGGATGAACCGTGCAGCAAAACTCACATAAAAGACATATTGTAGACATTATAAGACTTTACACCGTCTTCCTTGTTGTTCAAACTCAATACTAGAGATTATCTAGACCTTAGAGAGACCAATTATGCAAATCAAATTTAGCAAGCTCTATGTATTTCTTCATTAATGGGTGCAAAGCATATGATGCAAGAGCTTAAACATGAGCACAACAATTGCCAAGTATCACATTATCCAAGACATTTTACCAATTACTACATGTAGCATTTTTCAATTCCAACCATATAACAATTTAACGAAGAGGAAACTTCGCCATGAATATTATGAGCTAAGAACACATGTGTTCATACGAACCAGCGGAGCGTGTCTCTCTCCCACACAAGGATGAACTTATTGAGAGAACTAAGATAACAAAACAAAAACAAAAATAAAAGCACACAGACGCTCCAAGTAAAGAACATAAGATGTGACCGAATAAAAATATAGTTTCACTAGAAACACGATAAGTTGTCGATGAAGAAGGGGATGCCTTGGGCATCCCCAAGCTGCTTGAGTCTTCTTAAAATATGCAGATGAACCACCGGGGCATCCCCAAGCTTAGACCTTTCACTCTTCTCGATCACATTATATCACCCTCTTCTATTGACCCTTGAAAACTTCTCCACACCAAACTTCAAGCAAACTCATTAGAGGGTTAGTGCATAATCAAAATTCACATGTTCAGAGGTGACACAATCATTCTTAACACTTCTGGACATTGCACAAAACTTCTGAAAGTTAATGGAACAAAGAAACTCATTCAACTTAACAAAAGCGGCAATGCGAAATAAAAGGCAGAATCTGTCAAAAACAGAACAGTCCGTAAAGACGAATTTAAAACTGGCACCAGACTTGCTCAAATGGAAAAACTCAAAACTAATGAAAGTTGCGTACATATCTGAGGATCACGCTCGTAAATTGGCAGATTTTTCGAATTTTCTACAGAGGACTGTGCCCAGATTCGTGACAGACAGCAATACTGTTTCTGCGCAGCGATCCCAAATATAACATCAACTTTGATATAGAAACTTTACTTGGCACAAAAACATGATAAGGAGAGGTTGCTACAGTAGTAAACAACTTCCAAGACACAAATATAAAACAAAGTACTGTAGCAAAATAACACATGGGTTATCTCCCAAGAAGTTCTTTCTTTATAGCCATTAAGATGGGCTCAGCAATTTTGGTGATGCACCCGCAAGAAATAGTATTTGAAGCAAAAGAGAGCTTCAAGAGGCAATTCAAAACACATTTGAGCCTAACATGCTTCCTATGCAAAGAATCTTATACACAAATGAATTCATGAAGAGCAAAGTGGCAAGCATAAGAGGATAAAACAAGTGTAGCTTCAAAAATTTCAGCACATAGAGAGGTGTTTTAGTAACATGAAAATTTTTACAACCATATTTTCCTCTCTCATAATAACTTTCAGTAGCATCATGAGCAAACTCAACAATATAACTATCACTTAAAGCATTCTTATCATGAGTCTCATGCATAAAATAATTACTACTCCCAACATAAGCATAATCAATTTTATTAGTTGTAGTGGGAGCAAATTCAACAAAGTAGCTATCAAATATAGGAGGTATATTGTAATCATAATCAAATTTATCCTCCATAACAGGTGGTAACAAAAGACTACTATCATTATAATCATCATAAATAGGAGGCAAAGTATCATCAAAGTAAATTTTCTCCTCAATGCTTGGGGGACTAAAGATATCATGCTCATCAAAGCCAGCTTCCCCAAGCTTAGAATTTTCCATAGCATTAGCAACAATGGTGTTCAAAGCATTCATACTAATAACATTCCCATTATCATGCATATAAAGTTCCATGGGTTTTTTAATTCTCTCTTCAAACACATCATGTCCTAATTCAAGATAAAGTTCATAAAGATCTCTCATATTTTTGTTGTTTTCCATTATGCCTAACTAGTGTAAACAAGAAACCAAATGTCGCAATTGCAGAGTCTAAAGGAAATAGCTTCGAGTACTTACAACGGCGCCGGAGAATAGCTTAGTAGCCGAGATCCGGAGTGTGAGTACCTTTTACCTTTCCTCCCCAACGGCGCCGGAAAATTAGCTTGATGTCTACGTTCCCCCTCCTTTCCAGACAGTGTTGGGCCTCCAAGTGCGAGGTTTGTAGAACAAAGAAGTTTTCCCTTAAGTGGATCACCCAAGGTTTATCGAACTCGGGAGGAAGAGGTCAAAGATATCCCTCTCATGCAACCCCGCAACCACAAAGCAAGAAGTCTCTTGTGTCCCCAACACACCAAATAGGTGCACTAGTTCGGCGAAGAGATAGTGAAATACGAGTGGTATGAATATATATGAGCAGTAGCAACGGTGCGAAAATAGCTTGCTGGCGTGTAGTTGATGGTGGTAGTATTGCAGCAGTAACGCAAAAAAAAACAGCAAGATAATAACTCAGCAGTATTTGGGAACAAGGCCTAGGGATTACACTTTCACTAGTGGACACTCTCAACATTGATCACATAACAGAATAGATAAATGCATACTCTACACTTTTGTTGGATGATGAACACATTGCGTAGGATTACACGAACCTCAATGCCGGAGTTAACAAGCTCCACAATAATGCTCATATTTTAGTAACCTTTAGTGTAAGATAGATCAAAAGACTAAACCAAGTACTAGCATAGCATGCACACTGTCACCTTCATGCATATGTAGGAGGAATAGATCACATCAATATTATCATAGCAATAGTTAACTTCAATCTACAAGAGATCATGATCATAGCATAAACCAAGTACTAACACGGTGCACACACTGTCACCTTTGCACACATGCAGGAGGAATAAAACTACTTTAATAACTCATCACTAGAGTAGCACATAGATAAATTGTGATACAAACATATTGCAATCATCAAGAGATATAAATAAGCACTTCACTACGCTCTTCAACAGTGAATAAGTACTTCGTGAAATATAGCCTAAGAGACCCACACGGTGCACACACTGTCACCTTTACACACGTGGGACAAGGAGTCTCCGGAGATCACATAAGTAAAACCCACTTGACTAGCATAATGACATCTAGATTACAAGCATCATCATATGAATCTCAATCATGTAAGGCAGCTCATGAGATTATTGTATTGAACTACATAGGAGAGAGATGAACCACATAGCTAGGACCCGAGCCTCGATGGAGAACTACTCCTCCTCATGGGAGCAGCGGTGATGAAGATGGCGGTGGAGATGGCAGCGGTGTCGATGGAGAAGCCTTCCGGGGCACTTCCCCCGGCAGGTGCCGGACAGATTCCGTCCCCATCTTGGCTTCGCGATGACGGCGGCTCGAACTTTTCTCGTATCGTGGCTTCCTTCCTAAGGGTTTTCGATGCGGGGGCTTTATATAGGCGAAGAGGCGGCGCAGAGGGTCAACGAGGCGACGAGACCATAGGGTGGCGCGGCCGGGGCCGGCCGCGCCACCATCATGTCCCCACCAGCCCCCTCGGCTCTCGGGTGTTCGGATGCTTCCGGCAAAATAGGAACCTAGGAGGTGATTTCGTCCAATTCGAGAATATTTCGTTACTAGGATTTCGAAACCAAAAAACAGGAACGGCACTTCGGCATCTTGTTAATAGGTTAGTTCCAGAAAACGCATAAATACGACATATAATGTGCATAAAACATGTAGGTATCATCAATAAAGTGGCATGGAACATAAGAAATTATCGATACGTTGGAGACGTATCACACGGCAACGTTGCCTTTGCCGTGCGTTTCTTTCTTTGCCGTGCGCCAACAGGCATTTTCTTTATTTTTCTTTCTATTTTATTTCATCTAATACTTTTATTTATTTTTTTAATTAGTTTTACTTTTTTATGACTATTTATTAGTGTTACTTAAGACAATGTGCAATACAAAATTACTCTCCATGTTCACCCCCCACATATATCAGGGTTTCGGAGCAATCCGCGCTTCGTAAAATCTGCTAAGTGTTATCGCCCAAATGTGAGGAAGGTCACACCGGGGAGCTACTTTTGCACCATTATACCTTCCACCACACTTTCACACATATCATAGGTCCACATGCAAGATTTGGTGGGATTCCAGTGCTCCGGCGGTCGTTCTCCCCCTCCTCCCCCAAAAACAGTGGTATGTGTGCCCCGGCGGGTCTATCCCCTAGATTTCTCCGCGCGAGGGTGCACCAATGTACCTTTTCATTGTTTTAGGTTTGTTTAGGATATATACACATGGAAAACCAAGATTGGGACCCTTTGGCACATGGTAGCCTCCGGCATACCCGCAGCTAGAGCCATTATCACACGAGGGTGTGCGATCTGGTTAGGGTTAGGTTTAGGGTTAGGGTTAGGATTTAGGGGTAGGGCTAGGGTTTAGGGTCAAGGTCAGGATTTATGGTTAGGTATAGGTTTAGGGTTTAGGGTTAGGGTTAGGGTTTATGATGCAGGGCTCCGTGTCAGCACGTGTAGTTAATGGTTTAGGGTCTAGGGGTTTAGGGCTCGAAGCCTCCCCAGTTTAGGGTTTAGGGGAGCTACTTTTGCACCATTACACCTTCCACCACACTTTAACACATATCATAGGTCCACATGCAAGATTTGGTGGGATTCCGGTGCTCCGGCGGTCGTTCTCCCCCTCCTCCCCAAAGCGGTATGTGTGCCCCGGTGGGTCTACCCCCTAGATTTCTCCGCGCGAGGGTGCACCAATGTACTTTTTCATTGTTTTAGGTTTGTTTAGGACATATACACATGGAAAACCAAGCTTGGGACCCTGTGGCACATGGTAGTCTCCGGCATACCCGCAGCCATTATCCCATGAGCCACCCTTCTCGGTAACTTGTTCTTCATCAAGACAATCTTCAAAAGTGGGCATCTATAGGTTCCCATCCAATTCTGGTGATAAGCAGATATCATCCATCGCGTTGTCTTCAACAAGGTAGTCCATATGCGCTGACGGCACTTAGGCACATTATTCCAAAAAGAATTGCCTTGATCTACTGGTTAGGGTTAGGGTTAGGGTTTAGGGTGGGCCATTATCCCATGAGCCACCCTTCTCGGTAACTTGTTCTTCATCAAGACAATCTTCAAAAGTGGGCATATATACCAAGGTTCCCATCCAATTCTGGTGATAAGCAGATATCATCCATCGCGTTGTCTTCAACAAGGTAGTCCACATGCGCTGACGGCACTTAGGCACATTATTCCAAGAAGAATTGCCTTGATCTACTGGTTAGGGTTAGGGTTAGGGTTAGGGTGTAGGGTTTAGGGTTAGGGTTTAGGGGTAGGGTTTAGGGTTAGGGCCATTATCCCATGAGCCACCCTTCTCGGTAACTTGTTCTTCATCAAGACAATCTTCAAAAGTGGGCATATATATATACCAAGGTTCCCATCCAATTCTGGTGATATCATCCATCGCGTTGTCTTCGACAAGTAGTTCACATGTGCTGACGGCACTTAGGCACATTATTCCAAGAAGAATTGCCTTGATCTACTGGTTAGGGTTAGGGTTAGGGTTAGGGTTTAAGGGTAGGGTTTAGGGTTAGGGCCATTATCCCATGAGCCACCCTTCTCGGTAACTTGTTCTTCATCAAGACAATCTTCAAAAGTGGGCATATATACCAAGGTTCCCATCCAATGCCGGTGATAAGAAGATATCATCCATCGCGTTGTCTTCAATAAGGTAGTCCACATGCTCTGACGGCACTTAGGCACATTATTCCAAGAAGAATTGCCTTGATCTACTGGTTAGGGTTAGGGTTAGGGTTAGGGTTTAGGGGTAGGGTTTAGGGTTAGGGCCATTATCACATGAGCCACCCTTCTCGGTAACTTGTTCTTCATCAAGACAATCTTCAAAAGTGGGCATATATACAAGGTTCCCATCCAATTCTGGTGATAAGCAGATATCATCCATCTCGTTGTCTTCAACAAGGTAGTCCACATGCTCTGACGGCACTTAGGCACATTATTCCAAGAAGAATTGCCTTGATCTACTGGTTAGGGTTAGGGTTAGGGTGTAAGGTTTAGGGTTAGGGTTTAGGGTTAGGGTTTAGGGTTTAGGGTTAGGGCCATTTTCCCATGAGCCACCCTTCTCGGTAACTTGTTCTTCATCAAGACAATCTTCAAAAGTGGGCATATATATATATACCAAGGTTCCCATCCAATTCTGGTGATAAGCAGATATCATCCATCGTGTTGTCTTCAACAAGTAGTACACATGTGCTGACGGCACTTAGGCACATTATTCCAAGAAGAATTGCCTTGATCTACTGGTTAGGGTTAGGGTTTAGGGGTAGGGTTTAGGGTTAGGGCCATTATCCCATGAACCACCCTTATCGGTAACTTGTTCTTCATCAAGACAATCTTCAAAAGTGGGCATATATATACCAAGGTTCCCATCCAATTCTGGTGATATCATCCATCGCGTTGTCTTCAACAAGTAGTTCACATGTGCAGATGTCACTTAGGCACATTATTCCAAGAAGAATTGCCTTGATCTACTGGTTAGGGTTAGGGTTAGGGTTTAGGGGTAGGGTTTAGGGTTTAGGGTTAGGGCCATTATCCCATGAGCCACCCTTCTCGGTAACTTGTTCTTCATCAAGACAATCTTCAAAAGTGGGCATATATACCAAGGTAAATGAAGATATCATCCATCGCATTGTCTTCAATAAGGTAGTCCAGATGCGCTGACGGCACTTAGGCACATTATTCCAAGAAGAATTGCCTTGATCTACTGGTTAGGGTTAGGGTTTAGGGTTAGGGTTTAGGGTTAGGGCCATTATCACATGAGCCACCCTTCTCGGTAACTTGTTCTTCATCAAGACAATCTTCAAAAGTGGGCATATATACCAAGGTTCCCATGCAATTCTGGTGATAAGCAGATATCATCCATCGCGTTTTCTTCAACAAGGTAGTCCACATGCCTGACGGCACTTAGGCACATTATTCCAAGAAGAATTGCCTTGATCTACTGGTTAGGGTTAGGGTTAGGGTGTGGGGTTAGGGTTTAGGGTTAGGGTTAGGGTTAGGATTTAGGGTTAGGGTTAGGGTTAGGGTTTAGGGTTAGGGTTTAGGGGAGCTATTTTGCACCGTTACACCTTCCAAAACACTTTAACACATATCATAGATCCACATGCAAGATTTGGTGGGATTCCGGTGCTCCGGCGGTCGTTCTCCCCCTCCTCCCCCAAAAAAGCGGTATGTGTGCCCCGGCGGGTCTACCCCCTAGATTTCTCCGCGCGAGGGTGCACCAATGTACTTTTTCATTGTTTTAGGTTTGTTTAGGACATATACACATGGAAAACCAAGATTGGGACCCTTCGGCACATGGTAGCCTCCGACATACCCGCAGCTAGAGCCATTATCACACGAGGGTGTGCCTGATCTACTGGTTAGGGTTAGGTTTAGGGTTAGGGCTAGGATTTAGGGGTAGGGCTAGGGTTTAGGGTCAAGGTTAGGATTTAGGGTTAGGGATAGGTTTAGGGTTTAGGGTTACGGTTAGGGTTTATGATGCAGGGTTTTGCAGCTCCCGTGTCAGCATGTGTAGTTAATGGTTTAGGGTCTAGGGGTTTAGGGCTCGAAGCCTCCCCAGTTTAGGGTTTAGGGTTTAGGGGAGCTACTTTTGCACCATTACACCTTCCACCACACTTTCACACATATCATAGGTCCACATGCAAGATTTGGTGGGATTCGGTGCTCCGGCGGTCGTTCTCCCCCTCCTCCCCCAAAAACAGCGGTATGTGTGCCCCGGTGGGTCTAGCCCCCTAGATTTCTCCGCGAGGGTGCACCAATGTACTTTTTCATTGTTTTAGGTTTGTTTAGGACATATACACATGGAAAACAAAGACTGGGACCCTTCGGCACATGGTAGCCTCCGGCATACCCGCAACTAGAGCCATTATCACACGAGGGTGTGCCTGATCTACTGGTTAGGGCTAGGTTTAGGGTTAGGGTTAGGATTTAGGGGTAGGGCTAGGGTTTAGGGTCAAAGTAAGGATTTATGGTTAGGTATAGGTTTAGGGTTTAGGGTTAGGGTTAGGGTTTATGATGCAGGGTTTTGCAGCTCCCGTGTCAGCACGTGTAGTTAATGGTTTAGGGTCTAGGGGTTTAGGGCTCGAAGCCTCCCCAGTTTAGGGTTTAGGGTTTAGGGGAGCTACTTTTGCACCTTACACCTTCCACCACACTTTCACACATATCATAGGTCCACATGCAAGATTTGGTGGAATTCCAGTGCTCCGGCGGTCGTTCTCCTCCTCCCCCCAAAAACAGCGGTATGTGTGCCCCGGCGGGTCTACCCCTAGATTTCTCCGCGCGAGGGTGCACCAATGTACTTTTTCATTGTTTTAGGTTTGTTTAGGACATATACACATGGAAAACCAAGATTGGGACCCTTTGGCACATGGTAGCCTCCGGCATACCCGCAGCTAGAGCCATTATCACTCGAGGGTGTGCCTGATCTACTGGTTAGGGTTAGGTTTAGGGTTAGGGTTAGGATTTAGGGGTAGGGCTAGGGTTTAGGGTCAAGGTTAGGATTTATGGTTAGGTATAGGTTTAGGGTTTAGGGTTAGGGTTAGGGTTTATGATGCAGGGTTTTGCAGCTCCCGTGTCAGCACGTGTAGTTAATGGTTTAGGGTCTAGGCCGGTTTAGGGCTCGAAGCCTCCCCAGTTTAGGGTTTAGGGTACCGGGGAGCTATTTCTGCGATGGTGAAATTTTTTGAAATTGAAAAGCATGATACATACATTATTAAAGAATACACATGTTGACAAAATAGGTTTAATATAATTTTGAAATAAAACTAAATGTTTTTGATAATTAAAATGGTAAACAAAATGCAAAAAAAACCTTTGCCGTGCACAAGCGCACGGCAGAGAAGCCTGCCGCACGGCAAAGGCCCAATTGCGCACGGCAAAGCCCCGCCGCACGGCAAAGGTGCCTTTGCGCACGGAAAAGGCTTGACTGCATGGCAAAGGACCTTTGCTGCACGGCAAAGGCGTGTGCACGGCAAATACGCATCAACGCGTTTTAACGCACGCATCGCGTCCCGACCGGCCAGATCAAATTAACGCGCATCGAGCTGGCTTCGCATCTCGCACGCACGCACGCCGCCGCCGCCTCTCCCCGCCACCAGCCACGCCGCCACCGCCACCAGCCACGCACGCACGCCGTCGCCTCTCCCCCGTCGCTGCTGCTGCTCCACCCCGCTTCCCTCCCCCCCCCGCTCGTGTGCGGCTCCCCACGCTCGCCCCTCACCGCCACTGCTGCTCACCATGGCCACCGCGACCGAGCTCGGGAGCTACGGGCCGCCGCCCCTGCACCACGCCCCTGCCCCTGCGCCACGCCACCTGGGCCGCCCTGCCCCCGCCGAGCTGCTGCGGCCTGCCCGGCCCTGCCTCCAATCGCCCCTGCACAAGTTAAGGTTAGTGTTAGTGTAAGGTTAGTGTTAGTGTAGTATAGGATTTAGTTAATTTAGTGTAGTATAAATTTAGAAATCAGATTTTAGTGTACTATAAATTAGAAATAGGATTTTAGTTTAGTATAAGATTTTAGTGTAGTATAAATTAGAAATAGGAATTTAGTTTTGAAAAAGGTGATTATGATTCATATATGTTAAAAGTAGGCCCATATAGCAAAAATAAGAGAATGTGCTGCAAGGAAATTTGAAGTAAAAGTGGTCAAATGAAATATTTTTTCTTGCTATGCAGGTGATGCTTCGAGGTGGACACGGGGGGCGACGTCGCAGGGGTGTTTGACGGGGGGCGGCGTCCCGGATCTTCTTCGGCGATTCTCTCACTCGTCTAGGGTATAAATCTCCCTCCCACCTTTACATGTACCTAGGTTTTTTTTTATGTCTAGATCACCAAGTCTGTCGCGATACCTAGGCGTCTCTTCCCAACCGTAAGGGCTACGCGGATAAATATGCATTAGTGGTCTCGCATATTATGAACCGTAACTCTTACGGCATTTATCAGGACAGCCGGCGGATGCGTAGTTGGGTACGTTCTCCCTGCTCTATCCCGATCCGAGACAGGATTTCGGTAGCGCCTCCCCGTTGTTCTCCGGATGCACACCCCTCTTTTTGCCGAGACGTGTATCGGGAGAGCAGCGGGAGGTGCTGCAAAATTCGTCTCGGATCGGAGTGAGCGTACTCAATCTACGGATCCGGAGCTAGGAGCCCACCTAGTAGAGTTTCAGGTTGATGCACGCGTAAAAAAATAAAGATATGATGCATTTATTTCCTATTTGATATAAATGCTATATTTGTCTGTTTTGGTGCTGATTAGAGGATGGATAATCGTGGCTGGATGTACGATGGCAGAATCAGTCAGTGGAACTATACTGATGAATGGGGAGAAAAGACCAAGCAGTTTGTGGATAGGGCGTTTGCCATCCCTAGCAGACCTAGAACAGTTTGGTGCCCTTGTAGTAAGTGCGCTAACGAAAAGCCACAGGACAAGGAAACTATGAGTATTCACCTGATCAAGTTTGGGTTCACACCGTCCTACAAGATTTGGACTTACCATGGAGAAAAGGCAAAGAAACGTGCTAGGAAGGAGGTGCGGCAGATTCAACCTAGGGGAGAATATGTCACTGGTTTTGATAGGTGCTTAGAAAACTTGGCTAATGGTAATGTGCCTGAAAGCCCTCATGTAGAGGCGGAGACACCTCAGGATGCGGAGACAAGTGAGGACCCGGAGGAAAACACAAAGGAGTATTATGAGGCTCTGTTTGCTTCGCAAAAACCCCTACATGAAAATACAGAGGTTACCCAACTAGATGCCATCGCTCGCCTTATGGCCTTTAAGTGCCATAGGAACTTGTGCAGAGATGGGTTCGATGAGCTTCTGGTCATCGTTGGCAGCATTCTGCCGAAAGGGCACCTCTTGCCGCAAAACTTCTACTATTCGACTAAATTGCTCAGTGACCTTAAGATGTCATCTCAGCAGATACACGCTTGTCCAAAGGGATGCATGCTATTCAGAGAGGAGCATGCTGACACAAATTATTGCATCAGATGCAATTCCTCTAGGTACTTTGAGGTAGACCGCAATGGTGATGGTCAGAAGAGGCAGACCACGATTGCCAAGAATATCCTCCGCTATCTTCCAATCCTACCGAGGATCCAGCGGCTCTTCATGACCGAGGTTACTGCCTAGCAGATGAGGTAGGCCATGGAAGGAAACAGATACACTGACAAGATGATACATCCGTCGGATGGTAGTGCATGGAAGAACTTTGTCAAGAAATTTCCACTGAAAGCAGGTGACCCGCGGAGCGTAGCAGTTGCGATATCAACCGATGGGTTCAATCCATATGGTATGTTGGCTGCAGTATACAGTTGTTGGCCAGTGTTTGTTATTCCCATGAACCTCCCCCTGGCATGAGATCAGAGAACATGTTTGTGTCGATGATAATCCCAGGGCCCAAATACCCGGGTAAGAACATGAATGTGTACCTGGAACCGCTAGTGGATGACTTGGTTCGTGGCTGGGAAGGTCGCGGGATCCGAACATATGACGCATCAAGGAAGGATTACTTCGATATGTATGTCTGGTACCACATGTCCCTGCATGACCTGCCAGCACGTGCTTTGTTCTGCGGGTGGTGTACACATGGGAAGTGACCTTGCCCACAGTGCAGGCAGGCCGTGACTTTCTTCTGGCTAAACAAGGGAGGCAAGTATTCATGCTTTGATGAAGCTCGACAGTTCCTTGAGCGGAGGCATGGATACAGGAGTGATGTAAAGAGTTTCAAGAAAGGCCGTGTTGTCCGTGACCCGAAGCCAATTCCGAAGACCGGAACGGAAATCAAGGCCGAGTTAGATGCTCTTCAGCCTAGCCCTGATGGGAATGGTTTCTTGGGATATGGGGAGACACACCAATGGACTCACAAGCCGTGCTTATGGAAGCTCCCTTACTTTGAGTTTCTCGAGCTCCCGCATAACATTGATGTAATGCACACCGAGAAGAATATCAGTGAAGCCATTTGGAGCACCAATGTGGACACTGAGAAGACGAAGGACAACATAAAGGCTCGAATTGATCAAGAAAGGTGGTGCGATAGGCCGGAGTTGAACATGCAGCCACCTCATGGTGCCAAAAAAACATGGACTAAGCCACACGCTCCGTTCTGCCTCACAAAGGCCCACAAAAGGGAGGTCTTCCAATGGATGAAGGACTCCTTGTTTTTCCCTGATGGGTTCGCAGCCAACTGGATGAGGAGTGTGAACTTGGAAACGTTGCGAGTACAAGGACTCAAGAGTCATGACTACCACATATAGCTTGAGCGGATAATGCCGGTGATGATTTGAGGCTATGTCCCTGAGCAGACTTGGCGAGTGCTGTCGAGGTTGAGCTTTTTCTTCCGCCAGATTTGTGCTAGGGAGTTAGACACTAAAGTGATTGAGAAGCTAGATAAAAAGGCACCCGTGTTGCTTTGCAATCTAGAGAGGATCTTTCCTCCAGGGTTCTTTAATCCGATGCAACATATGATCTTGCACCTCGCGGAGCTTAAAGGGGGGGAATTGGGGCCGTTGGCAGTTTCCGCCCGAGAGAGAAACACAGAAGCTTCGTCAAATGATAGGCAATAAATGCAAGATCGAAGCATCCATAGCCGAGGCAGTCCTTAACCTGGAGGTGGCAAACTTCACCACGAAGCACTATGATCCCAACATTCCCACAAAGCACAACCCGGTCCTCCGTTACAATGCCGCCAACAATGAAGAAGTACCCGACCATAGCATCTTCATAAGGCTTGGTGGCAAGTCAAGTGGCTCGAAACCATACAGAACGAACCTACATGAGCGGACCTTGATCCACTCGTATGTCTTGAACACCATGGTGGAAGTGAAGCCGTACATCAAGTAAGTGCTAACCATTTAGTTATTCGCAAACATTCACGGCCTTGATCCACTCGTATGTTCGTGGCTAACTCTTCCTCTTTTCATCGGTATAGGCAATTCATGGCTATACATTGGAAGAATACCCACAGGGAGCCTACCCCGGAAGAATCCAAGGAAATTTTAGATAAGGGCGGCGGTTTCGGTTTCAGTAGCTGGTTCTATGGTTTGGTACTATTCTATCCAAATTAGCTTGCACTTCCGACATTTATCGGTCATTTCTCGTTCTAAACTTCTCGTGCTAAACTTGTAGGCAAGAACCGACAAAGAGATGAAGTCAGAGCTAAGAAAAATTGCTAGGGGCTTTGACCATTCCGTCGACACGTTCAACTCCTATGACGTGAACGGGTATCGCTTCCAGACCCATAAATACACAACAAGCCGGCCCAACGCGAAGACAATAAATAGCGGGGTGGTATGTCAAGGTGATGATGGGCTCCATTACTATGGAAGAGTCGAGGCTATATACGAGCTGAATTACGGGTTTCACAAAGGGCTAAATCCCGTCGTCTTCAAATGTCATTGGTTCGACCCACGTTGGGTGAGAAGGGATCCTGAAATTGGGTTGGTCGAAGTTGAAAGGAACTCTGTTTATAAGGGAGAGGATGTGTACATTTTGGCTACATGGATGGGATGTTGTGATGACGGTACCTTCACGCAATAGGCCGCCCCCGCCAAACAAGGACGATTACCGCCGCGTAGACCCCTCAACAAAGAATGTCGAATTTTATCAGGAAGAAGGGCTCCTCGGCCATTTCACAATTGGCTTGCCGGTTGTCGATGACATGGTCATAGACGATGAACAAGAAGATGCGGGCATGGATGAAGACAATGCAGAAGATGAAGCTGAGGATGTTTGTGCCCCGGAAGACCTGAGTTTGCTCGAGGCGTTCAGAGCAGGGATGGACCTCGATGCAGATGGAACACCTCGAGGTTTCATTGATGATTATTGGTTCGCTGAGCCTGATGACGATGACGAAACATGCGGTCCAATTACGGATGGCGACACAGGCTACTGATCTATGTAGTAGTAATTGTGAGGCTAGCCTATTTGTAATAACTGTGTGTAATAGTGATTGTCCAGCTAGGTTATTTGTAAGAACTCCGTGCTATGTTTGAAAGATCTCTATGCTAGCTATTTTTTGCTTCCACTAATGTTCATCTATTTGCATTATTGTTGCTTTCAGTAATATTCATCTACTTATATCTTTGTTGCTTTCACTAATATTCATCTCTTTACATTGCGTACTAATAACCCACTCTCTTCATTTGTGTTTGCAGGTGATTGAAACATGCCGCCAAAAAAAGGGGTGGCGGTCTTAAAAAGAAGCTCGCGGACTTGGTAGGTGTAGGGACTTCGAGGCGGGGCCGAGCTGCTACCCCTCCTAGCGCTCCCCCAGTGCGGCCACGTAGGAAGAATGCGACGCGGGTACTCACTCCTAGTCCTAGCCCCCTCCCACAGCCGAGGATGATGAGGTGGAGGATGGGAGTGAGGAGGACCAGGAGCAGCATGGGGGTGGGGAGGACGAGCAGCACGAGGGTGGGGAGGACGAGCAGCACGGGGGTGGGGAGGACGAGCAACACAGGGGTGGGGAGGAGGAGGAGGAGGAGGATGAGGGGCACGAGGAGGACCTCTCGGAGGATGAGGGCTTAGGGGACTTACCGTACGAGCCTGATCCAAACCTAGTTTGGGAAGCGCCGGCGGAGGAGCAGTACGTTGCAGCTGAGGAGAGGCTGAGGCCACGTGATAAGAGGTCATATCAGTGTGGGAAAACACGGCTCCCCTTGCTGAAAACGTGGCCCTACAGCCATGTTGTTCTAGAGCCCGCTGGAAGGAGGTACTGATAAGGGGTGGCCTGATCTTCTCAGTAAGCAACGGTGGTGATGATGATCACGCGATGAACACAGCGGAGATATATGATGATGAAGTGGATGATAACTTGTATGACTCAACAAAGTCTCTCGATTGGTCCCTGTCATCAATGCAACAGCCCTCAACCCTGCAAGATATTCGCAACTCCACACACTTGCGCACGTAGCCGCCGACCACGAAGCGGTAAGTTGCAACCGTCTAATTCCCAATGGAACAGCAGATCACACAAGACTTTCAGGGGTAAACACCAGATCGATGCAATATGGTGTATAAATTCGATAGAGTTGCAAAGCAATCAACTATGAACTAGGGTTTATCTTAAACGTGGTCTCCACCTAATTTGGTGGCGTCCTGGGCACTTATATAGGGCTTCAGGATGACCAGGGGTCGAAAAGTTACATAGAAAACCAACCCAGATTGGATCTGGTCGAGACAGACTCGGACACGGCCGGTCTGGGGGCCGGTCGACCGGGCCTGGGACCGGGCAGGCCGGTTTAGACCGGGCCTGGGACCGGATGGAGACCGGATAAGGGGTCCGGGCTTAGTGGATCGCGCCCGGCTGGCACCAGTCCAGGAGCCGGTTTGGACTGGGCTGGTCCGGTGTGGCGTCCGGTCGGACCGGACGAGAGACCGGGCCGTCCGGCGTGGCAGCCGGTCGGACCGGGCGTGGCGCCGGCCTAGGTGCTGACTTCCTCCCTCGCGCATGCCTCCCACTCCTCCCTCGCGCATCCATGGGATGTCTTCATGTCCAGCTTCATGTCCAGCTCCATGTCCAGCTTCACGTCCAGCTGCTCATCTCCTCCTCGTGCGATGCTTGCTCCCTCTTCGTACCTGATCATGCATAAGTAAAAGGACTTAGGCAGTATAAAGTTCTCATCGATCAAAGTATCACTTAGGAACAAGTTCACCTGTTGTTTGAGTACCTTCGCACGAGCCCTTGTAATGGGTCCAATCCTGACTTCATTGGACTTGAGCTTCACAGCAGCATCGTCTTCATCTTGCAATGACGGAGGTAGTAGTGTAGTAGTAGGGATGTCCTCATCAGGTACATGTTAATTTTGGCATTTCGTTATCGCAATTTTGTCATTATCAAAATTATTATCACATACATATTGATGTTGTCGTTTCATGGTGCAATTCGTTCAAGTATGAAGACCCGTTGCAGAAGCCGCCACGTGGGTACGCGAACATCCTTGGGGGCCTACTTAGAAGGTATTTCCCTGGGCTAGTCGATCTCCCTACTGGTGGCCGCGACGTAGCTTTGAGGTGGGCGCACTACAGGCTCGCGCCAGATCCTCTTGGGAGGTACGACAGCATGCAGGATGTGGTTGTTCGCAAATTCTGGGTACGTGACTTTTGACTTCTTACCATTCATACACTCTCCTTGGTTGACAATAGGTGCACTAATGCCCCTTGTTTTACCTATGTGCATGGTTGCAGAAATACTTCAAGAGGGCCGAGGGAAAGGAAGTTGCGTGCGATGATGTCCTACACCAGATGGCAAGGACGAGGGTGACTGGCATGCACTGCGAGGCATGTTTTCAGTGCGTCCGCAACTGGCACGCCGACCGCTTCGTTCATATGACTAAGGAGGACGCTCGCGACACGCTCATGGCACCGTGGCAGTACCTGTAGGTATTTGCATTTATGTGTTATTGATTTCTTTATCGCCATGTAGTTTATTTTACCATAATGGGTTTATCTTGTGTATGTAGAACCCTCCTCAGTACGTCGGCAACGATGAAAAGTGCTTTCTGGCGATGGTCATGTGGTGGACATGCCCCCAGTACCTCAAGAAGCACGCGGAGGGCAAGCTGAAGCGGGCAGAGATGCGAGGTGGATCGCATATCCAAGGCAGCATCCCCATCTCTCTTCACATGCAGGCCGAGGTGAGCAAATGGTTCCTTCATTCTTTGAATTCATGTTATATATTGTTAACTCCGCAAGGGTGTGCCACTTCACTTAATTACATGTTCTCTTTTGCAGGAAGTTAGGACAGGAGCGAAGCCTAACGTCTTTGGCTTGATAAAAAAGATGAAGCAAAGGAAGACGCCGCATCCTGAGACGGGGTCCTTGTGGGTTAACCCGCAATCCGAGACCCAGTGTACGGCGTATGTCTCGAAGTTCAAGCAGAAGCACGGCGAGAGCTCCAACACAGAGGCCGAGGACTTTGACGCTGAGGTTGCGGTGCTTGCAGGAGAAGGCATGAAGCATGGCTGCCTATGGCTTGGTGACGGGTGCGTCGACCCAGCGTTCCATCTCTTCGCCGGATCCGTCGTGGTCGTAAGAGCGGCTAGCCTCAGGTAGAGACCTGGCCACGGGCTTCGGATCTAGCTGTCGAGCGGTTACGGGTATGTTCTTCCTCGCGCCTCTACGTTCCTTTACATGCTTTTCCATTGAAATGTTAATAACATCGCGGCAACACAACGTAGGCGGAGATGGCAGCAAAGGAACAGGAGGCCCAGGAGCGGACGGCGTATCTGGAGCAGCAGGTTAGGGACTACCAGCAGCAGCAGGCACAGCTGATGCAGCAGATGCAGCAGCAGCAGATGATGCAGACGCACCAGCAGCAGATGAGCTGGATGATGAGCCAAGCCAATCTGTCTTCTCCACCGAGGAGTGGTCTTCCTCTTCCTCCTTACGCCTTGTCGTGGGTAAGTGGTTAAGTCCATATCTCCATCTTATCTTCTCTTGTCTTATTGACTAATCATATCACCAACAGATGGGGCCGAACATGCCGCTCATGCAGCCACCGTCCACTCAGAGCCCGGTGACACCTTTCACTGTCAACAACACGAACATCATCCGGAACCTGATCCCCGGTGAGTCCTCCTACACTTGTGCCCAACCAGCTTCTAGGTTGTAGAATGCCATGACACCATGTTCAATTCCATGTCAATATGCAAATGCTAGTACTTGTTGAAGTGGAGCCATGAAGCCATGCTTGTTCAATTCCATGTCAACATGCAAATGCTAAATGAATGCCACCATGCTTAATTCTAATGTCATGATTTCCTTTTCACCTTGTAGGAGAACGACAAGGCAATGACGATGATGCCATGGGAAGCAATGGAGGAGGACAAGATTGATGGCATCGATTCTATGAACTCGTCGTCGTGCTCTTGTCGTTGTTCGATATGCACTTGTCGTTGTTGTAATGGATTGTATGCACTTGTAATGGATTGTAATGGACATTACTATTTAACTTGTATGGATGGACTCTATGTAATGGATTGTATGCATGGACTATGTGTGTTCGATATATTTGTGGTGTTGTTGATGTGTTTGGTGATCATATGTTGAATATATATGTTGTATATGCTATATTGTGAAATGCTCTATTTGAAATGCAGGGATTAATGAAAAACAGCAAAAAAATGAAATAAACTGGGGCCTTTGCCGTGTGTATGCACACGGCAAAGGATTTTTGGTCACTTTGCCGTGTGCACACGCACGGCAAAGGCGCCACGTGGCGGCAGCCTGTGCTCCTGGGAGCCCCTGGGTGCGTGCTGCAAATTCTTTGCCGTGAGGCCTGGGGCACTGGAGCACGGCAAAGGCAGGGGCACGGCAATGATTTGCGCACGGCAATGGCAGGGGCACGGCAATGGCAGGGGCACGGCAAAGAACCAACGCACGGTGAAGGAGTGCGCACGACAAAGAGGAAGGCGCACGGCAAAGAGATGGTCGCACGGCAAAGAGAACGGCGCACGGCAAAGAGAAGGGAGCACGGCAAAGAGAAGGGCGCACGGCAAAGATCAGGACGCACGGCAACGTCTTTGCCGTGCAAAATTCGCTAAGCGCACGGCAATGACGTCGTTGCCGTCGGATTCTTTGCCGGGCGATCGTTGCCGTGCGACTACGCACGGCAAACCCTTTGCCGGGCATATAGGCCCCTTTGCCGTGCGATTTGTCGCACGGCAACGTCGTGTTTTCCCGTAGTGTATGCACCCAGGAGACCGAGCATGTTTAGCAAAATGGTCGTGTGCATTGGCCAGAGTAGCAACTTGTGGTTTTGCAGGGTCCTTGGAAGAAGCAAGACAACGACGACTATAGAAGCCATAAACGAAGTGGAGTTGCTATAGAAGAAAGCATGGTACTGGCGTTTGTTGATGTCGTGCAGTACTGAGTTGCCGGAAGAAGAGTGTCCATTATTGTTCTCTTGCCAGAGACCGCCTGGTGGTTTAAGACTAGTTTGATATGTCACACTCGCGGCCAAGACTCCTAGCAGCATCAAGTACTCCTGCATGTCCTTTTTTCTTTTTATTTCATGGTTTTCCTCTTCGTCTTGGAGTTCCTTCTCCATTTTCTCTTTGAGGTGTTCAGCAGATTCAATATCTGTGTTGTGGGATCTTATTTCAGAAGACTCAACACTGCCGACTCCTTGCTCATAGGGCCCATTTGCTGGATCAGGGGACACATTGCTACTACTGCCAACTTGTCCAGGGGTCTTATTTTTCGAGTTGCGAATCCAGAAGATGACCACTTGCAAGATTACAACGGCAAACACTGCTGCAACCAATGTTAATACATAGATGGAAGTTCGTAGTTGGCAGGAGCTTCCAGCAGCATAGGCACCCATGAGCCCAAACATGCCCTCCACCATGCATACGTAGAGTGCATAGCACCGTATGGCTTGCCTGTATAGATTTGGGTTCACAAGGAGGACAATTAGAGCTACGGATGACATGAAGCTAATAGCATTGCAGTAGAAGAATGCCTTGTAATGCTGAGGGCAGTTATCTAGGAGGACCGGGAATCCTGCTTGGTGTCCCAAGTTGTCGTTTGCTGACCAGAAGCCGCCAGGTGGAGTCAAACCAGCTTGATAAGTGAGTGTAGCAACCAAGATTGCCAAGAGCAGCAACACCTCAGCCTACTATCCAAAAGATTAGCATCTTCCTGTTTGTCGTTGTAGTCTAATGTGAAGAAAACTATATGAATCAACACATAGACAAATACCGCTCCAGCCAAGGCGACAACGTATATAGAGGTTCTTACATCCCTGCAACTCCCAGCAGCATAAGCACCTATAAGACCGAATAAATCCAATAACATGGCTGCCTCCATTGTATGCCGCTTAAGAAGGGAACTACTCCGGACCATTGTGATGACAATTAATGATGCCACAAAAGCTGCTGAGTTGCTGTAGAAAAAAACTTGTACCGCGTTGGGTGTGTTGTGAGCAGTACTGGGTCACCAGCCTTATGCCCATCCTGGTCATCTGGCCAGAGGCCGCCTGGTGGATCTAGTCCAGCTTGGTAAGTGATGCTCGCGACGAGAGTAGCAAGCAATATTACAAGATTGCGTGCTTTTTCCAGTGCTTCGTTGGCCCTGGGTTTCTTTTGTGCTGCGGCCTTGGCTTCGTTGTCCCTGGTAATTTCACAGTATAGATTTAAACATAGTCATGTTGGAGGATACAAAGGTGGAGATAACTAGTGCTTACATACCTTTTTGGCTCAACGAATAATTTCCTTATTTTTTGCAGCCATGCTGGAGCATTTTCAGTAATGGCTCTCGTAATAGACACTTGAAGGAAGATGTATGCAAGAACTGCGCCAATCAGACAAACAACATAGGTGGTGTGGTGTCAAGCTCCCTGCAGCTCCCAGCAGCATTGGCACCAACAAGGCCAAATAGTGCGACGACGATAAACCCATACAATGCAACAAACCGTACAGACTTGAGCTTCTTTGCAGGTAAAGAGATTATCAAGTTCTTGTCAAGGAGCAACATGATAATAAGAAGGGATGAAACAAATACGGTGGTGTTGCAGACAAAGAACGCCTGCTAGCGGCTGGAGTCGTGGTCCTGCGGAATTGGGTCACTGACATGGTGGCCATACTCAGCGTTGCTCCAGAAGCCACCTAGTGGGTTCAGCCCAGCCACATATGTGATGGTACCGACAAAGGTTGCGAGTAGCATCAAGACCTCGTGCTGATCATCACGCTTGTGTTTGGCAGTATCGTCGTCTTGCTTCACGGAGTAGACATAGACGAAGAAAGCAATCGCGATGTAGGTGAAGATGGCTGATATTATCACTGAGGAGTATATGGTTGTGAATACATCACGGCAGCTGCCAGCAACATAAGCCCCCATGAGGCCAAGTAAATCGAGAACCATGACCACCCGCAGCGCAGCTGCCCAGGCCTTGGTCTTGCTGCCCAGGACAAGGAGGAGGAGGCATACCACAAGTGACGCGGCGAATGCAGTCGCATTGCAGTAGTAGAACGCAAGTTAACAGTGGTAGTGGGTATCACGAAGGATCAGGTTGCCGGCAAGGTGTCCATCCTGTGTGTCCTGCCAGACTCCCCCTGGAGGGTTGAGCCCTGCCGCATATGTCACCGTTGCCACCAGAGTGGCTAGCAGAAGAAGATACTTCTTCATCTGGTACTCTGTTGAACCTGAAGGCCTTTTGTGGTCTGGCTCCATTGGATTGTGGGATATGGTACTTGGTTGCTTGGTGATATTTGCACAACTGGCGGTGGTATGGAACATGAAGAAGGTCCCTTGAGACGATGTGAAGATGTACCGAGTTGATCTCTTGATTTTATCAGTGCAGGAGCACATAGGGTCCCCACACCTGGCAGGTTGCTTGGCATGATGTTTCCCTGGCATCTGCATGTCTGGCTGCTAATCATGGCATGGCTCCATCTGTATTAATTTTGTAGCCCTTTGTCTTTCCCAAGCTTGTACCGCTGAACAAACATTTGTCAGTTGAGGACTTGAAGTTGTCGGTGCGACTTGAAGTTGTCAGTGCTCTCACCCGTCCAGTGTTGAACTGCCCTGGATGGCTGCAAAGGTGGTGTTTTCAGTAAAATGCCTCTTGGAGGCTATGCTTTAAGGAGTCTTGTGCAAGTGCAGATCAGGATCATGCCCATCTGCGTTTCAGTAGAATACCTACCTCAGGTACATCTTAAGACACTTTCCTAGTTTTACAATTATCTCGTATCGTTTTGTCCATGATGGTTCATGTTGCCGCTTGAACATGTCATTTTATTTTGTGACATTGAGAATTGCTCTTAAATACCTGCCATGAAAATTCCAGCAAACTTCATGGCCAGGGACAAAATTGGGCCACATAATGAAGGATGGGCTGGTCCGCGTCCCATTAGTACCTCCAATTCTGTTGTGTGCTACTTTTATAAGATATGAGACCTGGTCTATATTACTTATAAAACAACTGGGTTAGAAAGATAGATTTTCTGTGAGAAAATAAAAACATTTGTCACAGATGTTAGTGTGCTGACGGGTTGAGAACCAGTTCGGTGGAGTCATAGGGCGATTCTAGCTTTAATCTTTAGTTGTCATGTTCATGAAACCTCATTTTTATGTAAGAACGTATAGCTTCAAGTACTAGTAGCACGTGATTCTCGATATATTGCAAGAGATAAATGACGAAGTAGTGAATTTCGAAACTGCAAACACCAACACGTTAAAAAAATGCAGATATGCAAAGACCAACATCTACCATCCTCTGCTTCACGTGACTCTGTCCTTGAAAGTCCGGGCAGCAGCTGCTGACTGCACAGCTCACACCCAGTGGAGGGACATGCAAGGACTCACACTTACCCTCTTACTACTGATATAGACCTCTATCATTTACTGTGAGGCTGCTTGATGCATGCATGATTTTTTTTGCTTCATGCATCTCTAATTTTTAATCTTAGCAGGGGAAAAGGTCCATGAGTCTGCGTTGTAATGCAAGCCAAAGGGAGGTGCCATGGAGCCCCATCTGCTGGCAGGGAGTTCATGCTCCCTATATACATGCAGAGAGAACGTCCCCAGCTGATGAACGAGTGAATGATGTGAGCGAGTAGCACTTATATGCATAGGCAATATGACATGGTTTTGATTTAAAAAACCTGCAGTTGCATTGCCTGCTAGTACTCTATTCCAAATCTGCAAGAAGCCTGCCTGCATTGCTAATACTCTGTTACAGACACTTGGATTGATTTGCTGAACCTGCTGCACCTGTGTGTGTCTGTGGGTATTTTCATTTCAATAACTTCAGCCTAGAACATTGTGCTTGTCCCTGTATTGTCATATGTTTCTGTGCAGTTCATCTCGTGAAGGTTGACTGTCCCAAAGCAAGCAAGGGCATGAATCCATGGGTACCTTGCTTGCCTATGGCAAGTTGCTGCTGATGGCAACCCCTGAATGCACAACAGAAAGGCAACCAGGGCAGGAACATGCAATGCAAGGACTCACACGTGGTCTTTTACCACTCCTACAAAACCTCTGTCAGTCATTCACGATTTCGCGGTGAGGCCGCTCGATGGATGCATGTTTATTTACATGGTCCTGATGTCGATTTTCTGAACAATGATGCATGGGCCTCTTATCTCTCATATCAGCAGGAGATTTTTTACCGCGTGCAAGCTAAACGGAGGAGGTGCCATGGAGCCCATTTGTTTGGCAGGCAGCCGTTTTGCTGCAGCGTATTCCCCCTCGCTTGAAGATTGTGGATAACTACAGAATGACGGTCCCTGCTGATGAATGAATGAGTAACCCAACTACCCGAGTAAGTAGTACTGATGCGCAAGAAAATATCCACTTAGGTTTCTTCTGCTAGAGACGCCATTCATTTACATACACTGAAGATTTTCTGAACCGGTGTGTGTTTGTGGGCATTTCCATTTCATACACTTTACGCAGAGCATTGTGCTTCCATTTGTTTATCTTCCACATGAATCATTTATAGGTCTCTGTGCAGTTCATCTCCTTCCCAGAAGGTTGACTGTCCCAAACAAAGCTAGCAAGAGCCTAAATCCATCTGGATCATTAAAAAAAGCAGCTCATCAGCAAACAGCATCAACATCAGATCGAAACCTTTTTTTTGTTTTAAGTTTTCCTTTAATCTTCCTACTATTGAGCAACTTGTACCCATCTTTGCAGCACAGTTCAGCAACTACCTAATGGGGGACCTTGTTTTAGTGACCACATTTTAGACAAAAGGACCCTCTCTCTGTTTCTCTAGAACACACTTTTGTCAGGCCAAGACCATTTTGCTTTACATGTTGTCTAGAAAGTGAAGAAGGAGAAGGGACAGTCCTGAACTTTACATGAGGATCAATCGCCATCCTGAGCATGCCATTTTCGATCAATTGTCTCCATGAGAGCTTCAACTAGAGCCTCAGCCGCTGCAAGATCACAAAAGAACACACACCTGAGTTCACCTGACAGTTGCAAGAAGAGCTGGCACACTGCAGTCTCTCTGCTTCTTTTTCTTGGCAGCTGGTACGGCAGCAGGAGGCTCTGTGAGCTCCTCGAGGAGCAGCAGGAGCCGTTCCTCCTCGTCAACCACGGCGCCAAGGAGGCAGGCCTGCCGGGCAGCTCCATCTACTGCTCCTGCAAGAACGACAGGCCCGCACGGAGGAGGTCTGCATTGGGCAGGGGCGTAATCAGGAGGGCGGTGCGCCTCGTCGGTTGCTTCTCTTGCGGAGCTCATGGAACCTTTTTCCAGCGGCTGCCGCGCCCCGGCGACACTGGCGGCGGCCGCTGCGATGATGACGCCGTCACCGAATTCGACGACGGCGGTAGGCGGCTCAGCCCCATATCTGTCCTAGACGTGCTGCGGCACTACGCCGACGAGGAATCGTCGTCCCCCACACATAGCAGCTGTAAGCACCGCTCGCTCTGCTTCTTCTTCGTCGCTCCATGAATTCTCTCATGTCCACCTTCAATTCATAGTGTGCTTATTGATACAGGGGAAGAGGAGGAGGAGGACGACATGCCACCATCGACGCAAGGGAGCTCGCCTTCCCCCGACCCGCTCACCGGCGCCGCCACATCTCGATCTTTCACCTTACATGCTGACGACGACAGGACCTGCGCGCACGCACCAGAGGCTACGACGACGAGAAGCGAAGAGGTGCAGAGGATCATTTCTTCGTGGGAGAGGATTGCGAGGGTCCCCATGCTGGCAGAGCTCGACCTGTCCTCCACTTGGTCAGCGCCGCGGAATGGCGGCGCCTCGTGCTCGGGGAGGCGGCTCCCGTAGGGGCGAGTATCGAGGCCATGATCTTCGAGGAGGTCCGAGCAGAGGCTGTGCGCGACATGCTCAGTTTGAGTGATTGACTGCTTGAATTTGGCACATTTTCTCTCTCGTGACAATCTACGAAAGTAGCATACCATGTTTTCATATGTTTGAGAAAACGATATAATCCAAAATTGTCTCGTGACGTCCCCCCAAAAGGATTTGGTGAAGATATATAATGCAAAATTTTCTGAACTAGACAAGTATATGCAAACGCCCATATGATATACGGAGAAGTTATTAGTGGATGCTGGAAAGCCCGCAACTATTTTTTTTTTCTTTCAAAATCGGTCGTCTACTCGTGCTTTATCTTGAACACACGCCAAAATGTGTGTCTTCGTAGTAGCTCCATCCCAAAGTTTAAGGCTTATTTTTTTAAAAGTCAAACTAAGTAAAGTTTGATCAAATTTTTAGAAAAAACCTATCAACAAATATGATATTTTGTAGGTACCATATGCAAATATATTTCATTATCAATCTATTGATATTGATTTTGTATTTTGCATGTTAATATTTTTTGGTAAAAACTTAGTCAAACTTGACATAGTTTAACTTTATAAAAATAATATAAGCCTTAAGCATTGGGATGGACATAGTATATTAGATGAAGACTGCAAAAGCAGCGGGTACAGTACAACACATACCAAGCCTACAAAAAGAGATAAGAAAAGAAATAAAGTAAAATATAAAAGGCAACTATACATGACTATACCATTTCAGGCTCAATCTGCTTCATTCACTCGTGCTCGGCATGGAGATTTGTGTAACAACACAAATACATTGTTCACAGCAAGGACCGCCTTCACTCTAAATGAATAGTTTGATGTCATGGTTCATGTATATGAACGATACCTCAAAAAAATGTATATGAACGATTGATTTGCAGCAGCATATTTTCCCATCAAATATTCTTGGCTTTGCAATGAGCATGGAACGAGGGAGGCATTGGCAATTGTCCACTTCATCCTTCAGTTTCTTCTAAAATCTTAACTCATCATCGAGAAAACACATTAAATGTTTAGTAGAAAGTGTACATTTATAACCTAATGGAAGGAACACCAGTAGAAAAAGGTGTGTATGGTTTAGAGTTATACTACAGATTACCTAATCCAGATTTGTTTCAAACATTTCTTGAATATATAGCAGCATTTGTTTACGCAATTTTGTGTTTGTCAGTGTGCTACACTTCCACTTAGTCAACTTCTTAGTACATAATGCATACCAAATCTTACTGAATTATATTTTCATCCGACGACTTTATATGTACCCGATCGATATCTCATACTACCTTATTGTTGTTTCTATGACTATGTGGGAAAATATAATGTCATACAAGTGATACTTTTGAATCTATTTATTGTTTATATCGACCCGAATGCAAAATCATGTTTAAATTTCATGCCGCAATGCCCGGGGTATTCATCTAGTATAGGCAACAAGGACCCGCCGCTGGTTGCAGCCTGTCCCCCCTGGACCCGCCGCTGGTTGCAGCCGAGTTCCACAAAAAAATTCATACAAGCCCAAGGCATGAGGAAAGGAGCAGCCAACTACCACATGAGCTGCCCTAAAATAAAAACTACCTCATGAACAAGAGCGAACAGATAATGCAACGTATGTCTAGTCACGTTTCATCCAAACTAACCTAACCCTCATGGCAGCTTGTCATTATTTTGACTCGTGGCATGCCAAAATGTCTTACCCTCCAGCCTCCATTGTTAGTTTGTTAGGTTGACCAAATGCTCACCAACAAGCTCAGGCATGACCTCAGCCGTCCAACCAAGTAGACAAGCAGTTGCAACTGAAGCTTATTACTTACCACAAGAAGCAAGCATGCTGCTTCGAAACCGACCGCAATCTCAGCTGACAACACATCCAGATAGAGAGAAGCTGCAGCAGTCGATCGAGCATGGCAGCTGCTTCTTCGCGTGCCAAGCTCCTCCTCACCCTGGTGCTACTGCAGGCTCTCATGGACTCCGCCGCGCCGGCCTGCTCCGTCGACGCCATCTACAGCTTTGGCGACTCCATCGCCGACACCGGCAACCTACTCCGAGAGGGACCCGTTGGCTTCTTCTCCTCCATCGGCAGCTTCCCCTACGGCCAGACCTACGAGAAGCCCACCGGTCGCTGCTCCGACGGCCTCCTCATCATCGACTACTTGGGTAAGCCAGCTTCTTACCATGAAACGACATGCTTAGGGTTATTTTTGATTTAAAGAATTTTCTAAAGTAATTTTGTAGGAGTTTTACTCATAGGAATTTTTGCTATAAAGATTGTTTGATTCAAAGGATTGAACCCTCCAAGATTCCTATGGACTGTTTTCTCATAGTGCAATTCTATAGGATTTTTAACAAGAGGTTAGAGTTCTTGAAAAAATTTCTATGTGTCTATGACAACTATCCTATGCACTCAATCTCTATAAAAAATTTCTGTGCCTTTCCTATGCTATCATTAAACAACTAGTCGTATCAACTCTCATAGGTTTTTACCATAGGATTCAAGGGGCCATGTTATAGAAATTCTCTATTTTTCCTATTCCTTCACTTCTCCTATTCTATGAATCAAACAAGCCATTGATTTGTGCGCTCTGTGTTATGACTTATGTGGCACCGGCGCGAGCAGCGATGGCACTCAAGCTGCCTTTGATCAACCCGTACCTGGATAAGACCGCCGACTTCAGCAGCGGCGTCAACTTCGCGGTGGCAGGCGCGACGGCGCTCGACCGGACGTATCTCCTGCAAAACGCCATCGTAATGCCGCCGGGGAACATGCCGCTCAGCTCCCAGCTCGACTGGTTCAAGGCGCACCTCAACGCCACCTGCCCTTCGCAAGAAGGTAATTGAACATGCCACAACAGAATGAGTAAATAGGCAAGATCGATGCAGCTGAAAGATGGAATAGCCGTGTTCAGCAATAACCTTCCTTTTAAAACTACAGATTGTGCCAAGAAGCTGGGCGGAGCCTTGTTCTTGGTCGGGGAGATCGGCGGGAACGACTACAACTACGCGTTTTTTCAGAAGAGGTCCATCGAGGCCGTGAAGGCCTACGTGCCACAGGTGGTGAAGAGCATTATGGACTTCACAAAGGCAAGTATAAGTACTCTGCTTCCAAAATGGTCGCGCACTAACCAACAACATCTAGTACTCCTTCAGATACATTATAAGTTGTGAAAAAAATCAACACATCCAATGAACCCTACGATAATAGGAGAATTTTAAAATTTGAATATTAAATCTCTTACTTGGATCAATTAGATGAATAGATCGGATTTAGATGCTGCAGACAGATCGATTCATCAATTAAGATTTTGTAGATAGAGAGTGGCGAGTGACGACGATGGACAAGTGGACGGTCGATGAGAGATGGGGCAGTTCACACTAACAGGCAAAGAGGTGGCATGGCCAACCGACAGCGATGGAGCTATTCTTTTTGGCTAATTATGTTGCATTTTGTGGGCCTAGACAAAGCAGTGGCTCACAAGATTTCACATTTGCACTTGCGCATAAGCTGACAGGATATGCGCTGGGACAAAATCGTTTTATCATTGGGATCATTTTTGTGTACAGGACTATTTGCATAGGTGTTTGGGCCAAATCCATCAGGGTCAATTTACCCCAAGCAAATACTATAGCTGCATGCCTAGTCTTGGCTTTAGTTTAAATTTGAGCCGATCATAGGAAGTAGTAAGTATGTTAGTGATCAGTCAACCGGTCAACCCTCATTACTAGCTGATCACGTCACTAAAAATGTGTGACATATATGATGAGCAGCTTAATCTGAGTAAAGATTTTTATGGGAGTTGGTTGAGCAGACCCAACACCCTAAAGAAAGATTAATAGATCTAACCCGCACGTATGGGCATTTGATTTACATTTCATGACTGATTAATCAGGAGGTGATCGAACTAGGAGCGACGCAGATCATCATCCCTGGGAACTTCCCTATCGGGTGCTCGCCGAGCTATTTGTCCCTCTTCTCTGTCGCTGGCTCAGCGGACCATGACGAGAGGGGCTGCCTCACTAGCTACAACTCCTTTGCGGCGTACCACAACGAGCAGCTCAAGGTAGCCACTGACAACCTCCGGAAAGCCAACGCCGACATCTCCATCGTCTACGCCGACTACTACGGCGCCTTCCTGCACCTCCTCGACCATGCATCAGTCCTTGGTAGGCATTTTCAGACGCATAGTTAACCATTATCTACGAGCCTGAATCTCAAAGCTCATGTCTTGCCGCGTGCCCTTGTTTTCCATGGCAGGGTTTAACGAGGGATCACTGCTCAAAGCATGCTGCGGGTCGGGCGGGGAGTACAACTTCAACATGCACCTGATGTGCGGCGGGCTGGGATCCAGCACGTGCACAGACCCTGCCCGGCACGTGAGCTGGGATGGCATCCACCTCACCCAGCAGGCCTACAGGGCCATGGCGCTGTCGCTCCTCATGGAGGGGTTCGCGCAGCCTGGCGAGAGCGTTCAGGAGATATGGAATTGCTGATCACTCTATCGGGTTCCTTGATTGGAGGCACTCCATACTGCCGCTAACCCTCCAAAAAGTGTCGGCACATCTATATAGAAGCATAACAGAAAGTGCTGCATTTAGTCGTGACGGGAATGTATTTTGATGGACTTTTGCGATACTACCAGGAAATGTACATGTTGGCACTTTAAAAACTGCATCTATTTTTCATTTTGAGGCACTTTTCTATAATGCAGTTTATTTATGTTTGATGCCGTATTCATGAGTGCCTCTATTTTCATTCGAGGCACTTTTGTAAAGTGCTCCGCTTCCCGCAGATGCAATTTTTATAGTGCCTCAAACAAGAAGCTTTTAAGACACTTTTGATAGTGCCACAAATGTAAACCTTCGGAGGAACTCAAACTTGCCTCAAATGAAAATAATGTATGCAAGAAATTATTCAGGTACAAATATTACAGGAAGTAATATTACAATGTATTCCTCACCACAATGGCAACACAATGATCAATCAACCAACAACAATGACAGCAATGTCATCACAATTAGAATGGCCGCAATTACAATTGGATTATCTCCCGCACACACAACTAGCATTAAGTTCGAAAACCATGAAGTAACTCCCCCGGCCATGACCGTCTCAGTTACCATTTCGCAAAAAAAAAGACGGTCTTAGTTACCATACTTCTGAAACTCCCACTCGTCGGTGTCCGCAACGCAAATTGGAACGCCAAAATAATAGGAGTAAACAAGTAGCAGCAGGTAACAATGATACCATGGGGGTTGACAGAGCCACAGACCTAACTTATCTTGAACCAAGAGCTGATGCATTATTAGTGGAAGGCATGGTTGCAAACTCCTGCCAAATTCAAACTGACATGGGTACGCCTAACGGGCATGTCACGTGTATACCCCTGATTTATGTTTTCAGGTATCTTAGGAGTTGAAGGCCTACGGACTTGAAGGCTTGAAGGCCCATGAAGCCGAAGATATGTGATCCGAGGGAGTAGAGTCAATATAGGGAAACTTGTAGCAATATATGGAAAGGCCCAGCGCGGCCCGATGTTTGTATACTTGTACATCACGAAAAGCCTCGGCTTCGCCTCCTATATAAGGGCGAAGCTGAGGTTGAAAAAATGATCGATCATTGTTAAACCCTAAACCACCGTTTCTTTCTAGTTATGCGCCTTTGTTCGTCTGACCACCTTCGAGTTCTACTTGCCCTCTATTTCCATGAAACCCTAAGTCTACAAGCTGTAGGCATTGACAAGTTGATACCTCGTCAATTGGCGCCGTCTGTGGGAATTTGAGGTAGCAAGGTCCTGATCTCGATGGCATCATCATCATCATCATCGGCATCAAGAAACGCAGTGGAAGGAGGTAAACAGATCCAATCTGACTTTGTCGATTTTGTTCCTCACCCTCTGTAACATCCCAAAGTTCAATAAATAAATACAAGTAGTTTCCAAATACCAAAAATGAGAACTAACAAAAACTTTTTTAGTAATACATGTGCTATGCATAGTACCTAGGTTAATTCTTGTGCTATTGCCATGATGCTTGTTTGTGTGTTGAACCATGATGCTAAAACCCTACCATATGATCCAAGGATCAAGAAATGAGAAGGAGAAAGAAATAGAAAAATCCCAATTCAACACATGCATGTGCTTATGGACAATTTACAAATCTTTGATCTAGGACACTTTGGCTTGTGCCATTAGTTGGAGAATGTTACTAAACACTTATAAACACTTTTGGAATCAAAGAAACTCAAATCAAATCAAATTTGAATGCAAATTGTGCTCACATGCACTAATGGTCAAAACTGCCAATTTTAACCTGATGCCTACTTTGAGCCCCTGTATTAGGAGATTTTCAAACTAAACAATGCCAACTCTTTGCACCTCATCCAAGACAACATCAAGGTGAACAACTTTGCTAAAGCACCCCCCTGCAAATTCTTGCTAAAATTCAAATGATGATCAAGCAAAGTAGCAACTTTGAAACAAAAACAAGATCATACACTTTTTGGATTTTTGCATTTCAACTTAATTTTGAACACCACCACCACCATTGTGTGCCTTTGATTATATGAATCAACTCCACCAAATTTCATTCAAAAATTTGAACATTTCTTTCTTGCGGCCATTATGTCGAACACATGGTGGGCAGGAATCAAACCAAATCAAATTTACTATTTTCAAATAGTGTTTGGCCCCAAATTTGAATTGCATTGATCCTCCACTGTCCCCTGGTCCCCTCCAACACAATGCCACCCCTTTTTCACCCTAGACACGGCCCAACATGGCAATGCCATGACCATGCCGGCCATCAATGGCATTGCCCATGCCATCTCTCACCTCTCTCACTTCTAGCCGTGCCCACCTTATCCCCCTGTTTCCCCTTGCTCTACTGAGCAGGCCTGGACTAGCCTTGGTCGGAGAAGAACACCACAGCGACCGAAACACGCCGTGCCCACGACGTCCAGGGCATGCCAGGGTTGGCATGGGCGCCGCCCACGGGCACGCCAGTACGCGCGTCGCCCCGTCGATCACGACCTCGCCTGGACCCCCTCTTCTACCCTGAGCATCGCCACAGCACCAGGAACCCACCAGACATCCTCTTGTCCCCGACCGTGGCCCGCCGTCGCCGGAGACGAAACCAAATCCCGCCACGGCCGCGCAGTACATCGCACGCGCCCGACCGCGTTAGGCACCACCCAGCCGCGCCATTGCCGCCAGGAGGACCGCCAGGAACCGCTGAACAGCGTCGCGCCCTCGCCTAGCTCGCTAGCATGTCGTAACCCCGTCGCCATGGTCGACTTCGCCGCAGCCCACGGCCTCGCTTCGCCATTATAAAAGGAGGACTCCCCCGCTCAATCTCTCCACACCACCTCGCTCCCCTCTCATCACTCAACCTCCTCGACCACCTCCCCTTCTCGATTAGCCGCCGTAGCCACTCAATTTGATCGCCGGAGTCCGCGGCGGTGCTGAGAAGGTCGCCGTCGATTGGAGCCGCCCCAGGAAGCAACGCCGGTACCAGGAGGTTCGCCGTCATCGACAACGACCCCGCGCACCTCGCCGACCATCGCTGGAGCACCGGTGAGCTCTCCCACCCCCTAGCCTCACCGCGCCAGTGACCCTTTCTCGCCGGAGACGACGACGTCTCTGAGCCGCTCGATTTCCTTCTAATCGTGCGGCTCAAATCAAAAATACCGTTTCGCCGTTTTATGTGACGCTGACCGGTGGAGCCCGCCGTCAGGCGGCCTGCTCGCACTGGACGCGAAGTGGGCCGGCCCAGTCCATTTTCTCTCTCTGGCCCGTTTCTCTTTCCCGCGCAGGCCCACGCGTTTGAATTTGAATTAAATCGAATTAGCTAAATTCAATACTGGTTCCATATTCAAATTTAAATAGAAATAAATCTACTTGGCCAAATTTCATAAATTTTATATATTTGGAAAGCTGAGAAAATTATCTAAATAACTACACTGGTCTCAAACCTAGATTATTTATAGAAATAATGTGACAAAAATAACAAGGCAGGGCCTTTTGCAACTTCAAACATTTATTAAAAATCAACCAAAAATGCTTTTCAGTTGATTCCAACTCTCAAAAATCACATTTCATATTGTCTATCAGAATATGTAAAAATATGACATAGTTGTTTGTATGATCATGGTCTAGATTAAAAAATGGCTCTATGGCTATTTCTAGTCCATTTAAATTGTTCAAAATTATTTCTTAAATAGTATGTGAGCTATTCCCTCATTTAAATCTTGTCTCAAATAACTCAACATGAGGTAGTGACTATGGTCTAATTGATCTCATATTGAATTATTTGATGACATTAAATCATTACTATGTTAGGACTAAATTGCATGAGGTGTATCACCTCATTTAAATCATTTTCCCAAATGATGATTATGAAGAAGTTGACCTTGGTCAACCTAGGTCATGTATTATTATGTGAGGAGATTAAATCTTAACAAGATTCAATGAGAGGAAATTATTTCTCCAAAGAATTTAACAGAAACCCTAATTAATATTTGTAATGAGAGGAAATTATTTTTCTTAAAAAGAAAACAAAGTCAACCAACAGGTTAGTAGTATTGTGATGCTAGCATAACTTGGGTGAACCATTTGAGTGCTTAGTCTAGCTCTTAAGCATTGTGTGGTGATTGTGTATTCCGTATCCATTTTTAGACGCTAGTACCGAGGAGTACCAGGAGGAGGAGGAGGTCTACTTCCAGGGAGAAGAAGACCACTTTGATCAGTACACCAACCAAGGCAAGCTATATTATCGCAAGCTATACTCTTGCAAGCTAATATTCTGGCAAAGTGCAAAGCTCTACCAGAGCAAGGCACACTCACCTATTACTTTATGCTTTATGATCCAATCCCAAGTTTTATTCTTACAAGCTTTTACTTTGATTATTAAAGCTTACTTTTATAGTTAACTTTGGTCTAAATATAGAATACTACAAGAGTATCAAACTTAGCCTAAAGCATTACAAGCTAGTTAGCACCCCTCATGACTAGTTGCTAGTGCTAACCAATAAAATTGACTACTCTAGATGGGAACATGTGAAATGAAATGACTTTGAAAGGTTTTGAAGGTGAATATGACTTGAATGACATGATGAATTTGATAAAAACTGATGGTTGGGTTCGGATGCGATACCATTCCAATTCTTTGGTACCCCCACAATACCTGATTATGGGTAGGGCTTAACTGGAAGTTTATGCATCTTAGTATGGGTTCCCTCTAAACAAGCATCATAGGGGTTATGCCGAGGCTGCCTCCGTTGAAAGTGAAATGATGTGAAATGATGTGAAATGAGGTGATGTCTGGCCCAAGCCCTGTGCAGTTCCCAGGCTGACGGTTTGTCTTCACTTGGAGGCCAAGCTCATGGGGAGAGGTGCCTATACTAGGGTATGTAAGTGAAAGGTTACGGTTGATGATCCGTGTACTGAGTTACGATTATTCAGGGTTATCCCTGACGGATGTAATCAAATGTTGTGGCACAAGTGTACAACCTCTGCAGAGTGTAAACCTATTTGAATAGCCGTGTCCACGGTTACGGACGATTGGAAAGGCCATACTGTTGTCAGATGTTTTCTTAAAAGGAATGATGAATTGAATGGTGAACTTGACTTGAATCACAACTGAGTTGTGGGAATGACACTAATGTTCCCACTTGAGTTAGTTAGCCAATGAAGAGTCTTTTACGAAAATGCTTATGAACTAAAATTGGCTTTATGCAAATAAACCTAGAGCTTAGCATTCCCTTAGTAAAATTGGTAGCACTTACACTAGTATTAGTTTGCGAGTACTTTAAAAGTACTCACGGCTGTGTCCCTGGCTATTCAAATGGCCAGACTATGAAGAGGAGCAGCAGTATGAAGATGACGGCCAGCAGGACGTCTACAACAACTAGGAGTTCTTCTGACGTCAAGCGTTGGCCTGTGGAATAGATAGTCCACTACTACAACGCTTCCGCTATGTATTGTGTTCGTTGATCATTAGATCAACTATTTGTGTAATATTGGATCCTGTGATCTACTTTTGTAAGACGACTATGGTTTGTAATGAATGATGACTTATGATATCAACTGTTATGTCTCGCAACAACAATCTTCCTGGGATTGCGATGTAGGGCATAATAGGCATCTGGACTTAAAAATCCGGTGTTGACAAGTTGGTATCAGAGCCATTGTTTGACCTTAGGAGACCCTAGTTAGAATGGACATCTGAAAAACTTAGTTTCAAAAACAAATGAAGTGAATATTTATGAAAAATTATTCACTCTCTTCTCTTTGAGATCTTTTCAAAATAATAAGTCATGCTCTTCATTATGAATCTACATAAAATTTTGACACACTTGTTCACTTCTCTAACTTACTCATCCAATTCACTTTCAGATGGAGCAAGCCAACACCAAGTTTTACCAGCTGGGCAAGGGTGGGAGCTTGGTTTTCGAGAGGGACTTGGACACTTTGTCTGACTTTCTTGATCGCCCACACCCAGAGTTCTTCGGAACGGAGGTCAACGACCAGCCCGAAGGGGAACTTCAGTGGGTTATCACCGCTGATCTGAGGGGCAAGATGGAGCCTCCTACTTCTGAGAGGATCCTCTTTTCCATCAGGGAAAGCAACTGGCTGGACAGACTCGCTCGTGCTCTGCAGGAAGCACTTGCCCGTCTGTGCGGAAAGCACATGACTGAGCTTCATGGGACTCGCTTTGCCCACTTTGCAAGGCATGATTCCATTGGAGGACCCATGGCACTGTCATCACACCCGGTGCTGAAGTACCACGTGGAGCACCTGGACTTTATGCTGCACGAGACCCAGAAGAGTGGACAACTCTCGTGTCTACGCCAACCAGACTCACCTCCACCTGGCTCAGCATGCCGATGCCGTCAAGATGCTTGCAAAGGACCGCAAGTCACTCCGCCAGCAGCGTGCCAAGAAGGACGCTACCATTGCGTGCCTCCGCGCAAAGATAGTATCCTTGGAGGCCACTGTCAAGGCCCAAGAGGACCAGCTGAGGGAGATGGAAGAGGAAGGTGAAGACATTCAGGGAGGAGAAGCCTTCATGAGTGATGATGATGACTTCGAGGAAGACGAGAACACTGACGTGGAAGACTATGAGTTCATGGAGGCCGGAGAAGATGACTTCATCCTGATCGATGTGGATGATGAGGAGTAGTTTCACATGAGCACTGGTGTAGGTGTGAGTTTGTATCCCGTCCTTTGTATCGTAGCGCGAGTAAATGGTTCTTAAAACCATGGAGGTGTTAGCTTGTAATATGTGATGCTTGAATGAATGAATGTGTGTTTGTGTTTAACATCAAAAGAATTTAAGTTTTAAAATTTTTGAACTTACCCCAAAACAAGCCATAGAAAATTCCCTCTTATCTCATGATCTATCTCCATGTTCAGATGGCCCCTCCAACCCGCAACAGCAGTCAAGATGCCATGATGCAACTCCTGCAAACCCTGATGGCAGATCGAGAGAATGAAAGAGCTGAAAGACAGGCCAACCTAGCTGCACTGCAACAGCTAGCCAACAATAACCAAGGCCAGGGAAACCATGATCACCCTGGGTCCAAACTCAAGAACTTTCAAAACACCAACCCACCTGTTTTCAGCAAGACCGAAGAACCACTTGATGCAGATGACTGGCTCCAGACAATGGAGAACAACTTAGAGGTTGCGGGGGTCAAAGCCGCAGAAAAAGTCTTGTTCGCCACCCATTACCTCGCAGGACCAGCCCGAGCCTGGTGGACCAGCACCCGTGCCCTGAATGCGGGACAGATCATGACTTGGGCAGATTTCAAGCTCAAGTTCAGCAAGTATCACGTGCCCCCGGGTCTAATCAAGAAGATGAGGGATGAGTTCAGGGAACTCAAACAGGGTAGGATGTCGGTGGTAGAATACCGCGACAGGTTTCTCACACTGTCAAGGTATGCCCCGATGAGACCGACACCACTGAAAAGAGGAAGGAGAGATTCCTGAACGGACTGCACGACGAGATGCAGACTGTGCTGGTCAACATTCCCTTTGCTGACTTAGGAGCCCTGGTGGACTCCGCCATCCAGATGGAGGGAAAACTCCATCAAGCCAATGAGAACCGCAAACGCCGCATGATGCACCAGAGTGGGCCCAGCAATACCCCAAGGTATCGCCCCAGCTCAAGTGGAGGTTTCGCCCCAAGAAACAACAAGCCCCAGATGCAGATGTCACGTCCAGGTTTTCAGAAGTGGAGGACACCCAAGGCCAGGAGGCCACAACAACAACAACAACCCCCATGCCAACAACACCAACCGCGCCCGCCGAGAGCCCCCAACAACAACAACCCCAACACTGCTCCAAGGACTGGGAGCAACGCTGTCCCCGTCGCCCCCAAAGACAAGTCAACAATAACTTTTTATGAATGTGGAATTGTGGGTCACTACTCCAACGAGTGCCCCAAGATGTTAGCCAAGACTGCCCCCAACACCGCTGCACCGGCTCAGCAACAACGCCGTGTCTCCACCGGCAGAAAATTCACCCCCAACAACCCCAACAACCGCAATGGCCGTCTTTTCCACATGAATGCGGAAGAAGCCCAGGAAGCACCAGATGTTGTACTGGGTATGTTTTCTGTTAACTCCGTACCTGCAAGAGTGTTGTTTGATTCTGGAGCATCGCATTCGTTTGTTATTGAAGATTTTGCATGCACTAGTAAAATTCAACCCATCAGTTTGAAGCATGTCATGATAGTTCAAATACCTGGTTCAACAACAAAAGCTAGAAAAATTTGCAAAGATGTGCCTATCAGAATACATGAAGTAGATTTTTATGCAAATTTGATTGTTCTGGGAACAAAAGGTTTGGAAGTAGTACTGGGTATGGATTGGATGTCCAAACATCATGGATTGATTGACTTGCCAAGAAGGCCATCACCATGACTAGTAACACCGGTGTGTTAGTAGAACACATATCGAAAGGCTGCCCAGAAAGTTTACCTGCAACTAGAGTTTAGCCAAGCCAACTTTGGATCAGATCAGGTCGTCTAGATACCCCGATGTGTTTCGATGATCTACCCGGTATGCCCCAGATCGGGATATCGAGTTTATCATTGAGTTAATCCTGACAGGACCTATAGCCCAGAGAGCCTATAGTATGAACCCGACAGAGTTAGTGGAACTGAAGAAGCAACTGGATGATATGCTAGCCAAAGGTTTAATCCAACCAAGTGCATCACCCTGGAGATCACCAGTTTCGTTTGTGGATAAGAAGGACGGTGCCACTCGTTTATGTACGGATTACCGTAAGCTTAACGATGTCACCATCAAGAACAAGTATCCCTTACCCAAGATAGAAGACCTGTTTGACTAGTTGACCGGTGCCAGAGTGTTTTCTAAGATTGATCTTAGGACTGGTTATCATCAGCTGAAGATTCGTGCAACGGATATCCCAAAGACTGCCTTCACCACCAGATATGGATTGTATGAGTACAATGTCATGTCATTTGGATTAACCAATGCCCCCGCTTATTTCATGAACCTCATGAATAAGATCTTCATGAACTTTTTGGATAAGTTTGTCGTTGTCTTCATCGACGACATCCTTATCTACTCCAAATCCGAAGAAGAACATGAGCAACATTTGGAGATTATCCTAGAAACCCTTAGGCAACACCAGTTGTATGCCAAGTTCAGCAAATGTGAGTTTTGGTTGAAGGAAGTAGGATTCCTGGGACATATCTTGTCTGCAGGAGGAATTGCCGTAGATCCCGCCAAGATCAAGACCGTTGCAGAATGGAAAGTCCCAGCCACTCAGACCGAGGTCCGCGCATTTCTTGGATTAGCCGGATATTACCGCAGATTTGTCGAAGGATTCTCAAGCATAGCCAGACCCATAACTCAACTGTTGAAGAAGGATAAGAAGTTTGAATGGACGGACAAATGTGAAGAGAGCTTTCAGAAGCTTAAGTCAAGATTAACCACAGCCCCAATCCTGATCATGCCGGACATCACCAAGCCATTCGACGTCTATTGTGACGCATCCAAGATTGGTCTTGGATGTGTGTTGATGCAAGAAGGCAAGGTGATATCTTATCTGTCTAGGCAACTGAAGCAACATGAGCAGAATTATCCAACCCACGACTTAGAACTTGCAGCCGTAGTTTTAGCACTGAAAGTTTGGCGTCATTACCTCATGGGTAATCGATGCGAGATCTATTCGGATCACAAGAGCCTGAAGTACATTTTCACTCAGAAGGAACTGAACATGAGGCAGAGAAGATGGATAGAATTGATTAAGGATTATGACCTAGAAATTCACTACCACCCCGGCAAGGCCAATGTGGTAGCGGATGCTTTGAGTAGACAGCCGTGTCAGCTGAACTCCATGATAGCAGCAGAGCAACCTAGCCTATATCAAGAATTCGAGCAGTTTAGACTGGAGCTAGTTAGCGAAGGATACCTAGCAAGCATAGAACTTCAGCCTACCTTGATTAGCCAGATCAAAGAAGCACAGAAAGGAAATACTAGTATTGACGGAATCAAGAGCCAAATAGCTGGAGGAAAGGCACCTGGATTCACCGAAGATGAAGAAGGAGTTCTTTGGTACAACGGACGCCTATGTGTGCCGGCAGATTCAGAGTTGAAGCAAGTTATCCTGAAAGAAGCCCATGACACCCTTTACTCCATTCATCCCGGAGGAACCAAGATGTATCAAGATTTGAAGGAACAATTTTGGTGGCATGGAATGAAGAGAGAGATCGGAAGCTACATCGCCAAGTGTGATATCTGTCAGAGAGTCAAGGCGGAACATCAGCGACCCGCAGGATTGCTGCAGCCGTTACAAATTCTAGAATGGAAGTGGGATTCGGTAGGAATGGACTTCATCACTGGACTGCCCAAATCAAGTAAAGGAAATGATTCTATTTGGGTAGTAGTTGATAGATTAACCAAGGTAGCCCATTTTATCCCCGTCAAGACCACATACCAAGGCCCAAAGCTAGCTGAGTTGTATATCTCCTGAATAGTCGCCCTGCACGGAACCCCCAAGTCAATTGTGTCAGATAGAGGATCCCAATTCACCTCAAGATTCTGGCGGAAAGTACATGAAGGACTAGGAACCCGGCTGAATTTCAGCACCGCATATCACCCGCAGACTGATGGACAGACTGAAAGAGTCAACCAAATACTGGAGGATATATTTAGAGCCTGTGTGCTGGAATATGTATCCAAGTGGGAAGACTGCCTGCCTTACGCAGAATTCTCGTACAACAACAGTTATCAAGCCAGCTTACAAATGGCCCCCTTTGAAGCCCCTACGGAAGAAAGTGCCGTACCCTCGAATTGGTCGGAAGTCGGAGAGAGCCAAGTCTTTGGACCAGATGTTCTCCGAGAAGCTGAAGAAAAGGTTCACAAGATCCGTGAATACCTCAAGACTGCCCAATCAAGACAGAAGAGTTACGCCGACAAGAGACGCCGAGAGATGACCTTCGAGATCGGAGATTTTGTCTATTTTAAAGTATCCCCCCTTAAAGGAATGCAGAGATTCCAGCTTAGAGGAAAGCTTGCACCCCGATATGTCGGACCCTTCAAAGTCCTGAGTCACCGAGGAGAAGTATCTTACCAACTGGAACTGCCGGAAGAAATGTCGGCTGTGCACGACGTGTTTCACATCTCATTACTCCGGAAGTGCTTGGAAGTGCCCGAGATGACCGAGGTTTTCAAGAATATCGATCACAGATCGGTGGATATCAACAAGGACTTGACCTATCGCGAAGTACCTATTCGCATCCTGGAGGAAGCTTTCAGAACCACCCGCACCAGAAGCATCAAGTTCCTGAAGATTCAATGGAGCAACCATACCGAAGAAGAAGCTACTTGGGAGCGAGAAGACTATATGAAGACTGAATTCCCAGATCTCTTTAGTACCTAGTTTTTCTTTAAGATCTCGGGACGAGATCTTTTGTAAGGGGGAAGGGTTTGTAACATCCCAAAGTTCAATAAATAAATACAAGGAGTTTCCAAATACCAAAAATGAGAACTAACAAAAACTTTTTTAGTAATACATGTGCTATGCATAGTACCTAGGTTAATTCTTGTGCTATTGCCATGATGCTTGTTTGTGTGTTGAACCATGATGCTAAAACCCTACCATATGATCCAAGGATCAAGAAATGAGAAAGAGAAAGAAATAGAAAAATCCCAATTCAACACATGCATGTGCTTATGGACAATTTACAAATCTTTGATCTAGGACACTTTGGCTTGTGCCATTAGTTGGAGAATGTTACTAAACACTTATAAACACTTTTGGAATCAAAGAAACTCAAATCAAATCAAATTTGAATGCAAATTGTGCTCACATGCACTAATGGTCAAAACTGCCAATTTTAACCTTATGCCTACTTTGAGCCCCTGTATTAGGAGATTTTCAAACTAAACAATGCCAACTCTTTGCACCTCATCCAAGAAAACATCAAGGTGAACAACTTTGCTAAAGCATCCCCCGCAAATTCTTGCTAAAATTCAAATGATGATCAAGCAAAGTAGCAACTTTGAAACAAAAACAAGATCATACACTTTTTGGATTTTTGAATTTCAACTTAATTTTGAACACCACCACCACCATTGTGTGCCTTTGATTATATGAATCAACTCCACCAAATTTCATTCAAAAATTTGAACATTTCTTTCTTGCGGCCATTATGTCGAACACATGGTGGGCAGGAATCAAACCAAATCAAATTTACTATTTTCAAATAGTGTTTGGCCCCAAATTTGAATTGCATTGATCCTCCACTGTCCCCTGGTCCCCTCCAACACAATGCCACCCCTTTTTCACCCTAGACACGGCCCAACATGGCAATGCCATGACCATGCCGGCCATCAATGGCATTGCCCATGCCATCTCTCACCTCTCTCACTTCTAGCCGTGCCCACCTTGTCCCCCTGTTTCCCCTTGCTCTACTGAGCAGGCCTGGACTAGCCTTGGTCGGAGAAGAACACCACAGCGACCGGAACACGCCGTGCCCACGACGTCCAGGGCATGCCAGGGTTGGCATGGGCGCCGCCCACGGGCACGCCAGTACGCGCGTCGCCCCGTCGATCACGACCTCGCCTGGACCCCCTCTTCTACCCTGAGCATCGCCACAGCACCAGGAACCCACCAGACATCCTCTTGTCCCCGACCGTGGCCCGCCGTCGCCGGAGACGAAACCAAATCCCGCCACGGCCGCGCAGTACATCGCACGCGCCCGACCGCGTTAGGCACCACCCAGCCGCGCCATTGCCGCCAGGAGGACCGCCAGGAACCGCTGAACAGCGTCGCGCCCTCGCCTAGCTCGCTAGCACGCCGTAACCCCGTCGCCATGGTCGACTTCGCCGCAGCCCACGGCCTCGCTCCGCCATTATAAAAGGAGGACTCCCCCGCTCAATCTCTCCACGCCACCTCGCTCCCCTCTCATCACTCAACCTCCTCGACCACCTCCCCTTCTCGATTAGCCACCGTAGCCACTCAATTTGATCGCCGGAGTCCGCGGCGGTGCTGAGAAGGTCGCCGTTGATTGGAGCCACCCCAGGAAGCAACGCCGGTACCAGGAGGTTCGCCGTCATCAACAACGACCCCGCGCACCTCGCCGACCATCGCTGGAGCACCGGTGAGCTCTCCCACCCCCTAGCCTCGCCGCGCCAGTGACCCTTTCTCGCCGGAGACGACGACGTCTCTGAGCCGCTCGATTCCCTTCTAATCGTGCGGCTCAAATCAAAAATACCGTTTCGCCGTTTTATGTGACGCTGACCGGTGGAGCCCGCCGTCAGGCGGCCTGCTCGCGCTGGACGCGAAGTGGGCCGGCCCAGTCCATTTTCTCTCTCTGGCCCGTTTCTCTTTCCCGCACAGGCCCACGCGTTTGAATTTGAATTAAATCGAATTAGCTAAATTCAATACTGGTTCCATATTCAAATTTAAATAGAAATAAATCTACTTGGCCAAATTTAATAAATTTTATATATTTGGAAAGCTGAGAAAATTATCTAAATAACTACACTGGTCTCAAACCTAGATTATTTATAGAAATAATGTGACAAAAATAACAAGGCAGGGCCTTTTGCAACTTCAAACATTTATTAAAAATCAACCAAAAATGCTTTTGAGTTGATTCCAACTCTCAAAAATCACATTTCATATTTTATATCAGAATATGGAAAAATATGACATAGTTGTTTGTATGATCATGGTCTAGATTAAAAAATGGCTCTATGGCTATTTCTAGTCCATTTAAATTGTTCAAAATTATTTCTTAAATAGTATGTGAGCTATTCCCTCATTTAAATCTTGTCTCAAATAACTCAACATGAGGTAGTGACTATGGTCTAATTGATCTCATATTGAATTATTTGATGACATTAAATCATTACTATGTTAGGACTAAATTGCATGAGGTGTATCACCTCATTTAAATCATTTTCCCAAATGATGATTATGAAGAAGTTGACCTTGGTCAACCTAGGTCATGTATTATTATGTGAGGAGATTAAATCTTAACAAGATTCAATGAGAGGAAATTATTTCTCCAAAGAATTTAACAGAAACCCTAATTAATATTTGTAATGAGAGGAAATTATGTTTCTAAAAAAAAAAACAAAGTCAACCAACAGGTTAGTAGTATTGTGATGCTAGCATAACTTGGGTGAACCATTTGAGTGCTTAGTCTAGCTCTTAAGCATTGTGTGGTGATTGTGTATTCCGTATCCGTTTTTAGACGCTAGTACCGAGGAGTACCAGGGGAGGAGGAGGTCTACTTCCGGGAGAAGAAGACCACTTTGATCAGTACACCAACCAAGGCAAGCTATATTATCGCAAGCTATACTCTTGCAAGCTAATATTCTGGCAAAGTGCAAAGCTCTACCAGAGCAAGGCACACTCACCTATTACTTTATGCTTTATGATCCAATCCCAAGTTTTATTCTTACAAGCTTTTACTTTGATTATTAAAGCTTACTTTTATAGTTAACTTTGGTCTAAATATAGAATACTACAAGAGTATCAAACTTAGCCTAAAGCATTACAAGCTAGTTAGCACCCCTCATGACTAGTTGCTAGTGCTAACCAATAAAATTGACTACTCTAGATGGGAACATGTGAAATGAAATGACTTTGAAAGGTTTTGAAGGTGAATATGACTTGAATGACATGATGAATTTGATAAAAACTGGTTGGGTTCGGATGCGATACCATTCCAATTCTTTGGTACCCCCACAATACCTGATTATGGCTTAACTGGAAGTTTATGCATCTTAGTATGGGTTCCCTCTAAACAAGCGTCATAGGGGTTATGCCGAGGCTGCCTCCGTTGAAAGTGAAATGATGTGAAATGACGTGAAATGAGGTGAATGTCCGGCCCAAGCCCTTCCCAGGCTGACGGTTTGTCTTCACTAGGAGGCCAAGCTCATGGGGAGAGGTGCCTATACTAGGGTATGTAAGTGAAAGGTTACGGTTGATGATCCGCGTACTGAGTTACGATTATTCGGGTTATCGACGGATGTAATCAAATGTTGTGGCACAAGTGTACAACCTCTGCAGAGTGTAAACCTATTTGAATAGCCGTGTCCACGGTTACGGACGATTGGAAAGGCCATACTGTTCCGTTGTCAGATGTTTTCTTAAAAAGGAATGATGAATTGAATGGTGAACTTGACTTGAATCACAACTGAGTTGTGGGAATGACACTAATGTTCCCACTTGAGTTAGTTAGCCAATGAAGAGTCTTTTACAAAAATGCTTATGAACTAAAATTGGCTTTATGCAAATAAACCTAGAGCTTAGCATTCCCTTAGTAAAATTGGTAGCACTTACACTAGTATTAGTTTGCGAGTACTTTAAAAGTACTCACGGCTGTGTCCCTGGCTATTCAAATGGTCAGACTATGAAGAGGAGCAGCAGTATGAAGATGACGGCCAGCAGGACGTCTACAACAACTAGGAGTTCTTCTGACGTCAAGCGTTGGCCTGTGGAATAGATAGTCCACTACTACTACGCTTCCACTATGTATTGTGTTCGTTGATCATTAGATCAACTATTTGTGTAATATTGGATCCTGTGATCTACTTTTGTAAAACGACTATGGTTTGTAATGAATGATGACTTATGATATCAACTGTTATGTCTCGCAACAACAATCTTCCTGGGATTGCGATGTAGGGCATAATAGGCATCTGGACATAAAAATCCGGGTGTTGACACCCTCCTGCCCGTTTGCCTGCATACGCTAACCTAGGAGAAGCAATGGACATGACGTTCGAGAGCTTCTGCTTCCTCGTCGAAAAAGAAGGTTCATATCGCTTTTCGGCCCCGATTTTTTTCGGGACCATCGGCGGTTGAGCCCGAGTCTTCGGGATCGTCAACACCATCCATTGACTCAGGCGACGAGGATATTTCGACGCCACACATCACCAAGCCCGCTGATAGCGGGAAACTCGCCGATCTGTTCGGCGGGATGACTTTAGGGTCGACCGCTGAAACCGATCTATCTTGGGGCAATGACTCCGATAGCTTCACCAACTTCGACTTCACCAACAACATCAACTTCACCGCTAGCGAGGAGGTCTTCGCCGATATATACGATGGTGTCACCTACCCTTTGCACGATGTGCGGATGCCAAGTCTAGCACCACGCAGAAATAACTCGATGATTCAAGATCCCGAGCTCGACGATAGCGCAGACTCTACAGACCATCAGATATGCGTGATCACGGCGTCGGGTCATGAAGTAGAGGAAGATGAGCAATCTGAGGCTTTCGACCCATTGGGTAATCCCTATGTTGATCCCGCAGATCTCACCAGAGGAACATGAAGCAAATATTAGGGAACTGAGCCAAGAGAGCAGGTACAACTCTCTCAAGCTGCATGGGATAGAGCCGCAAGGGCCATAAGCGATGCAGAACCGATGACAACACAAGCAACGGCAGAAGAACTAACAACATATCAATATAAACTCAGCCGCACAAGACGGGAGTTACAGAAGATGCAGCAGAAACTAGATGCAAGAAAAGTTGCAGCGGACACATCCAGTGAACACAGAGCTAATCTGAGCACGCAATCAGGGAACGCAGCAAACAATAACAGAGAACCCCGAGGAAGATCAAGGTCTCGGATGGCAGGCGTACCCGAGAACTAGCGAGGAGAGCATCTGATCCAAGATCTCGACATGACCTTCATGTCGATAGATTCGAGAGGGCATATAACGCCCAAGATGCCAGAAGCAGCTTACATGGAGACACATGCATACATGATGGCAACCAGGTCACCTCCTGGTGATCCCCGAGCATCCTTATACTCCCTCTGTTCCTAGATATAAGCCATATAGTTTCTGGCACGGTAATTAAAGAATGCACATTTAGAAAAAATTACACGATGTTTGGCTAGGATTAACCCTGGGCAATTGACGTGAGCTAATAGAGGGCTTTGCATAAGATAAGGAAACCTAATAAAATCCCTAAAAATATTGTCCATACAATCGGAGTAACGTAGTAAACCTTATATTCTTGAATTTTTCTCAAAAAACTATATGGCTTATATTTAGGAACGGCGGGAGTGTCAAAATGCTATGGCAGGCATCGGCGTTATGGGAGCAGCAATAGCCGGTAGAGAGGTCACTCAGGAACCCGCAAGATCTCCACGCCGTAATAGTCCAAGGCAAGGAGGGCATCGTAGATCAAGGTCACCACATCGGCAACGCAGCCCTCGGCAGGCAGCGGTGACAACTCAAAATATTCAAAGAGAAGGCAATGCAAGGAACATCACAACTCAGACACTAGTCGATAGAGCACGGAAGAGAGAGGTCGTGAAGATAGAAGCCAAGAAAATCGCCAAACAACCGACGAGAGCGAAGAGGAATTATGCGGACTCCCTTTCTTTACCCGTAGGGTTCGGAAGACTCGAGTACCTGCTAGCTTTAAACTACCCGATAATTATAAAAAGTTTGACGGACTCCAAGATCCAGAGGATTGGTTGGTCGACTACCTGGAAACAGTAAAGTTAACTGGAGGCACAAGAGCAACGGCCATGCAAAGCATTCAAGTTCACCTTAGCGGAGCTGCAAGATCTTGGATGAGCAAATTGCCAAAGGAGTCGATAGATAGCTGGGAAACCTTTGAAAGGGTGTTTGTGCAGAACTTCAAATCCACGTGCAAAAAGCCAGTATCGATAGAACAGCTGAGAGCCTGCACGCAAAAATCAGGCGAGTCAATGCGAGCATACATCCAGCGGTGGAGCCTCATAAAAAATTCGGCTGAGCATGTGTCTGATGAGAGAGCAATCGACGCATTCATTGGTGGCATCCGCAGAAGGGACTTAGTGGAAGAGCTGGGAAGAGCGAACCCGAAAACGGTTGTGGAACTCATGGATATAGCAAATAAGTGGGCAGACGGTGAAGACGACGTCCATAATAAGCAGAATCGTTCACCCGAGGAAGATCATAACTGGAACAACAACCAAAATAGGCGAAGGTTTCGCAGCTTTGCGGAATACGACGGTCCTAGCCAAGTTTCGGCTGGCTTCCGTAGCAACAATGGTAACAACCACCGCGGTGATTACCACAGGAGTAGTGCGAAACGAGGTGACAATAGAGATGCACCTAGTTCCAGCAGGCAGAGCAATCGATCCAGGTACAACATATCACCAGAAGAAATCATGAACGGTCCATGCCAGATGCACTTTTACATAGATTCTGAAGGAAGGAGGGCGTCGGGTCACATCCAAAAGGACTGTCGAACATTCTAGGCTCTGCGAAGAATCACGGAAAACTCACAAGCCGAAGTAGTTCATAAAGGATATGCGCAAGGTCTAAGAAGTGAGGTGCACGTACCACCACCAGCAGCAGCAATCAGCAATGGGAACCAGCAAAACCAGCTACAGATTGTGGGTCCTCCAAACGCTAACGACGGATATACGCAGACAAAGGGATCGGTAGTAATGATCCAGAAAGGCAGGCCAACGAACAGAACACAAAAACTGATTACCCGACAGGTAAACATGGCAGTACTATCGCCACCACCAACTGCCGAGTACCTGAGCTGGTCAGATCAGCCAATAGGATTCAGCAGAGGAGATCACCCACCCCAGGTGCCGCGGCCAGGACATTCAGCATTGGTATTACCAGTAGTCATCGAAGGGTACGCAATCCCTCGAGTATTCATAGATGGAGGCAGCATCATAAATCTAATCTACGCAGACACATTGAGAAAGATGAATATTTCATTGGCGAATCTGACGCCAACGGACACGTGTTTTCATGGAATGACGCCAGAGAAGCCAAACTACCCTTGGGCAAAATAGCCCTCGACGTACAGTTCGGGACAGTGGAGAACTACAGGAAGGAAAAGCTTGAGCTTGAGGTCATGGACTGGCCATCACAGTGCCACGCCATCTTGGGGCGACCCGCATATGCCAGATTTATGGCAGTGCCGCATTACACATACCTCTTGTGGAGGATTCCTGGACCCAATGGGCCAATAACGATTAGTGGAAGTTTTGCCTTGTCAGATAAATGTGACAAGGATTTCAACAAAATCTCCGAGCCGTTCGGAATGCAAGATGAGTACGAGGCGACAAATCTCACCACCAACCTTGATGTGTTGCCATACGGGGGTAGATCCTTGCAAGAGAAAGCTTTCGACACCTCCAAGGACTCCAAGGAAGTACAGGTCCACCCAACGGATCCCAAGAAGACAACATCCATCGCGGCCAACTTGGACCGCGCATAGGAAAGCGCGCTCGTCGAGTTCCTCCGTGAGCGCTGGGAAATCTTCGCATGGTGCCCAGCTGACATGCCAGAAGTACCCAGGGAACTTTCTGAGCACGCTGATGTGGGCATTACCCTTCGGGTACCCGACATTAGTCTACCTCCCTTGGCCCAACTAGGGGCCCACGAAGATTATCCAAGGTCAAGGTGGGCCCGATCGTCGGTTGCAACGAAGAAGACCTACCAGGAGACGAATTCTTGATGAACAAGGCAAGAAGGCATCGTTTAAGGAAGATTTAGATTAGATCTCAATGTAATCTAGTCGGGTTTGGACAGGACTCTCGAGACCTGGCCTACTATATAAAGGCCAGGAGAGGGCCTGCCGAACTCAGGAGAAGAAGAAGAACAATACGTAGAACCACCGCAACTTAGCACAAACCCTAGAATCCTTGCCTGCCGGCGAGTTGACCATAGTAGTCTATCGGCTACCCCATTGTAACCTATTTTACTCGATAAATCAAGATCAGACAAGCAGGAAGTAAGAGTTTTACCTCATCAAGGGCCCCGAACCTGGGTAAATCTCTCTCCCCGTTTGTTTGGTATCCGATGTCTCGTGTTAGCCTGCACGATTCCATCAACCCTAAGCCCCTCATGGTAGGCATTGCTGAGGAGGTCCCTCAACAACTGGCGCCGTCTGTGGGGACCCTGTTGGTACAAGACACTGCATCGGCTGTTTCGATCATGTCGGCTACAACTCCGCCGGCATCGTCACCACCATCGGCTCCATCATCGCCGAGCTCGGGGAACTCGATTCGTTTCGGGTCCTTCAAGTTCACTCTGCACACCGACGCGTCGCGTTCGGCCTTTTCAGGCCTACGCGGCAGGATGGACATGATGTTCGGGAGCATCCACTTCCGCGTCGACTCCGGGGGCGTTCTTTGGCTCCCGGGCCCGATCGCTCCTGGCGCAGCAAGAACTACAACTTCATCGACAACTACATCTACTGCTTCGTCGCCAATCGCAGCCGATCTATCGGCTGCGCCATCGTCTTCGACCCCGATGACTTCGTCATCATCATCATCGCGCCGTACCATGTCCACCATGTCTGTTGGATCTGATGATTCCGGATCATCGGATCTAACATCGTACTATTGCCTCAACTGCGACACCAGGCACGGACTTGGCTCAGACGCATCACCGTTCGTCTGCAGCACCAAGTACTCCTCTGATGAAGAAAGTATCGACAACATCACCCCCATAGCCGCAGCGCGAGTGGCTCATCACCAAATCTGTGTTATCATCAACCCTCAGACCGGAGACGAGATCTCCGGGGGTGAGCGCACCCCGCGTGTTAATCGAGAGAGGCAACGAGATGGCGAAGCCAGCGGCAGTAACACCAACATCACCTTTACTGTTTCCCAGGAGGAGTGGGATGCGGCTCGCAATGTCGTAGTAAACAACGTTAGCCTCCCCGTCGGAGTATCTGCAGGCACCCTCAATGCCTACCACATTATTCTTGAGAAAAACCGTTCTCGGCTGGCCAAGGAGCAAGCCGACCTTGATCGACGTCGGCAGGCGGCCGATCTATCTATCGAGCGAGCGATGAAGAGCAACCAAGGATCTGGGAGGTATCGCCCGCGTATCCCCCGCCTCTCGGAAGGAGATGCAAGGGAGATCACATCAAACCTCTCCAAATCTTTCATGACGATGGATACATCGTGCATGCTCAGGCCCAAGACTGTCGAAGGAGCGACAGCAAACCTTGCAGCCTATTTGATGAACAATCAACCAACACCCAACAACACAATGGCTCTGGCCCATCGGGGCGCCCTGGAAAGTCTTGCGATTCTCGGAGACAAGCTTACCCCTAGAAAGGAAAAAGCTACCCACCACGGTAGCGGCTCGCGGCATCGCTCATCATCGAAGGACACCCGTGACGATATCACGCAGAGCAAGATTGATAAAGCCCGACGACGACGCGCTGCACGTGCCGGCTTTGACAGTGAAGATTCTGAAGAAACTCAAGAGCATGATGGTGAGTTCCTCGGAGCCGATTGTTTGAGTTATAAGATTCGGGGGACAATGCTACCGAAAAGGTTCAAACCAACACCTACCGATGCTGCCAAATACAACGGACAGCAGGAGCCAAGGTCATGGATAGAAGATTATCTACAAACTGTGATCTTGCATAAAGGAAACCAGGTGGCCGCGATGCAGTATGTGCAGCTATACCTCAAAGATTCGGCACGGGCGTGGTTGAGAGGTCTACCGAAAGGGTCCATCAAATCATGCGAGGACTTAGTCGATGCTTTCGTCAAAACTTCCAACCAACGTACAAGAGACCTGTTGGAATCGAAGAACTGCGCCAATACCACTAAAAGCCAAAGGAGTCGATGCGCGCATACATCGGGCCCTTCACTAAACTTCTGAACGCTGCCGAAGAAGTCTCTGTCGACAGGGCAATTGACGCCTTGAGCGATGGCATCCGACGGGAAGCATACATCGAAGAACTAGGTCGAAAGAAGCCGAAGACTATAACCAAACTTATGGAGATTGCCAACAGTTGGGCTGATGGCGAATACCATGTACGGAAACCCCGCCCACGCAGTGACGACGAAGAAGACGAGCATAAGCACGGAAATGATTCGGGTCATCGATGTGACTGTCGCAAAAAGAGGAGAGATCGTGGGTATGAAACCTTCAGCGACACCAATATCGTCGCAGCAGGATACACTGATCGACGCGATGACCGATACGACGACCGGCACAGCGATCGACGGGATGATCGTCGAGATAGCAATCACAGTGGGTCTGGAGGAAATCGAAGCAACTATAGGGACCGACCACCACTGGTGCCGGAACTACCATTGGCTGAGCAGCTGAACGCCCCTGCTATATACATGCATACATCGACCCGAAAGACAACGTCAAGAAGTCGAGTCATCTGCTCAGGGACTGTCGACAGTTTATAGAGCTCCAGAAGTTTTATGAATCAGCCAAAGGGCAAGCGTACCCGACGGTACCTGGAACGCAGGCCCCTATCCCGCCGCCAGCACCACAACATCAAGTTTAGCAAGCTCAGCCTCGCACACCCAATGAAGCTTTTCCACCACCTCGAGGACAGATGAGCATGATTCACAAAACCAATGTCTCCAAGAGGGAAATGAAAAGGCTCACGCAAGAAATCAATCTTGCAGAAGTCACCATGGCAAACGTTCCCGAATTCATCGATTGGTCTGCACAAAGCATCTTGTTTAGCAGAGCTGACCAGCCGATGTCTATCCTGAGACCAGGACACGCCGCCCTGGTACTCGAAGCGCAAATTGGCGGATTCACTATGAGCAAAGTATTCATGGACGGAGGAAGCGGATTGAATCTCATATTCACAAGTACGATCAAGGCAATGGGCATCACAGCCGATATGTTGCAGGAACCTGATACGGGCTTTCATGGCATTGTTCCAACCTTGCCAGCATACCCTCTCGGCAAAATCTACTTAAATGTCGTTTTTGGCAAACCCGATAATTTTAGGAGGGAAAGACTCGAGTTCGAGGTAGTAAATTGGGAATCACAGTACCATGATTTCCTCGGAAGGCCAGCTTATGCCAAATTCATGGCTGTACCTCATTATGCATACCTGAAGCTTAAGATGCCATGCAACAATGGAACCAATATTACAGTTTACGAAAGCTTTTCTCGGTCCAACAATTGTGACCGAGAATTTCAGAAGATTGCCGCCAAATTTGGGATAAAGCAAGAAATCAAGACTCTGGATATTATCCCCAAAAAATTAGCTATCGAAGGCCGGGAATTTAAACTTCGGGAGGAAGACAGCGGCAAGAAGTCGAAGAAACAACCCGATAATCCTGCTACATTAGTACCAGTCATTAAAGCCTTGGCAGAAGTTGTAGGTGTCTCGACAGAAGCCACCAATACCTCGGCAGCAGCTACTAAAGCTTCGACAGAAGCTATCGGCACCACACTAGAAGCTATCGACACGTCAACAGACGTCGGCCAAATTCAAGAAGACCCTCCTCTTACTTAAGAAGACGATCGGTGGCATATATCTTTACCTTTCGTAGCAATTTTACTTTTAATAAGGCTTTTTTAGCTATAGCAGTCTAGCTTACTTTTCGTTGCAACCTTATTAATAAAGTTCAAGTTTCGTCTATGCAAGTGCTATTCGACATGAAGTATCCAATCAATTCGGGACACCCGACAAATTCTCAAGATCTCCGCTTCACGCACTATGACCATAGAAAATACAGTAAGCAAACCCGATAAAAAACTCGGGGGCTATGTACAATGGTTTCATCTAAGCCTCATGAAATATTCGAGTGCTGCAATCGATGATATGACAAAACACAAACGATTTCCACGAAAGCCTCAGGGAACATGCGAGTGCTGCAATCGATGGAAACAATACAAATTGAAAAGGCCCACACCGGTACGCTAGAAAGTACTCGAGCTACGAAGCCGATAGTGCACATGGTTCCCTCGATTAAATCGGGGACTGCTGCCGATAAAATACAAAAAATACTTTTTCGGTTCTAAGCAAAGTTGCGATTACTATGGGTCCCTTGGGCCTGCAACATGAGCTGATCACTCAGAAAATTTGATGCCGACACTTTTCAAAATATAAGCATCATAATACCGATGCCAAATGGCTAGTATGCCAAAGCCTGCAGCTCAACCAGCAATACTCAAAAAAGTTGCCATCGGCACCTGAAGACACTTCTACAAAGCAACAATGCTTGTTCACAATAAAAAAAAGTTATCGACTTAAAAGATTTCCTCATCTCCATGAGCATCAACATGATCATTACATTGAGCAAACAAGTTACACCGTGTGCGCGAATAAACTTACATCTCAAGTTACCCAAGTATTCAGAGAGGTATCATGGACAAAGTAATTTACAACAAATGTCTCGCTTGCACAGACAGGCAAAGCAATAAATTACTCATGAGGCGCTTCAACTGCATAGTTCGCTTCAGAACTAACCTCCAATCTAGCAACTATAATGGAGGCAGGGTCTCTAACGATGGGGAAGTATTGATTCACGTCGGCATCAGCCTTAGCGATTGCTTCCAAATCCAGTGAAGGATGCTGAGATAGCACAAAAGCCAAAGCTGTTTCTGCTCCCGCAAGAAGTTGGCTACGCACCAAAGTGCGAACCGTTTCGGCATTCTTAAAATTCAACATCAATGCCAGCAGCGTTGGAGGAACCCGGTTAAGGGGGAACATGGCCTTCCATATCATCCTCAAACCTGCGTGACATTTATCAAAAAAACGGTGCACCTGTTGCACCCAATCCTGGAATTTTACAATTAGCGCAGCTTTTGATTTGTTGGTCCAGAAGACCTCGTTAAACTGCGACAGATTCATCAAGACTTCAACTCGCTCATGGACTCGCTTGTTCTCTTCGGACAAGTTTAGAGCAATGACTGGTAAAAATGGTAAAACAAAGTTCAGGCATCAAGGAGAAGCACTCTCAAAAGTGAGGAAGGCGAAGGATTATCAAGTACTGACAGTTCAAACTCTCTGTGGCCTTCTGCAGTTCGCTTAATGCGTACCGTTCTGCTTCCATTGCAAGTTCACCTTTCTTCTTTATCACAGCTGCCATGGCGTGAATACCTAGCAAGTCTTTTTCCATCCGAGTTATTCGGGTCCTCATTTGTTGCATAAGACTAGATTCAGAGCCAGCAGCCAAAGCATCTTCGACAAAAGGAGCCACTGGTGTCACATGCAATACAACATCGAGTGTTAATCATAAATATATACAATGACGACAACTCCAATTACTCCCATCGGGAGCGTACAATCAAAGATAGATATCACAGTTACAAAGCAAAGAACTGACAACATTGTCAGCTCAAATTCATTACAAAATAAGGCTTTAAAGCCATTGTTGAAACAAAGTATCGGTTACAATTTGACAGAAAATCTTTTAAGGAGCCTGGGTTTGAGTTGACAGGCTTGGGGCAGATCCACCAACAGATAACTTGAAGGCTTCTACCAAATTAAGAAGTTGCCGCGCACACTTGTGTGCGGGAGCGCAAATGGGCTAAGGTCAATAGCCAGCCCATCTTTATCTTTCGGCAGCTCCATTGTCAATGATTCCATATCGGCTTTGAAGCCATACCCCATCAGAAGCTGGAAGGCAAGAAGAGCACCGTAGGTACGCGAGGTACGTTTGAATACCTCGATGATGCCCTCGGTGTCGACGGAAAAAGCGTCCACCAGCTGCCCTAGAGTCTTGTTTTGATCTGCCTTCGGGAAGATCATATCATGGAACCTCGACAATACTGCCTTATTCTTCTGAAAAAGAACTCGGACAAGTTTGCCAGATTTGACCGCTAAGGAAATGGCATCGACAGCAGAATCAACCGGGGGCTTGCTTATAGTATTTGCAGGAATGTTGGCAGCCCCTACAAAAAAAAGTGAAAACAAGATCAAGGAATTAGTGCGGGGTAAGCAAGAAAGAAACTTGAAGTTGCTGCAATAAATTACCCAACAAAGCCTCAATAGAGTTGCGAAGCTTGTCCTCCTTCTCCTTCGCCTGGATCTGGGCCTCTGCCATTTCCTTCTCCTCCTCCTTCAGCTTTTTCTTCAGCTGGTTCAGCTCTTTCTTCAGCGTGTCAGCTTCTTTCCGAGCAATGGCTGCCATTTTGACTGCCTGGTCAAGCTGGGTAGAATTTGACTGAACGGCTTGCTGAAGTCGAATGTTTTCAGCTTCAAGGAGAGGGAATCGGGAGGCGAAGTCCTTTATTATTGATATGGCAGCTTGGATGGGCTATGATATGACACAAGACAAAGTCGTTATAAATATGTTGAACCTTTTTCGAGCCTACATTCAATTGCAAGCAGCCGAATATAGACTCGGGGGCTAGGGGAGGAGGAAACACCACTAAATATGAATAATGTCACGGTACTTACGTGCCCTTCAGGAGCTGAAGGGGAAGAAGCAGCTGTCGAAGGTATTTCTTTTTTCCTTCAGGAGAGAAGGGGCAGCTGGTACTTCCTTTGGCGAAACTGGTGCTTCGGCCATCGCTGGAGCTTGCTTGCTGGAGCTGGTTTTCGCCTTCTTCGGAGGAGGCTCTATATATCCTTCGTCACTACATAAAAATGTGTGTAGTTATATCATCAGTATGGGTAAAAGGTCGAAAAAGCTTGAAAGGAAAAGGGAAATACTTACAAATCAAAGAGCTGCTCATCCTCGTCGGTGAAACCGCCCGATGGTCTCTTCGGCGGCTGGGCAGCGGACGTCCCCAGAGCTGCACCAATAAAAACAACACGATCAGCATCATTGTCATGTTGACTCGACTCCGCTGTATCGGTTAATTCATCTTCAAGGATATTATGATGTTTGGCAGAAGGGGCTTCGGGATTGCAAGGGCTATTGTCCTCCTCTTTGGAGGCCTCACTGTCTTCAGCTACTACAGCATGCGATCCTGGATTGCTAACGGAATCATCATCTTCGGGTTCTTCATCGATATCGGATACAGCAGGATAATATTTATCAGTGGCAGGGACCTGTCGAAGCAAGCGACAACTTTATAAGTTTGAACAAAGGTGTTTATACAAAATATCAACATGAGTACAAGAAAGTTGAATAATACCTTAGCTGGTTGATGAGTAAGTTCATATGGATCTTTTAGGGCCGACAAGGGAATAGACTAAAATAGGTCAAGCGTCTCACTTCATCCAATAACTCCCGACCAGACAATTCTGCAGCATTGACTCGAGTCTCATCTTTGGGACCCAAATATAGCCACATCTGATGAGCTCTAGACATAACTGGCTGGATGCGGCGCTTCAGAAATACGGCAACAACCTCAGTACCAATCATTGTTTGACCATCGGCGTCCTTAACTTCCAAGATTCTTTCGTACAGTTTATTGGCTATTATTTTTTCTTTGGCAGTCAGTATGTTTCTCCAAGATTTCTTCGGGGTTGCTTCAAGTAGGTCGACAAACTTCGGCAGGCTGGTGTTGCATCCAGGTGTCGATGGATCCCTAAGATAGAACCACTTCAACCTCCAGCCCTGGACAGATTCTCTCATCGGAAAATTGAAATAGTTCACTTATTTTCGAACAACGAACCCAACTCCACCATTAATGTAAGGTCCATTGCTACCACTGTACCGCTTAACGAAGAAGATCTTTTTCCATAGGCCCCAATGGGGATCGATACCTAGGAAAGCCTCACAAGTGGTAATGAAGATTGCAAGATGGAGGATGGAATTCGGGGTCAACTGCCAAAGTTGAATCCCATATGAAAGCAAAAGACACCGGAGGAACTCATGCGCTGGCAAGGATAATCCGCGGAACAAGAAAGCACCAAACATTACAGTAAATCCATCAGGAGGATTGGGACGGGAATCTGAACCTGGCAAACGAATGTCTTCCTCCTTGTCGGAGATCAATCCGAGGATCCGCGCCTTCTTCTCGTCGTGTTTTGTCATGGTAGACGCAGTCCAGTCGCCTGGAGTATCTCTGGCAATGGCGGCAGCGGCTTCTGGAGCAGCTCTCTTCGGTACGGCCGTGGCGGCCTTTGAGGCAGTAACGCTTGTGGCGGCGCTAGCTGCGGAGGCGGAGCCCTTCTTCTTCACCATCTTGGCAAGGGTCTTTAGGAACTTTGATGATTTGGGCTCAACAGGAGATTAGGGCGCAGTAGCGGTGGGATGCAGGAGCAAAGGAAGAAGAAGAAGATGGCAGGGGAGAGATGAATAAAATCTCTGGGTCCCACTATGGATTTAGGCCAGTGGATCCGAGCCGTGAAAAATGGGTGCAGATCTAGCTCAACACGTGTCAAAATAATAAGTGAATCAGAGGATTATTACCTCCGTTATGCGCGGAAATCGAGGAGATGCCTCGGATAGCGCGTAATGTTCGGTCATTTCCAAAACTGACTGCTCAGACAGGGAATGGGCCCGCTAGGTCACGTCCCCATCAGACTCGCTGCTGCGGTTACAACGTCATTGATGATGTCATCAAAAATATCGACTACCCTTGGTGGAGCACCCGAATGAAAGAGATATTCGAAGGAATCTACAATTTTCGGTTATTCGACTTGAGTCTACGCACGGTTGTAAACATCCGTCCCTAGACTCGGGGGCTACTCCCATCAGAAGCGGTGGACGCGCACCCGATAAAAAACAACAAAAGGCATCAATAATCAAAGAAAATCAAAGAAGAACGGACCCGAAGGTTCCAACAAATCTAGGATCGAGCCCGGGGACTTGATTCTGTGTAGGGTAACATTGTTTTGCCATCGGCAGTTAACCAGCATTGATCTATCAAATAAGACTGGGCTTGTTACTTATATCCCTTACGTATGATTAACTATTCGGCTTCACCCGAAGACTTAGAAGACCCGATATACTAAAAGTATCGGATGATAGAAGAAGTTTAAAAAAGCATCGGCAGTAAGATCTTCGAGTAGTACAACTTGAGTCTACGCACGGTTGTAAACATCCGTCCCTAGACTCGGGGGCTACTCCCATCGGGAGCGCTGGACGCGCACCCGATATCAAATGACTTCAAATCTACGACGAACATGAAGATTCAATTTCCTTCGACTAATCAAAATGATCGGATGAAGACAACAATAGTCCCTGCCCAAAGCTTCGCTTTGGCCAGTCACTCGGGGGCTACTGATGTGGGCATTACCCTTCGGGTACCCGACATTAGTCTACCTCCCTTGGCCCAACTAGGGGCCCACAAAGATATCCAAGGTCAAGGTGGGCCCGAACGTCGGTTGCAACGAAGAAGACCTACCAGGAGACAAATTCTTTATGAACAAGGCAAGAAGGCATCGTTTAAGGAAGATTTATATTAGATCTCAATGTAATCTAGTCGGGTTTGGACAGGACTCTCGAGACCTGGCCTACTACATAAAGGCCAGGAGAGGGCCTGCCGAACTCAGGAGAAGAAGAAGAACAATACGTAGAACCACCGCAACTTAGCACAAACCCTAGAATCCTTGCCTCCCGGCGAGTTGACCATAGTAGTCTGTCGGCTACCCCATTGTAACCTATTTTACTCGATAAATCAAGATCAGACAAGCAGGAAGTAAGGGTTTTACCTCATCGAGGGCCCCGAACCTGGGTAAATCTCTTTCCCCGTTTGTTTGGTATCCGATATCTCGTGTTAGCCTGCAGGATTCCATCAACCCTAAGCCCCTCATGGTGGGCATTGCTGAGGAGCTCCCTCAACACACGCACTTAATATGGATCCAAGAGCTAGACCAATACGACAACCTTTGCGCCGCTTTTCTGAGCCAAATCGCAAGGCCATGCTGTCAGAAATTAATCACCTTGAAGACGTTGGATTCATCAAAGAAATAAAAGAGGCCACTTGGGTCGCCAATCCAGTTCTGGTCCCGAAGAAAAACACGAATGTTCTTCGCATGTGCGTCGACTTCACGTGTCTCAATAAACTCTGTCCAAAGGATCACTTCCCCTCCCTCGGATCGATCAAATCATCGACTTCATGGCAGGTTGTGAACGTCTTTCCTTTTTGGACGCATACTCTGGTTACAACCAGATCCGATTAAAAATAGAGGACGAAACAGCTTTCATAACCCCTTATGGCGTATTCTGCTACAAAACAATGCCGTTCGGGTTGAAGAATGTGGGAGCCACATATCAACGCATGATGCAGAAGTGCCTTGCAACTCAGATCGGCAAGAACATCCAAATATACATCGACGACATGGTCATCATGACAAAGAGTGGGCCATCCTTAATCGACTATCTTCGTGAAACATTCGACAGCCTTGACAAGTTTCGCATAACTAAACCCGACAAAATATTCCTTTGGTGTTCTTGCGGGAGAACTCCTCGGATACTTAGTGTCGGCTAGAGGAATTGAAGCAAATCCAGAGAAGATACATGCCATCCTAACGACGAAGAAACCAACCAAGCTCAAGGAAATACAATAGTTAACGGGGCTTGTCACAGCTTTAAGCAGATTTGTCGCCAGGTTGGGAGAAAAAGCATTACCATTCTATGCGCTTATAAAAAGGGGAGAAAAGTTCGAGTGGAACGAGGAAGCAGACAAAGCGTTCGAGCACTTGAAGCGCACTATCTCGACACCACCAGTTCTAGTGGCTCCTCGAGAAAAAGAACCTCTACTGCTATACATCGCAGTCACCCCGCAGGTGGTTAGCACCGTCCTTGTCGTGGAACGGGAAGAAGAAGGGAAGATCCATGGGGTTCAACGCCCAGTGTATTTCCTCAGTGAAGTCCTATCTCCATCCAAGCAGCGGTACCCGCATTATCAGAAGCTAGCATATGGAGTCTTTATGTCCGCAAGAAAGTTGAGACACTACTTTTCGGCACACCCGATCATGGTAGTCAGCGAAGCGCCCCTCTCGAACATCCTGAACAATCCCGAAGCTACAGGACGTGTCTCCCTTTGGGTAATAGAACTTTCCCCTCAGGACATCACGTATGAAAAAAGAAATGCAATCAAGTCATAGATCTTGCCAGATTTTGTAGCAGAATGGATAGAGCTTCAAATTACGGGACCACAAAATTTATCGAGTACCTAGCACATGCATTTAGACGGGTCCAATAGAACAGAAGGAGCAGGAGCTGGGATGATACTTACCTCTCCGCAAGGCGATAAAATGAAGTACATATTGCAGATGACTTTCCCAAATGCATCAAACAACGAAGCAGAATATGAAGCTTTGCTCCATGGGATGAGGATGGCAAAAGCATGCGGCGCAATGCGCCTGAAAATCTTCGGAGACTCGCAGTTAGTAGTGCAGCAAGTGATGAACAAGTGCGATGCGGTCAATGATAACATGATAGCGTATCGGGATGCATACAATGACCTGGAAGGAACTTTCGACGGATGCGAAGTAAATCATGTGAATAGATTCAGTAACAATGAAGCCGACGCTTTGGCAAATATCGGGTCACAGTGTCTGTCCATACCTCCAGGAGTATTTTGGGAGGAAATCAGGGAGAGGTCAATCAAGCCAAAGAAACTCGCAGCACATGGGCAGCCAAAAAGAAAGAAGGACAATCACAAAAAAGGCTCGGGGGCTGCAGCAGCCCCAGAGTCGCCAACTTCGGATGAAGAGGAGGAACAAGAGGAGGTGTTGATGATACAGATTCCGTGGATGCAAGCATACTTGGCGTACATCGTAAATCAAGAAATACCGGAAGACCCAGTCAAAGCTCGTAGAATTATCAGGCGATCTAAAGCATTCACAGTTGTCAAAGGTGAGCTATATAAACGCAGTATCTCGGGCATCCTACAAAGATGCATCATACCCGAAGGGGGACATCTCATACTCAGAGACATACACGAGGGAATATGCGGCCATCATGCAAGCAGTCAAGCAATTGCGGCCAAGGCATTTCGAGCGGGCTTTTATTGGCTTTCAGCTATAGAGGATGCAAATAACATCATGCGTACCTGCGAAGCCTGTCAAAGATTCGCGTCCAAGCCACATGCTCCAGCGGCCGTTTTGACGCCAATACCTTTGGCATGACCTTTTCCCCAGTGGGGACTCGACATGGTTGGAAAGTTGCACAAGTCTTGGCCAGGAGGCCATGTTTACCTACTTTTGACAGTCGATAGATTCACTAAATGGGTCGAGGCGAAACCAGTAACAACAGCAGATTCAACGGTAGCCGTAAATTTCATCAAAGACATCGTTTTTCGGTTTGGTGTTCTGAACATCATAGTAATAGACAACGGCACTAACTTCACTTCCCGAGAATTCAAGGATTACTGCGAAGGACTAGGTATCAAGTTACATTTCGCATCAGTGGCGCATCCACAAACCAATGGTCAAGTCGAAAAAGCAAACGGTCTCATCTGCAATGGCATCAAGAAACGCTTGTTAGCACCGCTCGAAAAAGCAAGACATGGCTGGGTTGAGGAGTTACCCTCCGTGTTATGGAGTATGTGAACAACACCAAATGCAGCAACCCAAGAGACGCCTTTCTTTCTGATCCACGACGCTGAAGCCGTGGTTCCGGTGGAACTAGCTCATGATTCTCCATGAGTTGCAGAATATGATGAAGAAGCTTCGCAAAGAGCACTCAAAGATGACGTTGATGTAGTCGACGAGGCAAGAGACGTCGTGTTGTCTCGAGTAAGCGCATACCAACAGAACCTGAAGAAGTATCACTTCCATCGACTCCATCCCCGATCTTTCGAGGTCGGTGATCTAGTCCTTCGACTCAAGCAAGATGGCCATGAAAAGCTGGAATCTCCATGGTTAGGACCATACATCGTCAGAGAGGTCATTCCAGGAGGAGCTTATCGTCTAAAGGATAAGAAGACAGGCAAAGCCGAAGGGAACCCGTGGAACATTGCACAACTGCGACACTTTTACGCGTAGAAAGAAGCCATCATAGTTCTGCGTGCAAGACCATGTAAACATACAATGTACTTGAACAGCTCGCAAGTTTTCAGACGCACTCTTTTCCTTTCAAGGTACCGAGTGGGACTGAAAGGTTTTTAATGAGGCGGGCTTGCTTTGTTGAAATATAGCATGATCTGAACAAATATAATGGTGTTGAATATTACCTCTTTTCCATGCAATCAACGCTCGGGGGCTCGACCCGCAAATTAAATATAGCTTACCTTGAAAAACATCACAACATACTCGCTTGAGCATCGCACAAGTCTCGCGGATAAATCAATATAGCTCATCGACAACAACACAATATAATCATCATCACCAAGGACCATTGCCACCCGATACTCGGGGGCTTGGTTGGGAAATAAATATAGAAGCGACATAGTTACTTAAAAATAAATTCGCCTTGACCGCAAAAGAGTCTCGCGAACAAATAAAAGTATACAACAAATGGTTCCAGTCACCCGATGATCGGGAACTCAGCCGATAAATATACAACAAATACAATATACTTATAGGTACGCGTTTTGGCTTGACCTCACGCAAAAATCAATAAAGCTATGCAAGGTTACATAGGAGTATTTACACCCACCTGTCTATATTTTCGTTGGAGGCACGCATTTGCTGTGTCGACTCATCATACCGGAAATTCTTGAAAAAATCAGAGTCTACTTCGAGCAGCTTGTCAATCATTTTTTCAGCAGGACCAGACACTGCTTCAATATGACAATCAAGGTTCTTCTTCGAGCTCTTCAAAAGAACCCCCTTCGCAACTTCTTCGAGATCAATTTTTGGGTGATGGATCCTCAGCCAGATCGGAGCAAATTTCGCCCCAGCAACCATCTGCGCCTTCACGAAGCTGTGAATATCCCGTACTTCTTGAAATTTTCCATCAGATCAGTAAATTTTTTGGGCTGCGGATTGCGAGGAAACATGGCATTGTATACCATACCCAATGAACTGCGACAAAAGTCGATAAATTCGCGTGCTTGAGCGGCGCGGTCCTGAAATTGGACAATCGCGACAACGTGTTTCGTCAGCCCAGAAATCAACATTGGCTTCCGCTGCAAGCCGCGTGAGAAATCCAACCCGTTGGTTCACTCTTTCTTCTTCGGCAGCAGCATCGAAAGAAGAACCTATACGAAAGCGAAAGCAATATAGTAAATAATTGTAAGATAAGATCTTCCTAGTTAGGTAATTTGGAAAGAGATGTGTACCAGCTACTTCCTGACTCGCGGTAGTCATAAGCTCAATCATGTAACGTTCGCGTTCAGCAGCACGAGTAACCTCCAAAGTGGCAGCTTGCTCCAAATCGGCAGATTTTTGCGCTTGAAGAAGGGCAGCTTGTTCACACTCGGATGATTTTCTCGCTTGAGCCAGGGCAGTCATAGCTTGCTTCTTCAATGACTGTAGTTGTTGCCGTAGATCTTCCATCTCCATTTTTATCGAGTTAGGTACCACCGACGCGTTTGACGTAGCAGCTTTGGAAGCTTCTGTAGGCCTCGGTGCATTGCCAGAACTATCGAGACATTCAGATTCAGCATAGTCATCAAAAAATAATTGGAAATAATGTAAAACATTCGACATCAATTTCTCGGTAAGCTGATTTTTCATTCATCATTAAGGTATATTACAAGGGAAGGTCCAAAAGGCTGCAGCCGATAAAGTGACTTACAAAATAGCCAAAAAGAACAAAAGGGTAGACTTCTACAAGAGTGAAAGTACAAAGTTGTCTACTTGACCTCAGTCTGAGTAGTACTGGTGGAGGAGGCAGCCGTCGGGTCGATGATGGCAACCAGCTTCTTCGAGAAGGCCTTCGCGCTCTTCAAGAGACCAGTCCATCTTTCTTCAGTCAGACCTCGAACAGCTGCCACCTTTGCCCAATCAGTCTTCTCGCCGCTGGCCATCGCCAGTGCAATGGTGCCATCAACACCAACTTTCAGAGCAGATTGGCGATACACCAAAACAGGGTCATCCTTGTCCGTGAAGCACTTGGCGAGAGGCTCAAATTTGTCTTTCGCAGTTTCCTTCGGGAAGAAACGCTTGAATAAACGTTCGAAAGCAGTCCGACCTTGCTTCAAGCAGACTTGCACAAGGTAGCAATTCATCTCTAGCATCAGGAGAGAATCCAGGAATGCATCTTCTTCTTGTTCCTAGTTCTTCGTGTACATCTCACAAATATGCTCTGTTGAAAATATGGTAATTCATTAGTACATGCCCATAATCGCAGAAGAAAGGGCGTGATAGAGGTACCTGAGAATTTGTCAGATTGTCGAGTCGCTCTATTATGTCGGCTTCTCGCTGGGCAAACTGCTCAGTTTTCTCCTTCAAGGCCTGTTCTGCAGTATCAAGTCTAGCTTGCAGCTCATTAGCACTTGCAGCTTTTGCTTCGGCATCTTTGCGAGAATTTTTGCTAGCCTCAAGCTTCTTTTTTAGCTCTTTGACGTGCTTCTACGCGGTGCGTAGAGAGTCTGGAAAAAGATTGATAGTTACATCACAACACTCAATAAGAGGTTATCAAAGCAGAATGTATGAAAACTCACCTCTCAAAGTGTCAGCTTCATTGCGGAACCTGATAAAGCGAGCAACTATGTCGAGCATTTCCTTGGTTATAGGCTACAAAGAGTCAAGATGCATAGAAGGGAAGAAGTATAAGAAAATGGTCGTGGTTAAACAGGAAGGAAGCAAGTAGCAAGAAAAGCAAACTTACGTCACCCAGGTGGGGAGTCGATGGATTTTCAGCGATAACAACCCCTTTGCCGGCGTTATTGGTTATTGGTTTTTTCTTTAACGCCCAGGGGCTCTTCCCTGGATCAGTGGCTTCAGGGGGAATCTTTGGGTCCTTGGAGACGACCAGCGTTTGTGATGCACTGGTCTTTGCTGTTCTAGGAGCATTATCTTCTGAGGGCACCTTGTCATCCCTGGCATAAGAGTGAGCACTGCTGAGATAAAAGATAAAGAAGTCAAGTAAGAAGGGTGGGGCAAAGGAGAAGTAAACTTACGAGCTCATGCCAATGGCTGCGTTGAAGGGGTTAAAAGGAAGAGGTTGCCCTTGGGAAGGTTCTTCTGCTGCAGTTTCAGCTAGTTTGGAAGTACTCGAATCCTCTTCCTCAGCCTGCCTCTTTCTTTTTCTATTCTCGGGGGAAGTCGCAGAAGCAGGAGGAGAGAGTGTTCGGGAAGAGTCAGAGTTGTGAAACGACCAATCTGCACTTTTCTCACCAGATTCTGCGGATTCACTCTCGAGAAGCGAAGCCTCCTGGGAATTATCGGCAACTATCCGCTCAGGCAGTACTCCATTTTCAGGAACATGCGGAAGGGAGAGGACTGACTTGTGTTTCTACACAAATAGGTTGCGATTTAAATTTGGAAAGGTAAAGATAGGCAAGAAAAAGTAAATAAAAATTCGAGAAGGGAACTTACAGCTGGAAGGGCATGTGCACCACTAAATGGTTTCACGCGGCAAGATGCAGGCACTTCAACTTTCTTCCTAAGAGAAGTGAAGCGGTGGACCAACTTCTCTAACTCCTTGACAGGGAGATCTTCGGATATCCTTGCAGCGTCACCGGTGCCAGAGTAAAGCCACAGAGGACCCGACCGAGCTTGGAGAGGCTGTACGCGAATCCGCAAGAAATGAGCTATTATCTGCACACCCGATAGTTCTTTTCATCGAGTATTCTGCAACTTCTTAATCTGCTCTAGCAGATGTTCGGTAGCTGCTATTTCTTCAGAAGTTGCTTCGGCATCCCAAGAATGGCTCCTCAGGATTTCCTGCGACATGTCAAAAGGAGCAAGGCCGTATTGCTGGTCGCTAGTTGTTTCATCCTTCACATAGAGCCACTTCTTGCGCCAGCCTTGGACCGAGTCGGCAAACTTCAGATCAAAATAATCGGCTTCAGGGCGCACGCAGATGTAGACACCACCTACATCGTATATGGCATCCCTCGAGTTGTTGCGCCGGAGGTAGAAGATGCGTTTCCACAAGCCCCAATGGGGGTGGATGCCGAGGAAGCATTCACATAGAGTGATGAAAATGGAGATATGGAGGATGGAATTGGGAGTCAGCTGGTACAGCTGAATCCCGTAAACAAAAAGGAGTCCCCGGAGAAACTCATGAACAGGCATGGAGAGTCCGCGAAGGAGGAAATTAGCGAAAATTACCCGATATCCCTCGGGTGGATTGGGAGTCACTTCATCTCCGGGAATCTTCATCTTTCCCTCATCAGTGAGTAGCCATAGCTTCTTCAGCTTCCGGTGCTCTGTTGGATTGAATTTAGATCTGTCCCACCCGGACACTTTCTTCTTCTCCAACGGCTCAGCGCCGGCGGTGCCGCTCTTGACGCGCTTTGACCTGACCATGGTGGCGGAGGAAGAGTTGGGGCGCGAAGCAGAAGCACGGAGCAGAGTGCGCTGGCAATGGTGCAGTGGCGGCTCTGTGCGGCGGAGTGAGAAGGGGAAAAAATGAGGCACATGGTTCACCTTTTAACCTGGGTGGCGAAGCAGATCGACCGTCCAATGGAGAAGAGATAATCCTAACCTTACACGTGGCAGAGAGGTAAAAAAATTTTAAGTTTCACATGGAAGTAACGGAGTTACTGCGCACGTGTCGTGCGCTTTGGAAGACGTGAGAACCCCACTAAGCGCAACGTGGGGGAAGGGCAGTTATACTGAGCCTACAAACAGTGCTCCACTGGCAGTAACAAGAGTCGACAGCGCACCATCTCTATTAGCACTGATGTCAAGAACAAGAAAATCTTCGAGTCAACGAGACAATATAGGATGTGCGACATGAATTTTGGAGCCTATTTCCAGCTGCAAGCACCTGATCACGGGCTCGGGGGCTACTCTTATCGGGAGCATTGTTCTTACTCCCGATAAGAGGCAAGATAGTGCAAAAAAATGGAGTCGATGAAAAGCAAGTTGAGCCTACACCCAAGTGCAAACGCTTGGCTGTAGTCTCGGGGGCTACTCCCATCGGGAGCGCTGGTCGCGCACCCGAAGAAATTTATCAATATAGAAAGAGCAATACAACAAGTCAATATAGATGAATCCGAACAATTTCGGCGGTGGGTAGGCATCTTCGAGTTTTATAAACTCGTCATGTACTCCCATCGGGAGCGTCAAGATTTTACTCAATAAAATATAGCAACCCAGAGAAATGGATCATTCCATCAGCCGAACAAAGGCACTCGACAATATATTCTCAGAGCGCGTCCGCCGCGGTAAAAACTTTGAATGCCGTGACTTGTAAAAAGGGTCACGAAGGTCAGACCCCAGGACCCGTATGCGCTCTCCCACTTTATCCACATCAACAGATGTAAAGAAAATCCCAACGAACGTGTTGGGTACCCGATAACTTAGCTGGAATTCAGTTTTCGATAAGTCCTAAAGCGGCACGTACTGAATTACACCAGTATCCCAGGTTCGAGTCCAGGGACTCGAACTTGAAGTAGGTTTATGCGGATTTGCCACAAGAGCAATTAACTGGTACCTGATCCGTCAGATGAACCAGCCTCATTTACCAAAATCCCTGTACAATATAGATGACGAATAAAAATAGCGTCTTCATGGACTCAAAGTATTTGCAAAAGAGATGAAGGATGGAGATTTTACCCAATTCTACGACTCGAATAAAATCTCGGAGGCTACTGACATGGGTATGCCTAATGGGCATGTCACGTGTATACCCCTGATTTATGTTTTCAGGTATCTTAGGAGTTGAAGGACTACGGACTTGATGGCTAGGATGTTGGAGATATGCCCAAGAGGCAATAATAAAATGGTTATTATATATCTTTATGTTTATGATAAATGTTTGCATACCATGCTATAATTGTATTAACCGAAACATTGATGCATGTGTGTTATGTAAACAACAACAAGGAGTCCCTAGTAAGCCTCTTGTATAACTAGCTTGTTGATTAATAGATGATCATAGTTTCGTGATCATGAACATTGGATGTTATTGATAACAAGGTTATGTCATTGATGAATGATGTAATGGGCATACACCCAAATAAGCGTAGCATAAGATCACGTCATTAAGTTCTATTTGCTATAAGCTTCCGATACATAGTTACCTAGTCCTTCGACCATGAGATCATGTAAATCACTTATACCGGAAGGGTACTTTGATTACATCAAACGCCACTGCGTAAATGGGTGGTTATAAAGGTGGGATTAAGTATTCGGAAAGTATGAGTTGAGACATATGGATCAAGAGTGGGATATTGTCCATCCTGACGACGGATAGATATACTCTGGGCCCTCTCGGTGGAATGTCGTCTAATTAGCTTGCAAGCATATGAATGGTTCATAAGAGATGACATACCACGGTACGAGTAAAGAGTACTTGTCGGAGACGAGGTTGAACAAGGTATAGAGATACCGATGATCAAACCTCGGACAAGTAAAATATCGCGTGACAAAGGGAATCGGTATCATATGTAAATGGTTCAATCGATCACTGAGTCATCGTTGAATATGTGGGAGCCATTATGGATCTCCAGATCCCGCTGTTGGTTATTGGTCGGAGAGAAGTCTCAACCATGTCTATAGTTCACGAACCGTAGGGTGACACACTTAAGGTTTGATGTCGTTTAAGTAGATATGGAATTTGGAATGGAGTTCGAAGTTTTGTTCGAGTCTCGGATGGGATCCAGGACATCACGAGGAGGTCCGAATGGTCCGGAGAATAAGATTCATATATAGGAAGTCATTTTCTAAGTTTGAAAATGATCCGGTGCATTTATGGAAGGTTCTAGAAGGTTCTAGAAAAGTCTGGAAGAAATCACCATGGAAGGTGGACTCCACCTAGCTTGGCTGGCCAGCCATAGGGAGGAGGAGTCCCAGGTGGACTCCAGCATAGTGGGCCGGCCACCACATCAAGGAAGGAGAGGAGTCCCACCCCAAGTAGGATTCGTCTATATGGCAGTTTTCGAATTAGGGTCTTACTCGTTCTCTGGGCAAACCCTAGATGTGTTCCACCTATATAATGTGGGGCAAGGGGAGGGGGCTGGCCACACCAAAGCCATCTTGGCCGCACCCCTTAGTGGCCGGCGCCCAAGACCCCCCTCTCCCCAAACCCTAGCCGCCCCTCCTCCACATACTACTCCTGCAGCGCATAGGCGAAGCCCTGCCGGAGTTCTCCACCACTACCGCCACCACGCCATCGTGCTGCCGGGATTCCGAGGAGGATCTACTACTTCCGCTGCCCGCTGGAATGGGGAGAAGGACGTCGTCATCAACACCGTACGTGTGACCGAGTACGGAGGTGCTGCCCGACTGTGGCACCGTCAAGATCTTCTACGCGCTTTTGCAAGCGGCAAGTGATCGACTACATCCACCACGAGATCTAATCTTGTTAAGCTTTGCGATCTTCTAGGGTTAGTCTCTTGATCTTCTCGTTGCTACCGTCTACTAGATTAGATCTTGGCTTGTGTTTCGTTCTTGCGGTAGAATTTTTTTTGTTTTCTATGCTACGAATCCCATCAGTGGTATCAGAGCCGTGTCTATGCATAGATTGGTTGCACGAGTAGAACACAATTGTTTTGTGGGCATTGATGCTTTGTTGTCTTTAGTTCGTGTACTTTGCATCTTGCGGGATGGTGGGATGAAGCGGCTCGGGCTAACTTTACATGACCGCGTTCATGAGATTTGCTCCACGCTCGACATGCAACTTGTATTGCATAAGTGGCTTTGCGGGTGTCTGTCTCTCCCACCATAGTGAAGATCCAATTTACTCTTTCTATTGACAACACTAGTATCACCGTTGTGGTTCATGTTCGTAGGTAGATTGGATCTTACTCGAAAACCCTAAACCACGTAAAATATGCAAACCAAATTAGAGACGTCTAACTTGTTTTTGCAGGTTTGGTGATGTGATATGGCCATGATGTGATGATGAATATGTATGAGATGATCATTATTGTATTGTGGCAACTGGCAGGAGCCTTATGGTTGTCTTTAAATTTCATGTTGAATATTATTTCAAAGTAGTTGTAATAGTTGCTACATGGGAGAACAATCATGAAGACGGCGCCATTGACCTTGACGCTACGCCGATGATGATGGAGATCATGCCCATTGATGATGGAGATCATGTCCGTGCTTTGGAGATGAAGATCAAAGGCGCAAAGACAAAAGGGCCATATCATATCACATATGAATTGCATGTGATGTTAATCCTTTTATGCATCTTATATTGCTTAGATCGCGACGGTAGCATTATAAGATGATCCCTCTCACTAAATATCAAGATAATAAAGTGTTCATCCTTAGTATGCACCGTTGCTAAGACTTGTCGTTTCGAAGCATCACGTGATGATCGGGTGTGATAGATTCTACATGTGCATACAACGGGTGCAAGCCAGTTTTGCACACGCGGATACTAAGGTTGCCTTGACGAGCCTAGCATGTACAGACATGGTCTCGGAACACGGGATACCGAAAGGTAGAGCATGAGTCATATGATTGATATGATGAACACTTTGAGTGTTCGCCTTTGAAGTTACATCTTGTCTCGTGATGATCGGACTTGGTGTAGTGGATTTGATTCGTGTGATCACTAAGACAATGCGAGGGATATTGTTTTGAGTGGGAGTTCACCTAGTTTAATTTTGTAGAATTAAAATTTGAACTCAATTTTTCATAAACTTAGTCTAAACTCTTTGCAAATATATGTTGTAGATCATGGCGTCCCCATCAATCAATTTTAACCAGTTCCTAGAGAAAGAAAAGCTTAAAAGCAATGGTAGCAACTTCACCGACTGGTTCCGTCATGTGAGGATTTTTCTCAATGGCGGAAATCTGCAATATGTGCTCGAAGCACCGCTAGGTTCCCCACCACCACCTGCAGTATCTGAGGACGTGAAAAATATTTACGAGACTCGGGTGACTCGGTATTCTCAAGTTCAGTGTGCATTCCTGTGCAGCCTAGAGGCAGAGCTCCAAAAGCGTTTTGAGCACCACGACCCTTGTGATATGATCAATGAGCTCAAGGTTATCTTTGAAACTCATGCGGCCGTGGAGAGCTATGAGGCCTCGAAACAGTTCTTTGGTTGTATGATGGAAGAGGGCAGCTCCGTTAGTGAGCACGTGTTCGCTATGTCCCGACACGCGAAGAAGCTCGTTGACTTGGGGATTGTGATCCCTAACCAGCTGGGTATTCATCGTGTCCTCCAATCACCGCCACCAAGTTTCAAGAACTTCGTGATGAACTACAACATGCGAACATGAACAAAGAGTTACCTGAACTCTTCTCCATGCTAAAATCTGCTGAGATTGAGATACAGAAAGAGCACCAAGTGTTGATGGTCAACAAAACCACCAGTTTCAAGAAGCAAGGCAAACCTAAGAAGGGCAACTTCAAGAAGGGCGGCAAGAAAGTTGCTGCGCCTCCCGAGAAGCCTAAGGCTGGCCCTAAACCTGATACTGAGTGCTATTACTGCAAGGAGAAGGGGCACTGGAAGCGTAATTGCCCCAAGTACTTGGCTGATCTGAAGAGCGGCCTTGTCAAGAAGAAGAAAGGTATATCTGATATACATGTTATAGATGTCTATCTTACTGGTTCTCGTACTAGTGCCTGGGTATTTGATACTGGTTCGGTTGCTCACATTTGTAACTCGAAACAGGAACTACGAAATAAACGAAGCCTAGCGAGGGACGAGGTGACGATGCGCGTTGGAAATGGATCCAAGGTCGATGTGATCGCCGTCGGCACGCTCCCTCTACATCTACCTTCAGGATTAGTTTTAAACCTTAATAATTGTTATTTGGTGCCTGCGTTGAGCATGAACATTATATCTGGATCTTATTTAATGCAAGACGGTTATTCATTTAAGTCAGAGAATAATGGTTGTTCTATTTTTATGAATAATATCTTTTATGGTCATGCGCCTGAGATGAATGGTTTATTCTTGTTAAATCTCGATAGTAGTGATACACATGTTCATAACATTGATGCTAAGCGAATTAAATTAAATGATAATTCTACTTATATGTGGCACTGTCGTCTTGGTCATATTGGAGTGAAACACATGAAGAAACTCCATTCCGATGGACTTCTTGAATCACTTGACTTTGAGTCACTTGATAGATGCGAAGCATGTCTAATGGGAAAAATGACTAAGACTCCATTCTCTGGTATGGATGGAGCTACACACTTATTGGAAATCATACATACCGATGTGTGCGGACCAATGAGTGTAGCCTCGCACGGTGGTTATCGTTATGTTCTAACCTTCACGATGATCCGAGTAGATATGGGTATATCTATTTCATGAAACATAAGTCCGAAACTTTCGAGAAGTTTAAGGAATTCCAAAGTGAAGTAGAAAATCAACGTAACAAGAAGATCAAGTTTCTGCGTTCTGATCGCGGAGGCGAATATCTGAGTTATGAGTTTGGCATGCATTTAAAGAAATGCGGAATACTTTCACAGTTGACACCGCCGGGAACACCACGGCGCAATGGTGTATCCGAACGTCGTAATCGAACTCTCTTAGATATGGTTCGTTCTATGATGTCTCTTACTGATTTGCCGTTATCGTTTTGGGGTTATGCATTAGAGACAGCTGCATTCACTTTAAATACGGCACCATCTAAATCCGTTGAAACGACACCGTATGAATTGTGGTTTCAGAAGAAACCTAAGTTGTCGTTCCTTAAAGTTTGGGGTTGCGAAGCTTATGTAAAAAAGTTACAACCGACAAGCTAGAACCCAAAGCGAGAAATGCGTCTTCATAGGATACCCTAAAGAAACTATTGGGTATACTTTCTATCACAGATCCGAAGGCAAAATCTTTGTTGCCAAGAACGGAACCTTTCTTGAGGAGTTTCTCACTAAGGAAGTGACTGGAAGGAAAGTAGAACTCGACGAGGTTGTTGAACCTTCTCTCGTAGTCAGAGTAGCGCAGTACCGGAAGATGTTCCTGTGCCGCTTGCACCGATAAGAGAGGAAGCAAATGATAATGATCATGAAACTTCGAACGAGGTAGCTACTGAACCTCGTTGATCGACAAGGGAGCGTACCACTCCTGATTGGTATGATCCTTGTCTAAATGTCATGATTGTGGACAACAATGATGAAGACCCTGCGACGTATGAAGAAGCAATGATGAGCCCAGATTCCAACAAATGGCAAGAAGCCATGAAATCCAAATGGGATCCATGTATGATAACAAAGTGTGGACTTTGGTAGACTTACCCGATAGCCGCAAGGCTATCGAGAATAAATGGATCTTCAAAAGAAAAACAGATGCTGATGGTAATATTACTGTCTATAAAGCTTGACTTGTCGCAAAGGGTTTCCGACAAATTCAAGGAGTTGACCACGATGAGACCTTCTCACCTGTAGCGAAGCTAAAGTCTGTGAGGATTTTGTTAGCAATAGCTGCATTTTTCGATTATGAGATTTGGCAGATGGATGTCAAAACGGCGTTCCTTAATGGTGACATTGAGGAAGAGTTGTATATGGTACAACCCAAAGGTTTTGTCGATCCTAAAAATGCTGACAAGGTATACAAACTTCAGCGTTCCATTTATGGACTGAAGCAAGCATCCCGAGTTGGAACCGACGCTTTGATAAGGTGATCAAAGACTTCGGGTTTATACAGAGTCATGGAGAGGCCTGTATTTACAAGAAAGTGAGTGGGAGCTCGTAGCATTCCTGATATTATATGTAGATGACATATTATTGATTGGAAATGATATAGAACTATTAAGCAATGTAAAAGGTTATTTGAATAAGTGTTTTTCAATGAAAGACCTTGGTGAAGCAGCGTACATTTTAGGCATCAAGATTTATAGAGATAGATCAAGACGCCTAATAGGGCTTTCACAGAGTACATACCTGGATAAGATTCTAAAGAAGTTTAGAATGGATGAAAGTAAGAAAGGGTTCTTACCTATGTTGCCAGGTAAGGTCTTGAGTAAGACTCAAGGTCCTACTAGAAGAAAGAGAGGATGAACAAGATCCCCTATGCCTCGGCAGAGGCTCTATCATGTATGTCATGCTGTGTACTAGACCGGATATCGCACATGCCGTTAGTTTGACCAGCAGATATCAAAGTGATCCAGGAATGGAACACTGGACAGCGGTCAAGAATATCCTGAAGTACTTGAAAAGGACTAAGGATATATTTCTTTGTTATGGCGGTGACCAAGTGACAAAGGATTAACTTGTCAATGCCTAGATTGTAGACTAGGGTTTTGCTAGAAGTAGAGGGCAAGTAGATCTCGAAGGTTTAGGCGAAAAGTACTCGCGATTATGAAAACTAGGGTTATGTTGACAATAGATTCGATCCTTTTCCCTCGACTCCCCTTATATAGGAGGTGGAGCCGAGGGTTTCGTATTGCAAAGTTACAGAGTCCGGGACGGTTTCTAACTCGTCCCGCCATATTACAAATAATACTTCCTATTACAACTCTAGCTTTCCTTAATACATCTTGGGCTCCCGAATCTTCTTATTCTTCGGATAGTGGGCCTTCAGTAAATCCCGGGTACTATCTATGGCAGGCCCATTTGGGATGCCTATGTCAGAGTCCCGAGATTTTGCTTGAATCGTAGAGTCAAGGGAAATCTCATCTGTTTATATTTTTTCGAGAACTCTTATTTATGTTTCTTCTCATAAAATTCTATATTGTACAGGGATAATGGTAGTTGGGGCTAGTTCATCTGACGGATCAGGTACTAGTTAACTGCTCTAGTGGCAATCCGCAAAACCTACTTCAAGATCACGTCCCCGGACATGATCTCGGGATACTGTAAACTTCGACAGGTGCCGCTTAAGGTCTTACCATTCGTCGAGTCCCGCCAAATTTATCGGTACCTAACGCGTCCGTTAGGATTTTTCTTCGTATCGTTGATACGGATAAAAGTAGCAGAGCGCAGCCTTGGCGATGCCACGCCGAACGGATCTGGGTCTTACCTTCGCAAATTTGCGGCATTCAGAAATTGATCGCAACTTTGGCGTTCTGAGAATATATTGTCGAGTGCTTTTCGCCTTTGGAATAGCACATTTTATCGAGTCATATTTGATGACTTATTTTGCCTTCTCGATGGGAGTATATGTAGAGTTATCTTTGTAACTCGAAATATACTCACTTCTGTTTTATTTTGATAAAATTCATCGGGCACGCGAACAGCGTTCCCGATGGGAGTAGCCCCCGAGGCTACAACCAAGAACTTGTGCTTGGGTGTAGGCTCCACAGATTAATATCCTTTGCCGCTATTTTTATAATCCTTCTCGATATTTTTATATTTATCGGGTGCGCGACCAGCGCTCCCGATGGGAGTAGCCCGAGGCTATGAACAAATTCTTGAATTTGGTCATAGGCTCTCGCCATTTCTATATTGTCATACTCGAAATTTTCTATTTTTCCAAAGTAGCCCCGAGCATTTGGGCAAAAACTTGTATTTGATCAAAGGCTCCAAGAGTATTCGAATATTTAACCCTGTCGCCATTCTCCTTTTATTTTTCTTGTCGACATATTTTCCCTTGCCAAATTCTCTTCATCTCTCAATAATTGGGATTTTGTTTCTGCCTTGTGGGTCCATCGTTCCCACCACGTTGACACGTCGTGCAAGTGGGGGACACACGTCCTCCGCTTTTGGCGCACGTACGGTAACGCCTGTTCCATTCCTCCAAGTAAAATACCTTTTTACCCTTGTATCTACGAGATCCTTTTTCACCACACGATTTCTTCATCCAACGGCATGCTTCGCCCGAACCCTATATAAACCTTTCTTCAACCTCGTCCAGTCCTTCGCTTGCGCCGCACATGTTCCCCTCTGCAAAAATTTCCCTTGCGCCCAATTCTGTTTGGTCTTCCGCACGCTCAAGCATTGCCTTGTCCATTGCCGTTGATGCCACCACGCACGCGACTTACGCGCCACAGCACTCCAGAATCCGCAATGGCCGCCGGAGATCTTGACGGGAGAGATCGAAAATCTCCAACCAAGACCTCAACCTGATGAAGAAGCTTGGCCTGATGAAGAAAGATGACGCCATCCGCTTTCCCAGCGAAGAAAGCTACCCCAACCCTCCAATGGAGTATCGGGTTAGTTTCGTTGATCACCTCATCCGCGGCCTTTCTGCCCCTATTCACGATTTCCTCCGCGGCCTTCTCTTTGTTTATGGGATTCAACTACACCAGTTGACCCCCAATTCTATCCTCCATATTTCTATTTTCATCACGCTGTGCGAATGTTTCCTTGGAATCCCTCCCAATTGGGCTCTTTGGAAACGCATTTTCCTTCTTCGCCGCAATGCCTCTCGCAACGCCACTTATAACATAGGCGGCGTTGTTATTTGTGTCCGAACTGATGTTGAATACTTCGACGTCAAATTTCCTGATTCTGTCCAAGGGTGGCGCAAAAAGTGGCTCTACATTCACGAAGAAAGTGCCAACTCTGTGGAGCACAACATAGTCCCATTCGACGGAAATGCCAAAATTCAACGCCGCCGTTCTGGGATGCTGAAGCTTCCGAAGAAGAGAAAAAGGCGACAGAAGCACTTATGTCTCGTATTCGTCAGCTGCAAAATACTCGAGGCGAAGAGCTATCTGGTGTTCAAATCACTGCCTATTTTCTTAGAATTAGGGTGCAGCCTCTTCAGGCTCGCAAAAATCCCCTTTGGACATATACTGGTGTAAACGACGCCAATAGGCTCTCCAGTGATCTTTCGCAAAGGACTTGGAGAAGCTGATTCGAAGAATTTCTCGTTTGAACAAGAAAGATCCTGTTCCTTCCTCCTGCCGCGTGGTACCATACAGCTCCACCAATCCTCTCCCCGAGGTATTTTGTCTTCTCGATTTTTACCTTTGTTGCAAATGTTTCCTGCATCACTGTATTGATATCTCGCTATTTTTTCCTTTGTCGCTATTTTTGCAGAACCATCCTACTATGTCTTCTCTTCCTCCCCTTCCTGAGGATGGAGAAGTCGAAGAACAAGCTCGTTGCCGAAGACAATCAAGGTTCCTCTCTTCATGAAAGTGAGGTCGCAGTTCTCACAAATGCGGCTTCCCATGAAAAGGATATTGAATCTGAAGCTAGCGAGTCGACGCAATCCCTTCCTCCTGCTGTTTCCCGAAGAACAAAAGGAAAAGGGATGACGCCGAAGCTTCCGGCACCTCCAAACCCGAAAAAACTGTTCCTTCTCGGCCGGGGTCAGCTTATGATCCATACCTCGAAACTCTTATCAGTTCGTAAGTACCACCTTCTTGTTTTGTTTTGCCTTTAAAATTTTTGTCTATCTTGCCTTTATACTGTCGACTTGTACTCGTAGTGATGATGAGGAAGTGTTACCAAGTGTTGATGTGGCTACTCGAACGAGCACGTCACATACATTAGTTGCCTCGAAACGCCAGTCGAAGGGGAAGAAACGTCGCCTCCTCGACAAAATGTCGACACCGCGACTCCTCCGACAAGCCCCCGAGCCCCTTCACCGAAAAGGGCAAGGACGGAGATTATCGCGGAACCTACTCTTCAATTGAGTAGCTCCTCGAACCTTCTCCTGGAAGATGTAAGCTCTCCACTTTTTTGTCATTGTTTATATTTTTTCTGCTTACCTCTGTGTATCATTATACTTTTCTCATACCCCCATTTTCTCTTTGTCCTCTTTTTTTTTAACAGCCTATGATCAAGGATCTTCTCCGCATCGGTGCCCAATTTGTTGGGTACCGTGAATATGCTAATAGAACTGAAGGTAATGCTTTACTCTTTGTTTCTGCCCTTTTGCTCCTTTGTGTCGAAGTTTTTAACTATATTTTCTTCCTTGCCAGAAAAACTGGCGGAAGCCAATGAGCGTGCCAACACACTTGCTCAACAGTTAGAGCAAAGTGAACAGGCTCGCAAAAAGGCTGAGTCGATGCTGTTGGTGCTCGTAGGCTGATAAGGCCAAGTCTGATGTCGCTGGTGTCGAAGATCTCCGGAAGAGACTTCATGATGCCGAAACTTCGCTGAGTGAACATATAACCGCTCAATCTGCTCGCGAAGAGGCGATCCTTAAACGCTTGAAGACACAGAGTCGCTTTGTCGGTAAGTATCACTTATCATTTTTTGTATTTCCTTTTCTGTGTTTGTTAGTTGCTCAATAAGTTTTCTTTTTTGGCAGCTAGAACAGCTCAAGAGTTTCAACTTGAAGAACCCGTCAATGATCCTCTTCTCGATGCCCTGTCATTTCTCGAGGTTCATGGATCGAGGCACGCGAAGGCATTGATCGGGCCAAAGCAGGCGCGGCTTTTTCCTTATTTTTTCCCGAAGAAAGAGGAACCCGCAACTTTCGTTGACCTTGCCAAGAGCTTTAATTCAGCAGAGGACCTTGGACTGAAAATGCGCCAAGAAAACATGAAGGTTGCGTCGAGTACTGTTGCCCTGGTTGCTGACAGCCGACAAACTATTGATTGGATGAAGGTGGGCGACACCAATCAAATAGAGCAATCGAGGTGGAGGTCGCTGATTAAGGCAGCCAAACCCAATACAAAGAAAATCTTGGCATATCTCGGGATCAAGCCACCCTCGACTCCCAGCTCATCAAGGCCGGAGGTCTAGTTTCATATTCTTTTGCTTTGTTTTAGTTTATCTTCTCCTTCTGGTACTGTCGCTGTAACGCTCCTGGCGATGATTAGGTCTTGTAGAGGTCCTCCTTTTGTAATAGATATGTATATACTACAAGAATGAATGGAAGTCGAACTTTTGTCTCAATGATTGATGTCGACGTTTTTCTATTTCAGTTGATTTTTGACAATTATTCGCCAATTCCTGATCCTCCCGAAGTTTTTCCTTCGTCCCTTTCGAAGAAGTCTTCTGTCCCTGTTAACTTTGATGATTCTTCGAGTATGGGTCTGATAGAAGAATTGAAAGAACTTCGAGTACAACTTCAGTCTGTGAAGCAGTCGCTTATACTTATGGAGCAGTCTCGAGAGTCTTCTGAAAAGGAGAAAATTGCACTTCAACGAGCTCGGGATGCCATATCTGAGAGGGATACTGCTGTTGCTGAAGCGACGCAGCCGCATCTCGAGAGAATTCTATGCTCCAGCTAACAGATGCTAGCTTGGATATGGCGGGTAAGTTTCATTATCTATCTTGCTTCTTCTTTTCCTTTGCCGCTTGCCTCCTTATTGCCCACTGAATTGTTTCAAGAAACAATAGGTGCTTTTTTGGATACTACAACTGAAGATGAACGTGTCGAGGCTCGTTCCAATGTTCTTCTTCGGCTTGCACGTGAACATGGGTCGACTTTTTGGGGTACACCTGAGCGGACCCGCCAAATCGTGAGATTTCAAGATCGTGCACTTCAGGTTCGCGAATATCTTGACTTCTGTACAAGGACTTTATCTCTGGTTTATGGTACCATGTTTCCTCGCAATAAGATGCCGAGACCCTTCCCGCATTGATGGACAAATTTCGAGATGCTCCTCGCATCCACGGTTTGTGAGCCCAACTAGCTGCTGGTGCAAGGTTTGCGATGATCATGATAAAGATTTGCTACCCGAAGTTAGATGTAGGGCAAATTGTCCCAAAGTGCCTGGAGAAGATGTCGAAGAGGAAGAGAAACTTCGGCAAGTATGATGACATTGTTACTCCTTGCTGAAGATATGATGGATGAGCTTCTTCGGATGGATTCCGAATTCTTCGTGAAGGGTAGCTACGCTGAGCATAGTACTCGCGCTGTAAATAACGAGCGCTTAACCATAGATAATATATTGGGAAATCCTTGACATTTATTCCGAACTTTGTATCCTGTATAGACGAGCTATATTGTAAAGTCATTGTATTTTATTTTTATCGCCAAGCCCCCGGGCGTTTTGATTGCAGTGTCTTTTGTTTATTATAATGCGAGGTTGTCCCAAGGCAAGATAATATACTGTATACTATTTTTGTGGGTGTAAGCCCCCGAGTCTTTTGTTGATCACTATTTTGTCTGTATCTCTTTTTATTTTGGCGAGGTATGTTTACCAAGGCAAGATGCTTCTTTTGCGTTTGTCGACACTGTGTTTATATATATATTGTATCATGTAGGGAGAAACCCCTGATCTTGTCGAGAAAAAGATATATAATTCCACTATCTTTATTATATTGCAGCACCGCGAGTCCGCCTCATTAAAAACCTTCTCCGGCCCCACTCTGCCCCGAAAAGGAAAAGAGTGCGTCTGAAAACTCGCGGGCGTTTCAGTACATTGTAGCTTTACAAAGGAGACTATATTTTCGACTTCTAGGCGTAGAAACGCCTGAGCCGTGCCATTCCAGGATTTGGCTCGTCGATCCCTGTCTTCTTGTCTTTGATTCTGTATGCTCCTCCTTCTATTACTTCGTGACGATGTATGGTCCTAGCCACGGTGACTCGAGTTTTTCATGGCTTTTTTGATTGAGTCGTAAAACCAGGTCACCCACTTGGAAAGATCTTGGCCGCAATCGTCGACTGTGGTAATTTTTCAGGTCCCGTTGATATTTGGCGACTCGTGACAGGACCTCGTCTCGAGCTTCATCGAGTGCGTCGACATCATCCTCCAAAGCTTTTCTCGAGGTTTCTTCGTCATATTCTACGACTCGGGGAGAATCGTGTTCTATTTCTATCGGCAAGACCGCTTCACTCCGTGGACCAAAAAGAACGGTGTTTCCTGCGTCGCTGTATTGGCGTTGTTCGGATACTCCACAAGACACTTGGTAGCTCCTCTGGCCAAGTATGCCTAGCTTTTTCCAAAGGTCCTAGCAGGCGCTTCTTGATGCCATTGCAGATGATGTCATTGGCCTTCTCGACTTGTCCATTAGTCTGAGGATGCAACAGACGCAAAACTCAATTTAATGCCCACTTCGCACAATATGCTTTGAACTCCTTAGAAGTAAAGTTACTGCCGTTATCTGTGACGATGTTGTGAGGTACTCCAAAGCGAAAGACAATGCTCTTCACAAACTTTATTGCGGATGCTGCATCTGGTGAATTTATTGGCTTCGCTTCTATCCACTTGGTAAATTTGTCGACAGCCACCAACAAGTACTCATATCCTCCGGCGAAGCTTTGTGCAATTTACCTACCATGTCGAGACCCCATTGAGCAAAGGGCCAAGACAAAGGGATTGGCATAAGTTCCGCTGCTGGTGAGTGAGGTCTTGCCGCAAATCTTTGGCACGCACGCAAGTTCACACTATTTCCTTCGCATCCTCGATTGCGTTAGCCAATAAAATCCTGCTCTGAAAACCTTAGCCGCGATAGCTCGCTACTCGCGTGGTGCCCACATATTCCTTCATGCACGTCCTTTAGGATGATCCTTCCTTCTTCGGGTGTAACACACCGTTGTAGCACACCCGAGATATCGTTTGCATGCTCTCCCTTTTACCACAGTGAAAGCTTTTGATCGCCTAATTATTCGCCTTGCTTCGACTGGATCGTCGGGTATAGTTTTCCTTAGGATATATGATATGTAAGCCTGCATCCATGGAATTTGCACCATCATGACTAGCTCTTGCTCTTCTCCTTCTTCTGCCGTGTCTTTGGCGATACTCGAAGGTTTCTCTTTTTTCTCCTTCGTTTTTTGGGCTTTGTTGATCTCTCGCTAATCTCTTCCCAGAACACACCAGGAGGAATCGCGAGGCATTGTGACCCGATGTTTGCGAGAACGTCGGCTTCATCGTTGCTCATCCTGCTGATGTGGTTTACCTCACAACCATCGAATAACTTCTCCAGCTCGTTGTACACCTCTTTGTATGCTATCATGCTTTCGTTGACACATCGCATTGGTTCATGACTTGTGCTACCAACTCTGAGTCGCCGAAAATTTTCAGTCGGGTTGCACCGCAAGCTTTCGCCATCTTTATCCCGTGTATGAGAGCTTCATATTCTGCTTCATTGTTAGATGCGTTTGAAAACGTCATCCGCAGAACATACTTTAACTTGTCGCCTTCCGGTGAGACTAATATCACGCCTGCTCCAGCACCTTCCAATCTCTTGGATCCGTCGAAGTTCATGGTCCAAGTCCTCGATAAATCTGGGGTCCCGTGTTTTGTAGCTCCATCCACTCGCAATGAAATCGGTAAGACCTGCGACTTTATTGCTTTTCTTTTTCATACGTGATATCCCGAGGGGAAAGTTCTATTCCCCAAAGGGAGACACGACCCGTAGCTTCTGGATTGTTCAGTATATTTGATAAGGGAGCTTCATTGACCACTATTATCGGGTGAGCCGAAAAATAGTGCCGCAGGTTTCTTGCCGTGAATACTCCATATGCTAGCTTTTGATATTGCGGGTACCGCTGTTTTGACGGCGACAGATGATGAAATATACTTGCCTTTGAACTCCATGAAGCTTGCCTTCTTCTTCCCTTTCGACTACTAAGGCCGTGCTGACCACCCGAGGTGTGGCTGCAATGTACAAGAGGAGAGGTTCTTTTCTTTCGGCGCCACTAATATCGGTGGTGTCGAAATTGCTCGCTTGAGATTCTCGAAAGCTGCTTCCTCGTTCCATTGAAATTTTTCCCTTGCTTGATCAACGCATAAAACGGCAGCGCTTTCTCCTAGCTCGCGACGAATCGCTTAAAGCTGCAACTCGCCCCGTTGTTGTATTTCTTTCAACTTTGTTGGCTTTCTCATAGTAACGATAGCTGTATTTTTTCGGGATTAGCTTCAATCCCCTTTGCTGATACTAAAAACCGAGAAGTTCTCCTGCGGAACTCCAAAAGAGCACTTTGTCGGGTTCAGCTTGAGGCAGAACTTGTCGAGGTTGTCGAAGGTTTCCTTCAAATCTTCGATCAACGTTGACCCTTTCTTTGATGTTATTACGACATCGTCGATGTAGACTTGTACATTTTTCCCGATCTGTGTTGCTAGGCACTTCTGCATCATCCGCTGATATGTTGCTCCCGTTTTTCGACCAAAGGGCATTGTTTTGTAGCAAAACACGCCATAAGGTGTGATGAACGCTGTTTTGGCTTCATCTTCTTCTTTTAATCTGATCTGGTTATAACCGGAGTATGCGTCCAGAAGGAAAGACGTTCGCATCCTGCCGTGGAGTCGATGATTTGATCGATCCTTGGGAGGGGAAAGTGATCCTTGGGACAATGTTTATTGAGACACGTGAAGTCGACGCACATGCGAAGGACTATTGTGTGTTTCTTCGCACCATCACCGGGTTAGCTACCCATGTGGCTTCGTAGATATTTCTCCGATGAACCCGGCATCTTTGAGTCGATCTATTTCGATAACATGGCTTTGCGGCTAGGTTCAAAACGCCGCAAAGGTTGCTTTACTGGTCGTGCGAGAGGATCCAAATTGAGGTGGTGCTCGACAAGTTCCCTGGGTACTCGGCATGTCGGCTGGACACCATGCGAAGATTTTCCAGTGCTCACGGAGGAACTCGACGAGCGCGTTTCCTATGCGACATCCATGTTTGCAGCAATGGACGCGTTTTGGATCTGTCGGGTGGATCTGTACCTCTTTTGAATCTTTATTTATATTGAAAGTTGGCTCCTTAGAAGGTCTTCCTACCTCAGGCAGGACATCATAATCGTGAACCTAGGTGCCGCATATTCGCTTGCATCCCGAAAGTTTCGGACCGATGAAAATCCTTGTCGCATTTATCGGACATGCAAAGCTTCCTTTGATTGTGATAGGTCCCTTAGGCCCAGCAACCTCCACAACAGATATGTATAATGCGGCACGCCATGAACTGGCGTACGCTGGTCGTCCCAACAAAGCGTGATATTGCGACGGGAAATCCACCACTTCAAACTCTAAATTTTCTATCCTGTAATTTTCTCGGGTTCCAAACCGAACGTCGAGGTTGATCTTGCCCAATGGGTAACTTGGCTTCTGGTGTAATCCCGTGGAAGCGTGTGTCAGTTGGCTTCAGATTTGCTAGGGATATGTTCATCTTCCTCAATGTATCTGCATACATGAGGTTTAAACGCTCGCCATCTATGAATACTCTCGACACATCAAAACCAGCGATTACTGCGGGTAAGATGAGTGCCGATTGCCCTGGTCGAGGAACTTGCTGCGGATGATCTGCGATCGTGAAGCCGATATCTTGCCCCGACCAATTTAAGTACTCGATGTTGGTGGAGGCATCTTTTCTGCCATGAACACTTGTCGGGATATTACCTTCTGGCCCTGTTGGACGGCCTAGCTTTCTGAATCGAGACCACACCGTTAGAGTTGGGGTCAACATATGGAGGTGGATGTGTGTGCCGCAATTCTAAGCTGGTGTCGATTTTCTTCGTAATGGGGAGGAGGTGGGAGGTGAATCTCGCTCCTTGGCTCCCGAGGATTTCTGTTATTTGCGTTGCGATTCCTGCGGCTCGCAGCATTGCTTGAAAATTGCGGCAGTCTTTCTCAGATGTCCTGACTGCCTCTTTCCATTGTTGTCGAGGTAAAAGTGCATTTGACACGGACCGTTCATCATCTCCTCGGGAGACACGTAAGGTCTTTGAATCCTTGGTCCACTATTTTGTCTGTTGCCGCGGAAATCACCTCTATTGTCGCCTTGTTGCTCGTTGCTCCTTTGATAATCATCTCGACTATTTCCTCCAGGGTTTCCCCGAAAACCAGCCGATATATGGCCGGGAGCATCGTTGTTGTAGAACTGGCGAGAAAATCGCCTTCTATTTTGATAATTTCGACCACGATCTTCCTCTGGCGACCTGTGTCGCTTGTTGTATATTGCGTCTTCTCCATCTGCCCACTTATTAGCGATTTCCATCAACGCTGAGATTGTCTTGGGATTAGTTCTCCCCAAATCCTCGACGGTCTGCTCGTCGGATTCCCGCCACGAACGCATCTATTGCCCTCTCGTCGGATATGTCTTCTGCGAGTTTTTGATAATGTTCCACCGCTGTATATATTTTCTCATCGACTCGTCATGTTTTTGTCGACACGCTCGTAATTCTTCCAACGACGCGGTGTTCTTGCAGGTGGATCGGAAGTTCTTCACGAAGATGTCCTCAAAAGTTTCCCAGCTGTCGATGGAGTTCAAGGGGAGTTTCTTTATCCAAGATCTTGCGGCACCGCTCAGGTGAACTTGGATACTTTGCATAGTCTGTTGATCTGGTTCCTCCTACCAGTTTACCATCTCGAGATAATCCACGAGCCAATCCTCGGGATCTTGCAGGCCGTCGAACTTCTTGAAATTCTCGGGTAACTTGAACCCTTTTGGGACTCGAGTTTTTCGAACTCTTCTCGTAAAGCACGGAGCCCACACATATCTTCGTCGGCAAGTTCTGGCGAGTGCTGACGGTCCCTCCTTTCTTGTCGCGCTCTGTCCACCCTTACTTGGACTGCTGTGTCTCTTGCTCCGCTTGCTCTTGGTGGGTCTTGAACTGCTGCAGCGGGTCGTGGACTATTTTGCCTAGGATTTTCTTCGGGAGGCGTTGTTGCAAACGCCCATAACTCCTACTCCAGCCATCGCCATATTGAACAATGGTTCTCTCGGGTCTCCAGCAGGTGGTCTGGATGCCAAGATGTAAGCTTGTGTTGCCATGTAACCTGCCTCTGGCGTTTTTGGGATGATATTTCCTCTTTCATCAATCGACATAAAGGACATGTCGAGATTTTGGATTATGTTTCCTCTCTCTGCTTGGGTATGTTTTGCAGCCGAGACATTGCTCTCCTCCGAGCTTCTCTGACTATCTCCCGAAGTTCTAGATTGTCGACTTAAATCTGCTCGGCGTCTGCGATGCGAAGCTGCTTCTTTCTCCTATTCAATGTTTGTTTTCCAACTCTCTGCTTACTCGAGCAAGTCTATATTGATATGCTTGAAGTTCTTGTGCAGTGGTGGTCATAGGTTCTGAACCATCCATGGCTTTCGCGCCCCTATCCCACGCGCGGGAGCTGTACTCTTGCGCGAGTTGTGGATCCAGGATATTTGGTGCCTAGACCATGTCGAGATCGCGGGATCGACGTATGGATTTCCCAATTCGTCGAAAGCCTCTGATGTTTGCGGGTCTGATGTGCCTGCACCTTCTACCACATAGATCTGATGATATTTTGTGCATTGATTTTTGGACTGGTGACACCATCATATAGAGTGGTGAAGACCTTTCCGATGGCAGCAGACTTGTCGATGAAGTTGAAGCTCGACGCTGTCGGAGTCGCTGCTTATAAAGGAGTCCGCAGATGACTCGAAGGATGTGTTGCTGAAGATCTTGGCGAGCTTTCCGCTTGCCTTGTTGTCGACGAAGTATGTCGACGAAAACTCCTCGTCGCCGACGAAAAGTTGGAGTCGACGCTGAAAATTCCGACGAGATCGGAACTTCGAGACGGTAGGATCCTTCCTTGTTGACGCCAAATCGGAATTCTCCGAACGTCATGACGATGGGCTCCTCCAGATAGGCACATGCATCCATACGGGAGGGCGGGTGAGGAATAAAATTGAATAGATCAGTTTTTTCCTTGTTACCTCGATCCATCGCGTTGCTTGCTGTCGATGAAGTCGAAGATCTTGAACGTGCCATCGAGATCGGATCCTTGCAGCCTCTAATTCCCACAGACGGCGCCAATTGACAAAGGATTAACTTGTCAATGCCTACAGATTGTAGACTAGGGTTTTGCTAGAAGTAGAGGGCAAGTAGATCTCGAAGGTTTAGGCGAAAAGTACTCGGCGATTATGAAAACTAGGGTTATGTTGATAGTAGATTCGATCCTTTCTTTGTTCCTCGACTCCCCTTATATAGGAGGTGGAGCCGAGGGTTTCGTGTACAAGTTACGAGTCCGGGACGGTTTCTAACTCGTCCCGCCATATTACAAATAATACTTCCTATTACAACTCTAGCTTTCCTTAATACATCTTGGGCTCCCGAATCTTCTTATTCTTCGGATAGTGGGCCTTCAGTAAATCCCGGGTACTATCTATGGCAGGCCCATTTGGGATGCCTATGTCACCAAGAGCTCGTTGTAACTAGTTACACCGATGCAAGTTGGAACACTGATCCTGATGACTCTAAGTCTCAGTCTGGGTACGTGTTTATATTGAATGGTGCTGCAGTAAGCTGGTGTAGCTCCAAGCAGTGCACGGTAAGTCTTCAACTGAATCTGAATACATAGCGGCAGGCTTCATCGGAAGCGGTATGGATGAAGAGGTTCATTGTTGAGCTTGGTGTGGTTCCTAGTGCATTGGACCCACTAGTCATCTATTGTGACAACATGGGTGCCATCGCCAATGCACAAGAACCAAGGTCACACAAGAAGCTAAAGCATATCAAGCTGCATTCGATTCGCGAGTACATCGAAGATGGAGAAGTAAAGATTTGCAAAGTACACACAGATCTGAATGTGGCAGATCCGTTGACTAAAGCTCTCCCTAGGGCAAAGCATGACCAACACCAGAATGGCATGGGTGTTAGGTACCTTACAATGTAATCTAGATTATTGACTCTAGTGCAAGTGGGAGACAGTTGGAGATATGCCCAAGAGGCAATAATAAAGTGGTTATTATATATCTTTATGTTTATGATAAATGTTTGCATACCATGCTATAATTGTATTAACCGAAACATTGATGCATGTGTGTTATGTAAACAACAACAAGGAGTCCCTAGTAAGCCTCTTGTATAACTAGCTTGTTGATTAATAGATGATCATAGTTTCGTGATCATGAACATTGGATGTTATTGATAACAAGGTTATGTCATTGATGAATGATGTAATGGACATACACCCAAATAAGCGTAGCATAAGATCACGTCATTAAGTTCTATTTGCTATAAGCTTCCGATACATAGTTACCTAGTCCTTCGACCATGAGATCATGTAAATCACTTATACCGGAAGGGTACTTTGATTACATCAAACGCCACTGCGTAAATGGGTGGTTATAAAGGTGGGATTAAGTATTCGGAAAGTATGAGTTGAGACATATGGATCAAGAGTGGGATATTGTCCATCCCGATGACGGATAGATATACTGGGCCCTCTCGGTGGAATGTCGTCTAATTAGCTTGCAAGCATATGAATGGTTCATAAGAGATGACATACCACGGTACGAGTAAAGAGTACTTGTCGGAGACGAGGTTGAGCAAGGTATAGAGATACCGATGATCAAACCTCGGACAAGTAAAATATCGCGTGACAAAGGGAATCGGTATCATATGTAAATGGTTCAATCGATCACTGAGTCATCGTTGAATATGTGGGAGCCATTATGGATCTCCAAATCCCGCTGTTGGTTATTGGTCGGAGAGAAGTCTCAACCATGTCTGCATAGTTCACGAACCGTAGGGTGACACACTTAAGGTTTGATGTCGTTTAAGTAGATATGGAATTTGGAATGGAGTTCGAAGTTTTGTTCAGAGTCTCGGATGGGATCTAGGACATCACGAGGAGGTCCGGAATGGTCCGGAGAATAAGATTCATATATAGGAAGTCATTTTCTAAGTTTGAAAATGATCCGGTGCATTTATGGAAGGTTCTAGAAAAGTCCGGAAGAAATCACCATGGAAGGTGGACTCCACCTAGCTTGGCCGGCCAGCCATAGGGAGGAGGAGTCCCAGGTGGATTCCACCATAGTGGGCCGGCCACCACATCAAGGAAGGAGAGGAGTCCCACCCCAAGTAGGATTCGTCTATATGGCAGTTTTCGAATTGGGGTCTTACTCGTTCTCTGGGCAAACCCTAGATGTGTTCCACCTATATAATGAGGGGCAAGGGGAGGGGGCCGGCCACACCAAAGCCATCTTGGCCGCACCCCTTAGTGGCCGGCGCCCAAGACCCCCCTCTCCCCAAACCCTAGCCGCCCTCCTCCACATACTACTCCTGCAGCGCATAGGCGAAGCCCTGCCGGAGTTCTCCACCACCACCGCCACCATGCCATCGTGCTGCCGGGATTCCGAGGAGGATCTACTACTTCCGCTGCCCGGGAACGGGGAGAAGGACGTCGTCATCAACACCGTACGTGTGACCGAGTACGGAGGTGCTGCCCGACTGTGGTACCGTCAAGATCTTCTACGCGCTTTTGCAAGCGGCAAGTGAACGACTACATCCACCACGAGATCTAATCTTGTTAAGCTTTGCGATCTTCGAGGGTTAGTCTCTTGATCTTCTCGTTGCTACCGTCTACTAGATTAGATCTTGGCTTGTGTTTCGTTCTTGCGGTAGAATTTTTTTGTTTTCTATGCTACGAATCCGATCATTGGAGGCCCATGAAGCCGAAGATATGTGGTCCGAGGGAGTAGAGTCAATATAGGGAAACTTGTAGCAATATATGGAAAGGCCCAGCGCGGCCCGATGTTTGTATACTTGTACATCACGAAAAGCCTCGGCTTTGCCTCCTAGATAAGGGAGAAGCTGAGGTTGAAAAAAGGATCGATCATTGTTAAACCCTAAACAACCGTTTCTTTCTAGTTAGGCGCCTTTGTTCGTCTGACCACCTTCGAGTTCTACTTGCCCTCTATTTCCACGAAACCCTAAGTCTACAATCTGTAGGCATTGACAAGTTGATACCTCGTCACAAACATATCACCAACTCAGTTATTGCAGGTCCTTCACCTCATTGTCAGATGTAATCCTTTACAAAATGCAATGTCAAAGAGACCACTAAAAAATAAGAGCTACAACCTTATTTGAGGAGAGGATATACTACTATAGATAAATATACATAATGCTTGTCTTGAGAGCACCCCCGAGGAAAATTGTCATGCACATATACTGTAGCAAGTCTAAAATGCTTGAAATCGTTAGAAGCAGGAAAATCCTGCAGAAAAAATGAACCCAAAAATGTTTATCAAGTAGTGATCTCAAAATATGCAATACTCTTAAAAAAACTACTTCTGATCTAATAAAAAATCACTAAAAGATTGATGCAGTCCTAATTAGGGGGCGACACGGGAGGAGGAGGGGGGATTTGTTTTCTGTCCCACTTTTTCCCCTTCCAGAGGGTCCATAATTGGGTACCCTTAGGGATAGAGGGCCCAACTGATCTGAATATGTTGTTTAAGGAGCTTTACCAAATTCACTACGTGCAAGATGGTCATTAGAGGGAGAAGGTTGTGTCATATACTCATGGTACAAAGGGTGATTTTATAGTCACTCATACTAATGATGATGTTCAGGTTCAGGTCTAGCTGAGAGAGGGTACAATTCAGATTGGTACTTTCTAGGTTCTTTTTGTTCCTGTTTAGGATTGGTAGCCACTGAACTACTGATGCAAGGGAGAAACAAGGAAGTGATGCATCACTGGATATCAGGCACATGTGAAGGGGAGAAGCAAGGCAGTGATGCATCTGAAACCGTGGAACGATGGCTACATGTGCAGGGGGAGCAGGAAGGTGCACTGCTGCTAGCTCCCCTGACACGATAGATCTTCCTATTGCTTTGATAAAGGGGACACGTGGAGCTGCAATGAAGGCTAAAGTGGAAAGAAAGACTCGCTACGAAATTCATGCTCTACAAACTAGTTTTGATGACTGTTACACTACAAAATTTGTGTCTTATGAAGCTTTGTCTCCTTCCCTTTAGAGCGTTTGTTTCCTTTCTATAAACTGTGTCAATCTCAAAGGATTGGAAGGCTACAAAGCAAGATCCAAAGTGGCGTGAGCCGGTGATAGAGGAGTTGGAAGCATTGAAGAAAAACAAGACATGGGTGATTACCACATTGCCGACAGAAAAAGGCAGTGAGTTGTAAGTACCATGAAACATATTCCCGGCCTAAGGGAAGGTATAACGGTATAAGGCCAGATTGGTTGCTAGAGAGTTTAGTCAAACTTATCGAATTGACTATGATGAGATGTTCACTCTAGTGGCAAAGATGAACATGGCGAGGTTATTGGTTTCATGTACTTCCAACCTTGGGTGGAAGTTGTATCAATTAGATGTCAAGAATGTATTCTTGCATGCTGACCTACATCAAAAAGTGTACATGGACATACCACTAGGTTTTGGTACCTCGTAGACCACGGGGAAGGTATGCATGCTGAAAAAATCCTTGCATGGACTGAAGCAATCACAGAGGGCATGGTTTGACAAGGTCAAACGTGTTGTTTGTGGTATGGGGTATGGTCAATGTATTGGTGACCACACAATGTCTTACAAACACTTTGATCGAAAGGTCACTATTCTTGCAGTTTATGTGGATGCCATTATCATCACATGAGATGATGAGGAAGAAATAAATAGACCGAAGGGATGTATGATCAAGGACTTTGAGGTAAAGGATTTGGGCAACCCAAAATACTTTCTTGGCGTAGAAGTGGCCCGAACAAGGACGGGAATATCTTTGAGTCAACAAAAATACACCTTGGATCTCTTGAGTGGTATGGGCATGATGGGATGTCGTGTATCCCCTATACCCCGATTGAACAAAATCATTAAGTGACATCACAACTTGGTGAGCTAGTGAATAAGAAAGATGACCAGAAACTGGTTGGGAGGCTATTGCACTTGTGTCATAACAGGCATGTCTTTACATATGTTGTGGGTGTGGTGAGCAGATACATGCATGAACCCGTGAGTGGACATCTTGATATAGTACATAGAATCCTAAGATACTTGAAGGGAACACCGGGAAAAGGGTTGTGGTTTGCAAAGAGTGGACATCTTGAGGTGGAAGGCTATAGTGATTCCGATTGGGTTGGTTGTCAAGATGATAGAAGATCAATATCGGGCTATTATTATTTTTTGGAAGAAACTTGGTGTCATGGAGAATCCAGAAACAAACAAGTGTGTCTAGATCAACATGAGAAGTTGAATATAGAGCTTTATCCCAAGGGGTGAGTGAGATGCTCTTGATGAAGTATCTTCTGGGCAAGGATAAACTTCTCAGAAAGGGACCCCTGAGAGTGTCGTGTGACAATCTGTCAGCTATAAGTATTGCAAATAATCCAGTTTAGCATGATAGGAAAAAACATGTGGAAACTAATCGCTTCTTTATTAAGGAGAAACTTGATGCTAGGATCATCAGCCTTAATCATGTTAGCTCTGGGCGGAAGATTGCGGATTGTTTGATAGAGGGACTAAGAACAAAAAACTTTAACTTGGGCATGTGACAAGATAAAATTGATAAATATCTACCACCCATCTTGAGGGGGACTACTGAACACATTGAATAGTACTGTGGCCCAAGAGGCCCAAGCCCATGTGGGAGCTGGCCTATATAAGGAGGATGCTAGAGGAGAGAAAAACCTAACTACAGAACAACACACAACTTAGCCGCCAGAGTTGTTTGGGCAAGCAGGAGGTGAGCGAGCCGATGTCGAATGAAATGTGCCATTAACGTGAGCTTAAATTCATGTTAAAAGCGCAATTAATTGTATTTTAAACCACTTGTAAAAAGTGCCTTAATATGTTTTCCAAGACAATTTTCAAAGTGCCTAAAAAATACATTTTTTTCAATCAGTATTCAAAATTACCTCAGAAGATCTATTTTGAAATGCATTTTTGAAAAGTGACTTAAATGTCTTTTCCGTACCTTATTTGATACGGCACATTTTTTAATGGCTTCAATGATTTTTGGAGTCATGATTGGCATTTAAAATGCACGTTTTTGTGCCTCTAATAATCAACTGTGATGTAGTGCTACCTGCAAAAATGATATAGCCGTTTTGTATTTTACACGCAGCTTATCAAACCGTAGGGTGTTGGGGGTGGGACGATTTCCAGCTAGATGGATGCATGTCTCCATATCTTTATTCTATTACGCAGATTTGTATATTCCTGGTTAATCCTAGCAATAGGATGTATTAAACTATGATAATATAAGAGCATCTTCAACACTGTTGGAGGGGCACGTTTTATACAACGCGCGTTCAGCGGTGCCCGAAAAAAAGCTCGTGCGTCGCCATTTTTTCCCGCGCACGGTAAACTTTTTGGCGCGCGCGTGATTTTATCGTGCCTACTCTGGAGCGGCGCATGCGGGCTTCGGCGCTGCAAATTAGCAGTTATTTTAGCGCACGGTTCATATATAGGGTCACTCTTGGAGATGCTCTAATAACAAAGAGACGCAGGATTTTGAATTTGATAAGTGGTGCCGTCAGTGACGTAGCAAGGCTATCTTAGCACAGCACACACAGCCCATGCATTTCTGTAATACTAGATGATTCTGAACCGAAGTAAATACAGGAGCCCGGATACGAGGGCAGCGCTAGACATAGGAAGTAAATTTTATTCCACGCCAGTTTACACATCATATATATTATCTAGTTTACCGGCACACATGGCGGCTGTCTGTCCCCCATAGTTGAGGGAGAGGGAGGACGGCCGGCTGACCCTTTAGCTTGCATGTATCAAGGCGCGCCGTCCATCCATGGATCCCTCAAGTGGCTGAGGGAGGGGGCGGGGCGTAATGGCCGCGACGTTTGGGTATAGGTGCACGTTTGCGCGGCGGCAGATCGGGTAGTTTGGGGATTTTGGGCCTTCCAGGGATGTGGAATCCGGGGATCCCCGCCAACCCTCGACGACCTGGAGAGGAAACGCAAGCGTGGTTAGGCGGAGCTGATGGAATTCGACAGAGAACCAGCTTGTTTATACGAGTAACAAGCTTACCGCCGATGTCGCCGCCGGCTCCGTGGCATCCCGTGATCACCACGCAGAGGAAGAGGAGCACCAACGCGAGCACCATGAGACGGGCAGCTCTGGCCATGGTATGCTGTGACTAGCGAGCCCAACGTACGAATGCTTTGAGCTGTGTGTTTGTGTACCCTGTTGGTGCTCGCCCAATGTCCTTACTTATAGCAGGCATGAGTCGACCTCCATGGCCACTGCCCACTTGGTTTCCCTAGTTGAAGCATTTTCTCTAGCATTTTTTATTTGGTGCACTTCGCTCGGCTGAAGAGGGCACACGAGTACGTATACGCGCACACGGGATTTCGACTCCATGCATGCATGCTCACTTCTCACCAGCCGGTCAGTCAAGGGCTGGCTAGTGGCCGAGTGGCCGCCGTGTGTGACCCAGAACCGGCCGACCATGCGACGACGTCCCGAGTCTCGATCAGTGTGTGTACGGAAGCAGTGGCGAAGGACGAAAAAAATTTGAGGTCTGGCGAAATTTTAAATCGTAAAAAAAATGACGCAAAAGAATAAACTGTTTTGACACATTAATAGTTTATATGATGGTAAGCATAGTCTCTCAGTAATATGGTAATAGCAACATGTTCAAATATAAATAGAACCTCAAACATACCGATAATGAAGCTTTAATGCCATCTAGAAGTTCCAGGCCTACCTTCCTTTTGAAAATCTTTTTTAATTTCACCAAGATCAAGACTTTTGAATATCCCTCGCTCGATGTAGCACACCATCAAATCATTAAGCCAATCATCAGATATCTTGTTGCACAACTCTGTCTTGATAATCTTCATAGCTGAGAATGCCCTTTCAACAGTTGTACCGGTAAAAGCATTGCCAACTCAATAAGGCGGTAAACTGTAGGAAACATGATGTGCCTTTCAAGCTCAACCAACGCAATGTCAATACAAACTCTGAAATCTTCAACTCTCTTCATGTGAACAAGGAATAACTTAAGGGAATATATTAGTTTGCCCATGTTACAGCGCTCACAATTCACAAATTGAAATTTTATACAATTGATAAAAACATCTACAATTATACCTCCCCTTTAGCTGCAACGTTCTTCCCTTTCCTGTCCATTTTAGTTCTTCTCGAACCTCGACCACAAAATCACAGCGATAAACTGTTCAAACTTTGGACTGCAAAATCTCGTAGAAAACTAGACAGGCGCCAGGTGATCTGTATTCTGTAGCCTGCAGCAGAACACCGGTAGGCAATTAGGGATGTGCGGACGGAGGCGCAATAAAAGACGTCGAGGAGGACAGAGAGTCGGAGAGCCGGAGTGCTGTATCCAGTATTCCAGTATTCTGCGGCGTACTTGGTACTCGCCTGATCCGATGATCGCGTCGAAGAGACAAAGCCGAAGACGCGGCGGCCGGCTGTTTCCCTGGAGGCACGCGAGACGCGACTGGTTTTCCTGGAGGCTGGAGCGATCTCGTTCTGTATCGACGTATCGTATATGGCCAGATGACCAGATCGCACGTCCTGGCAGGGATCGCACCCCGGCAGCGATCCCACGTCCGGCCCAGCTAAGTAGAACCAGCCCAGTTCGCGTCCGTTGAGCCCATTTCCCCTTTTTCCTTTTGTTTTTTCTTCAGAAACGAACACAACTTGTACAAAACTGTTTGTATATGTATAGATGCATATATATATGTGATTTTTTGCAAAAAATCAAGGTAGGGCAGATGCCATACCTTGCCCAAAGGGAAGCTCCGCCCCTGTACGGAAGATTCCCCGGGAAAATAAAACTATAGTACTATGCTCCCTTCCTGTTCTTAGTGTCGTGCATGACTCCAATCTGCTTAGGCTGGTGCCAATGCACCACACCACTCTCACCCGCCACGTCAGCTTTTTCCCTCACTCTCACCCCACTCTCACCCCACGGTGCCAATGCACGGGCTATAGTGTCAGCTCTTACTTCTCTCTCCTCCACATCAGCTTTTCTCTCTCCTCGACATCAGCATTTCTTTTTCAGATTACAACATTAAAAATAATGCAAGGAAATTATTTTATTGAACTAAAATTGTTACCGATTACATCATAAAAAAAATTACATAAAAATTTGAAAAAATTACATAAAAATTTGAAAAAATTACATAATCTAGGCATTAGCCCACACATGCTCAATCAAATCATCCTGGAGCTGTGTATACATCGGTGAGTCCCTCATTTCGTTGTCCATCTGAATCCTGGCTGCTAGGCTTGGTGGTGCATGGTTGTGTATTGCAGGGCCGACATTGGAATCAACGGTCTCATAGATGTTCTCCAAATTTGTACCACGCTCATCGTCGATGATCATGTTGTGCAGAATGACACATGCACGCATGATCAACCCAAGAGTACGCCTCGAGTAGGAGCGTCCCGGAACTGCTAGAATGTTGAACCTAGCCTTCAGCACTCCAAAGGCACACTCGACATCTTTGCGCCAAGCTGATTGAGCAGCAGTGAACAGTTGATGCTTTTCACTTTGTGGAAGAGTAACACCTTTCATGAACACCGGCCAGGAGGGGTAGATGCCGTCGGCAAGGTAGTAACCATAGTTGTACTCGTGTCCATTCACCGTGAAGTTCACTACGGGTGCTTCTCCCCTAAGCACATCATGAACAACGGCGACTGGTTGAGTACATTGAGGTCGTTGTTGGACCCGGCCACTCCAAAAAGGCATGCCAGATCCAACGATCATACGACGCAACGGCTTCTAAGATTATGGTAGGGTGTTTGATGTCTCCCCTTGTGAATTGACCAGCATAAGCCACTGGGCAGTTCCTCCACTGCCAATGCATGCAATCGATGCTCCCTAACATGCCCGAAAGCCACGCTCCTCGGCTTTCGCTAACAGACGCTGAGTATCCTCGACAGTTGGTCGACGGCAAAACGTCTCCCCGTAACAGGCAATGATGCCTTCACAGAATCTATCTAGACAATCTGATGTAGTTTGTCTAGCTAACTTAAGCCACTCATCTATCGTATCTGCAGAGGCTCCATAAGCTAACAGACGCAAAGCCGCAGTACACTTTTGTAGGGGAGAATGACCAGCACGGTTGAGAGCATCAACTCTTTGGTTGAAATACGGAGAGTATTCACCCAATCTATCCACAATGCGCAGAAAAAGGGATCGCCTCATCCGATACCTTCGCCGAAAGAAGCTCGGAGGATAATTGCAGTCGTCGGCGAAGTAGTCCTCGAACCCACACGATCACGCTCGATGAACTCTCGGCGGCGTCGCGTCCCTTGGCTCCCTCGTTGAGCATCTCCTCCTCATACTCCGCCTGGAATGCATCGATAAGATCACCCTCCATTCCGTCGCTCGAACTGCTGCTAGACGAAGACATGGCGTTGAGAGGAGTGGAAACGGAGAGTGGAGGAGATGAAGTGAGGTGTGGAATGAGTGAAACCATATGGGGGGTATTTATAGGGGTGAAATTTTGGGGTTTTTGACATTTTTTCGAATTTTTTGAGGCAGCAACGGCTACCCCAACGGCTAGCTGAGGTGGACGAATCAGATCGCGCCACCTCAGCCCCTCCCTCTCGCCCCGCCTCTCGCCCCGACCTGCCATCGCTGCCGCCCCGCTCTCGCCCCCCTATGGCCCCTAGCGCGGGCGGCAGCCGGGCGCTAGCGGGCGGTACCGCCGGGCGCCCGCGCCACCGCCCCGGCCTCTCGTCTCGCCCCCCTCTCGCCCGCATCTCGCCCCGACGCCGGCGCTAGCGCCCCTGCTCCAGCACGCGTTGGCACCAGCCTTATCTGTATGCCTGAACCTGGCCGTCTTGCCTGAACACTGAATTGTTTCTATGTGCCACCTTGCCCTGTTGCGGGTCAGAAAACAAGGAAGTCGATCCATAGTTATTCATGGACGTCGCGAAGATTCGCGGGCTATAGCAGGCTGTTTTAGGGTCGATTCGGCAGGTGGCTATAGGCCTATAGCATGCTTGAAAGAGCATTTCCTTTCCTAAATAATTTTGAGGTAGATCATAACGGTAAGGGCATGTGCAATGTTGATATCTTAGGCTCTTAGCAGTGTCACGTAGGATAAACGTTTGTCACGTTAGATTTTTGTTTAGTTTGGAGAAGAGGGAATGGAGAAAGAGAAGGCAACCTTCTCTTAGCTAAGGGTAATCTCTTATGTTCCATAAAGATCCTACTTTCCCCATTCTACCAGTTATCTTCCCTTAGCAAGATTTCCAATTTAAAATTAATTAACTCTTATTTATTGCTAGGGAAGACAACGAGAGATAATGAATTGTATCACTTATATTAAATTATCTTCTCTAGATGACATGGACTACTAAGAGAAGACTTGTCTTCCCTACCGATGTACATGCGCTTAGGTGGCTAATCGTGTGCATAACCTTTATAGATACTCTTGAAGCTGGCACAAGAAGATTTTTTGCCCCTGAAAAAGGTTTAGAGCGAAGATGGTGCTTCCGCCTTTTCTTTCGTTGCATCGTTGAATAATTGTATTATCAAGAGGGTTCCGCTATGGAAGATATGTGTGGAATCATATTCACGTACAAAAACATAAATACACGATGCCTTCCTAAAAATGGCCGAGTATCACCCTGCTTCTAATATGCTCATAGCTTTGCTCCAGGCCTGGAAATACTAAGGTGGCCAACGGTAGAACCGCTCAATCCCAAGTGAGCCACTACGGGTGCCGACCCCTTGGTATTGTCATGTCGGATAACATCTTGCAATAGTACCTCGGCTGCAAAACCAGACCACAACCATTGGGGGTGCCTGTCGCTAACGGTGTATATGGGAGTGGCACTGGACCGGTAGGAAATCCATCGGGTAGAATAACCAGTGATACTGGTAGTACCACCCTTGGAGCTTCACTCCAGTTTGCGTGTGCAACGGTATTACCGCTTGCCTAAACTTAGTAGCGGGTATGATGAAACTGAACATACGGGTTGGATATCGAGTTCCCCTATTTTAAAAGTGTTCTGTTCCCCAAGAAACCTCACCTATTATCCCCTCTCTCTCTCATCCATTAATACTCGAGTTAAAACTCTCAAGATTTCTCTCCCTATCGACCCAAAATCCTTGATCTTCTAGGATTTGGGAGAGAAGACCCAGATCTATAACTCTAGCATATGAAACTTTATTCCCACTTGCAATCCCTAGTGGATCTTCTGAATTTTGGGTTATTTCCACTTGCAATCATGAAATGTAGTTTTTTTGGAACAATGATGGGTTTAGAGATACCGCCAAGCATTCGTTGGTCCATTAGTCCATCTGTTTGACTAAACAAAGAACAACGCTCCGCGTTTCGTGTGGTGTCTCCACGTGGCTAAAGCAGACGCAGCGAGGGCCAGCCCGCAGCACGCACAGCGTCCCGTGTTCATGTCCTTTATCGGTCCGGTGCCTCCACGTGGCTGAAGCAGACGCAATGAGGGCTAGCGCACACCGCACCGCACGCACGATATCGTGTGTTCCTGTCCTTTATCAGCTCCACATGTAACAGGACTAGCGGATCAAAAACCTGAGCTGACCAAGCTACCTAGGGGCTAGGGCGCTAGGCCACAGCGACTAGTTAAGCTATTCAGATGCACGAGATACATGATTGGATTTTTCTCTTTTTTTTTTCTAGATTTACAATAAAATTCAAAATAATTTTCTAACCGAGTGCCAAAATTACTATCCGTTTTCACAATTGCGTTAGTCTCGTCGAGATCTTTAATGTTAGATCCAACTAGGAAGCATTGGCGCGGCGCCACGCCGCGCCTGTCAAGTGATTCTAATTGATAGAGGGATCCCATATAATGTTAATCTATATAGCTTAAAGAATTTGGCTACATGGTAAAACAAATTTTGCGAAAATATATAAATCAGTTACACATTCAGTCTTAGTTGTTCCAAATCAAAGTGTCAGAGCAGACACGCTATCGTCAGGTCTTCCGCACAGCTGCATTTATATTCGCTGAATCCATTTATGAAGTGGACATGTAGCTCGTCATAACCCATGACCCCTCCTATGATTACTTAGGACCCTGAGTTCATGAACACCTGCACAAATTGCCGTGTGGCTTGCTTCCCATCTCACATGCCAGATTTTCCTAAGGACCACTCATTTTCGGAGGTGCTCATGCGTTAGTAATACAAACATGGAGATTGTTTTGCTGGTCCATCTGAGGACATGGGACAGCAACACACAACACATGTCCTATATGTTGAAGGTTGAATGCCTGAAACACAGACATCACACGGGAAAATATGTAAATAAAGGGAGGTGACCTCATCCTTAGCAGCGAAGTAGACACAGTCTCCATTAACCTCACATGCTCCATCAGAGAACTCATAAAATATTAGACAAAACTCAATACTTAGAGCATATACATAACAGATTGTGCACCATCTCTAAAGAAATATACATAAATGAGACAAACTACAGTACACAAAATTGAAGAGCATCTAAGAGAACAATGGTAGGTAACCTGAACGATATTTGGTTCAGGAGATTGCCTTTGATTTATCCATAAGGGAAACCAAGTTTTTCTCAACAAACAACTTAGAGCATAGACATAACATATTGTGAACAAATGCTCGTTGGTTAGTAATATGAAAACAAAACAATGCTACTTTTTATTAAACTGTCGAAAACTCAAGATTTCTATATGTCGATGGTTGTTCATCATTAAAAGAAATTAACATTAAAATCTGGAATTTACATAGGCTGTGCATCTTAATTTAATTTTGTTTCTTTCAATGGATAATTATACATATAAACATGTAGGTTTTCTTTCTTCAACGGCAATCAGTATATACAGAAATAATCCATAATCTATTTCTGTCCTTCATTATCATTGCAAAGAAGATTCAAGGAATGGAGCTACTTAATTACTAACCTGAATGGTAGAACCAATATCTCAACCTATGGTCAATTGGTCGTCATTATCATTGGAAGACTGGGGCCATGTGCAAACAGTTAGAAACTTCAGAAGGTGTGATAATATAGTTAATGTGAGGGTCTACATTCACCTATCTAAAAGGAATTTTATTAGCAACAATAAAATCAAAGAAAATAGAATATACTATTTCTTCATGGCAATCTAAGGAGGTATAATTCAAAGATAAAGTAGTATACAATTTTGCATAAATAATATAGGAACAATACATATGAAAAAGATAAGCATGTACAAAAAGAATAATTCGCAGATACGTAGTATATAGCTATCCAAATGATGTTGAGGCACCATGGATGTGAATTCAATTACACAATAGCACTTTAAAATAGTGTAATATTGTCCACTGTGAAATATAAATATACAGCATGCCGAAGATTAGAGCAGATCACCAAAAATGTTTGTCGTTGAATTACTATATAAAGATAGATTTTTGTTATTGGAAAGGTTAGGCATAATGCATCAATATGGGAATTGCTCGATAGAAAAAAATACATACTTCCAATTATATTGATAAGCATATAGTAGAAAATAATCACAAGCATGATGAAGAATACATTACAAAATAAATAGTGACATCTGATAAATTAACAGAGACATGAGATCTAAATTTATGACGAATACACATATAAACTACTTCACACAGTATAGTCATACAGTTCAGCTAAACAAAGAGAACACACAAATATTACGCAATACACAGGTGTTCTGGTCGTCTTATGTAAGTATTCTGGAAGACAGCTTCTGCACTTTCTAGCCGTAGTCATGACGACTGGTGCCGCTCTGCCCATGACCCCCAAAACTGTAGAAATATGCAGAAACAACAAATGAGATAGATTAATATGAATTTATTAATTATAAAACTGTAACTTGCTAGATAACTATACGAAATGAAAAGAAATATCATTGCTGAAAAGCTTCAGTTGAAGCGGTACTTGACCAACACAAGTAACAGTGAAAGCATAAGATGCTGATGGTCGAAATTTCGTTTTGCTTTTGAATGGTGAAACCTCATTCGACGATTGCATGTTTAATCAGGATATCAGTAAGTCCAAAACTCCTATGGTCAGAATGTACTTCTACAAAATTAACAACCAAGTTTCCAGTAGAGAGAATTCGTTCAGTTTTTCTTCAAGCTTTCATGTGAAAATTCTGAGAGCACATGGCAGATAAAATTTCAAATAATACAGCCTATATTTAATACCTTCTCTGTTTAAACATGTGCATACCAAAAGTTGATTGCATAGCCTGAATATCTGGCAATAATCAATCCAACTGCAATCAGGAAACTCTGAAAGTTTATATCTCTAGGAAGTTACAGTTCTGTTCTCACATCTACCATAGTTGGACAACATGGTATTCCTTCAGAAAGTCGAAGCAACCCCAAAAAAAAATTGTGAATTAGAAGCAACCCCGAATTGAAGATGATATGACCAACTTACCAAGCTGTGGCCTTTTTCTAAACATATAATTAATCACCTCGACTTTCATTGCCAACTCTGTTGTAAAATCTGCAGGTAAGAAACCCACTGATATTTAGATTTAACATGGCAGAGCCTTGTTCTAATCATGCAACAGGTAGCCTGCTGAAAACTCACTTTTGAGCTTGTTATGTCTACGCAGATTTTTAAAAAAAAATCACTGCCATGGAGTGCGAGATGCAAGAAAGCAAGTACCAAACAAACATTCTTTATCCGTCCTAGAGAGACCTGCTGGAAGCAAGCTCCTCATCACCCATCCGTGGGTGATGAATACCACAAGGCACTGCATCTCGATGTTATTCAAAAGGAGGTTATCAACTGATATTGCTCAACCTTTTCCTAATTTCCTTGTTTTTCCATCTGCCATGGACATATTAAGAGTATTAAACAATCAACAATCAACTTTCTATGGATGACACAGTGAGGGTATAGAACAAACTGCAGGATACATGAAAGCTAGGTGCTAGCTTGATTCGATTAACAGCAAATTGTATAGGGAGTACACATACATCTAGACAAACCTTTCCATCAAACACACAGAAAGTTGCGTATATGCTGGAGGCGAACATAGTACACCAGTGGAAGTATCTAAACTGAAAGTTGAGAGCACTTTGACATTTCATAGGTTGGCCCCATACACAATAAGATGTATCCATTACACAACATTTTCTAGTCACAGTTTAAACATGCCGTATTAAATGAGATCAGCAAGATCTGAATATGTACGCCAGGAAATACTCCAGAAGTGTTTACATGTGTAACAATCAACATGTGATAATTTCTAAATTATCCAGTTGGATGGAATAATGTTTATGTTAGATAGATTTGTACAGCATTCCTGATTCCTAGTATATCCATTCCCAGATTATAATTACTATTATTCATTATTTTGCAGGTTATTTATTATATTGGCATCTTGATTTTTGGGAATTGCATGGTGGTACTGTTTGAAGATTTTTCATTCAGAATCGACAAAAAAAATCACGACGCAACAATACTCTATAAATAGGCCTTTATATTAACTATAAATGTATGGTGAAAACGGATGAAAGAAAACGGCATGCAGGCGATGCGTAGATAACCTTTACATAATATCTATACTCATACATCTCTTTAGAAAAATAAGTGAACTTATATATTAAACTTTACGCTCTACATCCATTCTTAATTTAGTTGGAACATTATAATCCATAAGAATCACACGTCCATACAGGACTTCTAAAAATCTTTCCTACTGCCTCTAGTATTACTTTGTCAGTAATGTCTAATAATAGTATTCAGGACCTTTGACACGACTCGAAGGTGATTTCATTTGATTTTTATTTCATTATACCGGTTTTCATAAGTCTCAACAGTTTGATCATTAAAAATAACCATACAATATATAGGTGTTCTATTTGCACATTACCTCAAACATATCTGGACGTTGGAAGATTGGATTCTGCAACTGCGTATAGGAAAATAGCATGTTGCAAGCGATGTTGTTCCCTTGGAAGGATTAGTGCAGCAAAGGGTCAATTCTTTCATCGCTGAAGTCAAGTTGCTGCTTCTTGCAGGGTCCATGTATATTGGGTCTGGCAACATGGGAGTAGCCGTGCTTATCTTCCCATCGCGGCTCAGGAACATAGTAGTTGAGAAGACAGGAGAACATAACCCCAAGTGGCTTGCCTCCCCTCCCTAAATGCTACAGAAGATAATCGATTAACACATATATGACATGTACAAAATCGTTTTTTTCTTGATTATTATAGTAAACAATAATTGTCAGACCAAACCGATTAGGTGGTTCTGTGATGAAAATAACAGATGGAGAATAGGTTCTGAACCACTGGCTTCCAACCTTCCAGTAACAGCGGCAGACTGATCCACTTCAAAAATCACCTCAGTACACCATCTCCTCTCCTGCATCAACAATGGTTACCATGCAATGCAGCGTGGTTTGGACATGAAATTGCAGAGTTATAAGGTCGGAAAACAAAAGGATTGGTGAGAGGCTGTATTAAATCGTATCACCTCCCTAGGTCGATTGCAGTGTCAAGGAATATCTGCAGTTCATAAGGGGATAACAAAAAGACGGTGATGCAAAGGCTGAAGAGTATCATGTGCTCTCTAGCGGTGTAAGCACGAGGCGGAGGCACATCTACGTCAGACATCAACACCTAAACCCCGATCTTGCCGGCAGATCCACACGTGGAGAAAGTGGAGATAAGCCCGAGCGAGAAACAGAGGGCAGAGATCTTACCTGTGCCGACGCCGGAGACGCCGGCCTTGCTGCGCTCCTTCTTCTTGGTGCTGAAGAGGCTTGCCGGGAGGGGATTGTCGGCATCGATCCAGGCCTCGTCCGTCAGCAGGGTGGAGATCTTACCAGTGCCGACGTCGGAGAGGCCGACCTTCCTGCGCTCCTTCTTCTTGCTGCTGAAGAGGCTTGCCGGGAGGGTCTTGTCAGTGTTGATCCAGGCCCGTATGTTGGCCTTGTCGTTGTGACCCAGCATATACGGCGCGAAGAAGCCATTGACGGTGCTGGTGAGAAGAGGTAGCTCACCGCCGGACTCACCGGCATGTTGCGACATGGTGATAGGCACGGCGCCAGGGCCACATCTTGATTCTTGAGGAAGGAGCCAACTCGCCTGGAGCACATGGAAACAATCGATGGCATCTTGACACATCTTTGATATTCAGAAGCTGTGGGGGTGGATTGGCGGAGAGGAAGAGAACGTGGGACAGTCGAGATGGGAACTCCAGAGGACGCGACTTTTCTAGATGCAACCAAAATCGGTGCAAAGTAAAATCGAGGGTGACCGGCAACCCAAGAATAGCGAATGGTGGGGCAACCGGTAACCGGGAAGCATCAAGGTGAAAAATAAATACCGAACAGAAATTAATCTATCCGGCCCCTAAAAAATGGGACACGCGTTGCCCATTGTCTGGAGAGATAGAGAGGAAATTAACGAATCTACAGTACCCCAGTTACTATGGAATCGCTAAATTGATTGAAAATTATATAGTGTATAATGTTGATATATTTTGATAAAAAAAAATTTGCACTGCCATAAGTGTGTATATTGCCCTCCCGTCTAGTATATGCGATGCACGTGATTTGCACTTTTTGGTTTTCATTTGCACCGCCTTCCTTTTCCCAAATGCACTTTAATTAGCTTTGCGGCTACATTTGGATAGGCAGGGCACTGCCATCGCTGCACTACACCGTGTTGATAAGCAAGACACCGTTTTCGGATATGTGTGCACTTACCGGTGGGTAAGGTGTTACCTTCGCTAAGGCTGGTCATAGTGGGGAGTAACTTAGACTAGTAACATATGCCATGTTACTAGTCTAGGTTACTACCTTCGTAGTAGGTAGTAACTTATATGTGGTGTCATGCATGTATCATTTATTATGTTGTAGACTCATCTTGCCTTGAGGTGTGTGTTAGTAACATTACCACCTCACTCTCTTTCTTCATTTATTAGCATGCCATGTCACCAAAATACCTTGAGATGTGTGATGTTACTAGCTATGTTACTCCCACTATGAGCAGTCTAAGGCGGAGCATTGCAATGCGCCGGTAAGCACTACCTTCGATTGGACAGAGCACTGCCTTTTAGATAGGTAGAAAACTACTTTTAAGTAAGCAGACTACGTCAATAAGCAGGACACTTCATTTTGTGGTCTTTGCACTGCTATTTGCAATGCTACACCAAATGGTACTATTACACCATAAAAAAGAAAAAGAAAAATAACTGATTCGTCGGCACTGGCTGCGACCGGAGAGCGCCGGTGGCGTGAGCATCATCGCGCAGTCCCTTGCGAGGGATAGACAGGTAGCGGGACCCTCGCCCGAGGCCGTGAGCTGCTCGAGCGGCTCGAGAAATGGACAAGGCTAGGCCTGGGAGGAGCTAGGGAACGGATAGAGGCTAACACTACGGCTGAAAAGTTGATCCAAGGTGGCCACGCACGTGCGCGCGTCAACACCATCGAGCCATCGGTGGCCATTAGGCCATCTCCACCGCGGAGACCCATCCCGCGTCCGCGCGTCTGGATGGGTTAAACCGGACAAAAGACCGGTCCATCGCCACCCATCCCAAAAACGGATGGCCGTGACGTCCGGGATGATCCAAACCCGGCCCAAATCTGGGCCTCGTTTGCGTGGTCATGGACGCCGAGCACTAGCCGCTCGCGTCCTTCCCTTGTCCTCCCCTGGCCCGCGTGTCATAAGGAGATAGCTCCTTTTTGCATTAAAATTAAACATACATTAATTTTCATAGTACTACTACTAGCCTAGCCACCCAGGCCTCTCACTTTCTTTGAATGGACTCTCACTTGCTTTGAACAGTGTGTTGGGGATGAAAATTAACTATCATTAGAGTGAATTAATGGCCATAAACATGGAACCTCCGGAGGTTGCTCCTTACCTGGATATTTTCCAATAGGTGGCTGAAAAGTTCCCTGTTAAAAATCTAGGTCTTCCTTTACATTATAACAAACTTAGGAGAGAGGACTTATAACCTTTGGTAGATAGTTTGCTCAATAGAATGGCAGGCTGGAGGGGGAAGCTTTTGTCCACGGAAGCAAAAAGAATCCTCATCCAAGCTGTTTTATCCAGTATACCTATATATATATGTGTTGTCTTTTTTAGATTCCCATAGTGGGCCTTAGATCTTATTAATACTCAGATAGCTAATTGTATGTGGGATGATGTAGATGGCAATAGGAAAATTCATTTGGCTAACTGGCCCTCTATATGTATGAAGAAGGATTATGGAGGCCTTGGTATACCAAATCTCCAGGATCTAAATATATGTCTAGTTGGATCTTGGATTAGGAGGTATATTCAAGGAGATGGGAGTCTGTGCACTAGTAGAAAAAGGGGCAACCGTCTGAGCCTTTAGTACCGGTTCCCTCAGGAACCGGTACTAAAGGGGGCATTTATACCGGTTCCTCCGCCCAGGCGGGCGAGGAACATCTGTACCGGTTCGTGGGGGCCTTTTGTACCGGTTCGTGGTACGAAAGGTCTTCAGCCCGAATTTCAGGTGCGGGTGGGGCCAGGGCTGGACCTTTGGTACCGGTTCATCTAAAGAACCGGTACTAAAGGGTCCCTATATGATCAGCGCCCCCAATCCCTGCTCTGATTTTCTCTTCTCCTCTCTCTCACATTTCTAAATATTTTGCACCTCTCACACTCCAACAAATCTCCATTTTGTATCCACCATTTTAACAAGATTAACGGCATCCATCTATCCAAGGGTTAGCAATATCATCCTTTCTTCCGGCGTTCCTAATTTAGCTCATTTCTTTGCTAGTTTTAACTCGTATTATTTTTCTAGTGCTAGCAAGGTGTTCGATGAAATGCCTAAGTTAGGGATTTCATTTTTTTTATGCAATTTGAGCTCAAATTAAATTATGTTTTGTAGGTTTTAGTATCATCCCCGTCCTCACCGCCGTCGATCGCCAGCGTCGTCCCCTAGCCGGCACCGTACCACCTCGGTGAGCCTCTTCTTTTTTATAAAAAAAAACTTAGTTTTATGTGATGAACTTAAATATTAATTAAGTTGGTCACTCATATATCCATGATGTTCTGTAATTAATGATTTTTGATATACTTATATAATGCAGATGAATCGACAATGGATGTACGGTGACCGGTGCCATCCCGACTTCATTAATGGCATGCATTATTTTCTCAACGTGGCTGAGGCAAACAGGCGGTCGAATGGTTTCATTTATTGTCCATGTAGTTCCTAAGAATATGAAGGATTACTCTACCTCAAAGACCCTTCACGTCCACCTGATTGAGAACGGTTTCATGCCCAGCTATAATTGTTGGACCAAGCACGGAGAAAGAGGGGTTATATTGGAAGACAACGAAGAAGAAGAGGATAGTGACAACTATCCTATGTTCACTGAAGACGGTGATAGTAGAATGGGGGAAGACGAAGCTGAAAAAGAGCCCATTTTTATGAGCCGATTTTTGATGACCCCGATGACGATTTGGGTAGGGCCATTCTTGATGCGAAGATAAACTGCGAAAGTGAAAAGGAGAGGTTGAAGTTGGAGAAAATGTTAGAGGATCACAACAAACTGTTGTACCTAAATTGCGAAGATGGCCAGAAAAAGCTGGGTACCACGCTGGAATTGCTGCAATGGAAGGCAGAGAACTTCTGACAAGGGATTTGAAAAGTTGCTGAAAATAATAAAAAAGATGCTTCCATGGGAGAACGTATTGCCCTCTAGTACGTACGAAGCAAAGAAGGTTGTCTGCCCTCTAGGATTAGAGGTGCAGAAGATACATGCATGCATCAATGACTGCATCCTCTACCGCGAGGAGTACGAGAATTTGAATGCTTGTCCGGTATGTAGTGCATTAAGGTATAAGATCAGGCGAGATGACCCTGGCGATGTTGAGGGCGAGTCCACCCCTGAAGAGGGTTCCTGCGAAGGTGATGTGGTATGCTCCTATAATACCACGGTTGAAACGTTTGTTCCAAAACAAAGAGCATGCCAAGTTGTTGCGATGACACAAAGAGGACCGTAAGAAAGATGTGATCTGAGACACCCCGACGGGTCGCAGTGGAGAAAAATCGACAGAGAGTTCAAGTCATTTTCAGATGACGCAAGGAACTTAAGATTTGGTCTAAGTACAGATGGCTTTAATCTTTTCGGGGAGCACCTGGCCAGTGACTCTATGTATCTATAACCTTCCTCCTTGGTTGTGCATGAAGCGGAAGTTAATTATGATGCCAGTGCTCATCCAAGGCCCGAGGCAACCCGGCAACGACATTGATGTGTACCTGAGGCCATTGGTTGAAGAACTTTTACAGTTGTGGCGTGAAGAAGGTGTACCTGTGTGGGATGAGCACGAACAAAGGAATTTAACCTACGAGCGTTGTTGTTTGTAACCATCAATGATTGGCCTGCTCTTAGTAACATTTTAGGACAGCCAAACAAGGGATACAATGCATGCACACAATGTTTAGGTGAGACTCACAGTACATATTTGGGAAACAAGAATGTGTACCTGGGGCATCGTCGATTTCTTCCAAAACAACATCACGTAAGAAAGAGAGGAAAGCATTTCAGAGGTGAGGCAGATAACCGAACGAAGCCTACCCGCCCTACTGGGGATGTTATATATGATATGGTCAAGGATTTAAAAGTGATCTTTGGAAAGGGTCCTGGCGGACAGTCTGTTCCGCATGATGTTGATGGACACGTACCCATGTGGAAGAAGAAGTCTATATTTTGGGAGCTACCCTAATGGAAAATCCTAGAGGTTCACTCTGCAATCGACGTGATGCACGTGACGAAAAATCTTTGCGTGAACCTGCTAAACTTCTTGGGCGTGTATGGGAAGACAAAAGATACACCGGAAGCATGGCATGACCAGCAAAGTATCCACGAAGGAAACAACCTGAATCCAGAGAAGTATCAAGGTACTGCCAGCTACGCTCTTAGCAAAGAAGAGAAGTATCAAGGTACTGCCAACTACACACCACGGTAGCGGTTCTAAGCATCGCTCATCGTCAAAAGATGCCCGTGACGATATTAGGCAGAATAAAATTGATAAAGCTCGCCGCCGACGTGTTGCGCGTGTTGGCTTCGACAGCGACGACTCCGAAGAAACCCAAGAGCATGATGGGGAGCTCCGTGGTGCCGATTGTCTGAGCCACAAGATTCGGGAGGCAATGCCACCGAAGAGATTCAAGCCAACACCTACTGATGCTGCCAAATACGACGGTCAGCAGGAGCCGAGGTCATGGATAGATTACTATTTACAAACTGTGATCTTGCACAAGGGAAATGAAGTGGCGGCGATGCAATGTCTGCAGCTGTACCTGAAAGATTTGGCACGGGCCTGGTTGAGAGGCCTGCCGAAGGGATCCATTAGATCCTGGGAAGATTTGGTCAATGCTTTCGTCAAAAACTTCCAAGCCACATACAAGAGACCTGTTGGAATCGAAGAGTTACGCCAATCCCACCAAAAACCAAAGGAGTCGATGCGTGCATACATCGGGGCGCTTCACTAAGCTTTTGAGCGTTGCCGAAGATGTCTCCGTCGATAGGGCAATCGACGTTTTTAGTGATGGCATCCGACGGAAATCCTACATTGAAGAACTCGGTCGTAAGAAGCCAAAGACAATCACCAAACTTATGGAAATCGCCAATAGCTGGGCTGATGGAGAAGATCATGTACGGAAGCCACGTCCACGCAGTGATGACAAAGAGGATGATCAGAAGCACGATTCGGGTCATCGACGCGACCGTCGCAAAAAGAGGAGAGACCGTGGATACGAAACTTTCGGCGACACCAACATCGTTGCAGCAGGCTACACCGATCGACGTGATGACCGGTACGATGATCGGCGTGGCGACAGACGCGATGACCATCGGGATAGCAACCGCAGTGGGTCCGGAGGAAGCCGAGGCAATTACAGGGATCGACCACCGCGGGTACCAGAACTACCGTTTGCTGAGCAGCTGAATGCTCCCTGTTACATACATGCATACATCGACCCGAAGGATAACACCAAGAAGTCAAGTCATCTGCTCAGGGACTGTCGACAGTTTCTTGATCTCCAAAAGTTTTATGAGTCAAATAAAGGGCAAGGGCAAACGTACCCGACGGTCCCTAGAACGCAGCCACCTAACCCGCCGCCTCCACCGCAGCATCAAGTTCAGCAAGTCCAGCCTCGCGCACCCAATGAAGCCTTTCCTCCACCTCGAGGACAGATGAGCATGATCCACAAAACTGGTGTCTCCAGGAGGGAGATGAAGAAACTTACGCAAGAAATCAATCTTGCAGAAGTCACCATGGCAAACGTTCCTGAATTCATCGACTGGTCTGCGCAAAGCATCTTGTTCAGTAGAGCTGACCACCCGATGTCTATTCCGAGACCAGGCCACGCCGCTTTGGTACTCGAAGCACAAATTGGCGGATTCACCATGAGCAAAGTATTTATGGATGGAGGAAGCGGATTGAATCTCATATTCGCGAGTACGATCAAGGCAATGGGCATTGCAGCCGATATGTTGCAGGAATCTGATACGTGCTTTCATGGCATTGTTCCGACCTTGCCAGCATACCCTCTCAGCAAGATCTCTTTGAATGTAGTCTTCGGCAAACCCGATAATTTCAGGAGGGAAAGGCTCGAGTTCGAGGTAGTGAATTGGGAATCATAGTACCATGCTATCCTCGAAAGACCAGCTTCAGCCAAATTCATGGCTATACCTCATTATGCATATCTAAAGCTCAAGATGCCAGGCAACAATGGAACCAATATCACGGTTCACGGAGGCTTTTCTCGGTCAGACAATTGTGACCGAGAATTTCAGAAGATTGCCGCTAAATTTGGGATAAAGAAGGAAATCAAGACCTTGGAAATTATCCCCAAAAAGTTAGCTCTCGAAGACAAGGAATCTAAACCCAAGGAGGTAGATAGCAGCAAGAAGTCGAAGAAACAGCCCGATGATCCTGCTGCATCAGTACCAGTCATCAAAACTTCGGTAGAAGTCGTTAGTGCCTCGACAGAAGCCACTAATACTTCGGCAGCAATTGCCAATGCCTCAACAGAAGCTATCGGCACTACAATGGAAGCTATCGGCACGTCAGCAGACGTCGGCCAAATTCAAGAAGACCCTCCTCTTACTTAAGAAGATGAGCGGTGGCATATATCTTTACCTTTCGCAACAATTTTACTTTCAATGAGGCTTTTTAAGCCATAGAAGTTTAGCTTATTCTTCGTTGCAAATTTATTAATAAAGTTCAAGTTTCGTCTATGCAAGTGCTAGAGAGAAAGACTTATTTGGTTTTTTGCAAATTCTCTTTGATATTTTGATTAAGCCATCTCGTAATTGTCTGGCTCAATCTTATCTTCAAGAGTCTGTGTGATCACCAAATTGCAAGGAAGACTTGGGAAACAAGCTCAAGATTCAATTTCCTGAATTCTTCAGAAAGAGAAAGTTGAATTTCTTGAATCATGAGATTGTTGAAAAAGGATTGGCGACTGAGGCATCGGCCATGACAATTGCTTTGCCTGGAGTTTAGTTGATAGACAGATCAAAGTCTTTGATGGTCTCCATCCATCTCGTTTGACGCAGATTCAAGTTGAGTGGAGAGTAGATGTATTTGAGGCTTTTGTGATCGGTGAAAATCTCACATTGATTGCCCAACAAATACTAATGTCATGTTATCACAGCATGAATCACCACTTCAAGCTCGAGATGAAGAGTTGGATAGCTGAGCTCATGTTTGCGCAAAGATCTGGCAAGGTTTGGAAGAACAAGCACCGGTGTTGAAGTGAGTTTCCTCTTGAGGAGGTCAAAGCTTTCCTGACATGCGGGGATCCAAGGAATTGGTGTCTTTCTTGAGAAGGTCGGTGAGAGGTTTGGAGATTTAGGAGAAGTTTTCAAAGAAGCGGCGGCAATAACTTGCCAAACCGAGGAAGCTTCTGACTTGCTTGACGATCTTCGGAGGAAGCCAAAGAAAGATTGCCTTGACGGTTTCAGAATTGATGGCGATGCCTTCACCAGAAATGACATGCCCAAGGTAAACAATTTTAGGAAGCCAGAATTCACACTTGAAGAACTTGGCAAAGAGAGGATGTTCACAAAGCTTGAAGAGAAAGAGGTGGAGATGTTCTTCATGTTCTTCGTTGGAATTGGAAAAGACAGGGATGTCGTCGAGATAGATCACCACGAACTATCTAGATACTCCATGAAAATGTAGCATCAGACGAGAGGAGGTGGCAGGAGCATTAGAAAGGCCAAAGGAAAAGACGGTGTATCGTAGAGGCCAAAGCGAGTTTGAAGGCTGTTTTGGGTACATCCTCTTTGCGGATTTGATTTGATTATAACCGCTTCTCAAATCCATCTTAGCGAATACAACTGCACCTGCAAGCTGATAAAAGAGTTCATTCAAGCCGGAACTGAGAAGAAGAAAGAGGAAAGCCTCGAACAAAAAGTTCAAACTTTGATTGATTGTCAAGACTGATCTTCGAAGATATCATTTGTCCACCGGGAGAGAGAAAACACGAGATTAGATGGTAAGGAAAACACAACAAACCCATGCATGTACGAAACTTGAGAGATGAAAGAATGTGACGCTTCGGTATCAAACAGAACTGTAGCTGAGAAAGGGTTGACAGGAAGGATGAGGAACCATTTGTCTTGTAGAGCTGAAACATAACTTTTGCTGAACTTGAGATCTCCGTGGAACAGAAAGAGGGGTGGGAGGGCGGGAAACAAAACCTTCAGACGAGGCACGTAGGTGGGTTGCGCCGGAACAACAAGATCAACACATTTATCAAATTTAACAAAACCCAATATTAGTGCTAACGAGAACTTCAGAGGAAACATGAATATGACAAGATATCTTCAAGGTACAAGAATTCAAGTACACGAGAGGTAGCCATAACATGTAAAAGACTAGAACGATAGCCGCAACAATACTTCACAAAGATACCTTGCGAGGTTTATGAAGTGCAGCTATACATAAGTTTTTGCAATAGCAAGTGTCAATAACTTGGGTTGTGTTGACACTAGTTATGCATATTGGAAGGGAAACAACAAGGTATGAGCTTGACGGAAACCACTCTGAAGAAGAAAGGTTGATATATGCACCGGAACAAGAAATGGTCGAGATAGCAACAGAACAACAGAAAGACATGTTAGCATGAAAATACTAACAATGCAAAGGAACAGATTATATGGTGGAGATTGACAAAGGATGATATTGAAGCAACCATAGTACAAGAAAATTTTTAAAACAACTTTTCCCTATGGCACTGCGGTTACCCAGAACACGTCCAAACCTAGGTGAAACAGATAAGAACAGAGTAAAACCGTTACACTTCCTTAACGGAGGGAGGGTGGGTGGGGTAAGAAGCAAAAAGAATTCCTACTCTCACGCATAAGATTTTTCCTATATAACTATCAAAATATTAGTTCTAGACACAACCACGTCCGCTGCAAGGGCTCCTAAAGGCAGTCCATGCTCTGATACCAAGTCTGTAAGCCCCAGGAGTAAGGGCTCAATTAAACGCGCATGCCATGAGGAATAATTGCGTATGAGGTTACTACAAGGGACCGTGAAGTCACCATGTAGTCCGGAGTACCGGCAGGCCAAGACGTATCTCGACACGCTCATGCGCAGCTAAACATCATGGGGCTCACGATTGGCCCTAGACCTGAGTGCTACACCTTCATGTGCTCTTCACAACATACACGCACTGTGCACAGGGTACAAGGGTGATATACAGAATACAAGTATCACAACATCAACAACTATGACACAAAAGATGGAAATAAAGCTTATATAGCAACGCTCTATTGAGCAAGATCCAAATGACACTCAACGGACACATGTCCAACATTACATCAGCGGAAGCAAATAGTCTGGGTACAGACAAGAACCAAATGGGACTAAGAGTCCATAAATAAACAGACGGGGTCCATAACCAACAAGCCACAGGCTGCTGCCTAGGAGCGAGCTTGCTACGCAACGAGGTCGTCGTCCGTGAACTCAACGAAGCATCTGATCATCTCCTGCCGTACCTGTCGAAGTCGGGCCACGGGTTGCTGACAAAGGGGGAGGAGAGACAAAAGAAAAAGAAAGGCGAGAGTAAGTACCAAAGGCACGTACTTACGAGACAAGACCGGTTGTGCTCGCCGGTGGGCGGTGTAAACTTCGCCCGGCTATATGGTGGAGTTTAGCGGCAGCAAAGCAAGAACTGACTTATAGAGACACGCTACAACATTCGTCTAACAGAGAAGGTGAGAGAGCGCATAAGCTAACAGTTCTATACTCTGCAAACATAACCCAGCCGATGCATTCCGCCTTCACAAAGGAAGAAGTACTAACAAGGGCACACACGCTGTTGACAAGTTTTATTAGATAAGGTTGTAGTAGTGCTATTTACTACGCAAGTTATTAGCAGATTATTAGCAACAAAGCATAAGGTGTAAGTTGTTCTATGATCAAGCTAAACAGCTCCAAGTCGTCCATAACCGCGGACACGGCTTATCGATAAGATGTACACCCTGCAGGGGTTGCCCAAATGTAACCATACGCATGCTTGAACCCGCTTAATTACGGCGAAGTCTCACAACAAGACCGTTCCCAGTTCAACAAGAAAGTCTAGGGGGGCCACCCGACTAAGCTACCCGTATCGAAGTTCGGCCGTACTCCGAAGCGGACTCAGGGTTTGCGTTAACGGCTAGGCGTGCAAACCACACGCTTCGCTAAACGTTCCGCGGGGTACAGAATATAAACCACCCGAAGGCAACAGAAAGTAAACACCCGAAGGCAACAGTAAGTAAAGCATGGCATACATGGCATAGGCAAATAAAACCAAGGTTGTGGCCCCCTTTTCAACTGACTTGAGAAAAGGTAATAGGTGAGGGGGGTCTAGTAGTAATCCCCACGTATGGATAGAGCGCTCAATCTCGGAACAGATAACAAGAACTCGGGTCCTAGGGGACATTAGCGAGACAAAGATCCGATTCGCAAAGGGGCTCACAGATGCCACTGCTTAGCAATTTTAGTTGTTAACAATAAAATAAAGTGTGATTATCTCCAACAACTGATAAGCATGTGATAACTACCAACAACCCAACAGATAAAGAGATAACATCAGATCCCTAATATGCGCTATGACTCGCAAGGCTCAACCAACAAACAACGGCGATAGGTAGCGGATATTTAACACGGCTCATATGGGTAACGGGTGGAATAGGACACGTGACACAACAGAAACGCAACATAAGGATAGCAATAGAACAACGAGATAGAAATTGTAAAATAGGTGAAGAGGTGGGCTCGCCTGTGAAAAGCTGCAGAAGAACTTGTCGGAGCAAACATCGTATCTCACTACACCACTTCGTGATCCTATCCGGGAAGAATCAAAGCACTAGAACAAATAGCAGATGCACCACTTAATACTACGGTAAAAGAACCGGCATGCTCGAGATGATATGCATGACATGGCAACGATGGTGCAATGCAACTTATTCAATTAAGCGGGATCAGAACCCCGGACAAACAATTATTAGGTTCAAGTTATTTTACTACCCCGCAATTTAAATGTTGATTAACATGGCATAAGCATGGCATGGGTGATCTACGGTAAAATTAAATGGAACCGGGACAAAATAACAATCCCGCACAATTCCATATTTAGTTATTAGGTGATTCACTATTTACCCGAACAAACCCATGATGCGCGATGCGATGCGATGCAACACATGATGATATGATGCGACAAGACGAAATAACAAATTTTATAAAATAGGGCTTATGGTCGGGGTCTCACGGTACCGGAACAAAGGTGGTCGCCGGGGCGGAGTGGAAGTGGCAGAAGTCGCCGACGTCGAGGAAGTAGTCGAAGCCGGGGTCTTCGGTCCAAGTCGTCATCTTCATGTCAGAGCGGAAGTAGTCGAAGTTGTCGGTGTCGCGGAAGTACACCTCGGCGGTGGCGGTGGCGGTGTCGAACTTGAGTCGGCGCCGGAGTCAGAGTGGCGGCGGCGGCGGCGAAGGAGTGGTGGTTGCGCCGGAGTCGGAGAGGTGGCGGCGGCGGTGAAGGAGTGGTGGTCACGCCGAAGTCGGAGAGGTGGCGGCGGCGAAGGAGTGGTGGTCGCGCCGAATAGATTGTCGGACAAACGGGCACGGTCGCCGGAAGAAACGGAGGCCAAAAGTGGGGCGGAAATTTTATCGAACACGTGGCGGGTGCCAAAATGCGGGGCAAAAACTGGGCAAAACGGTAGTGTTGCCGGTGCACTGCTGTTCTGCGGAAAAAAGATGCGGACGGGCGACGCTGGAAAAACAACGCGAGACGACGCTGTAGTTGCTGCTGTGTGGGGCCGGGCAGGCGAGCTGGCGGCTAGCACGCACGTCGGCAGCGCGTGCGCGGGGGAAGCGGCGCCGCGGCTGGCAGGGCGCGCAGGGCGGGCGACGGCGGTGGCGGGCGGAGGCGCGCGGCGCGCTGCGCCGGGCGAGCGGCGGAGGCGGCGCGCGGGGCGTGCCGGAGGCGAGCGCGCGCGGAGCGGGGGCGGCGGGGAGAGCGGCGCCGGCGGGAGGCGTTAGAGCGCGGGAGCGCGTGGACCGAGGCAGCGAGTGGGCAAAAGGAGCGGCCGGCCGGCGACGAAAAAAACCGCGAAATATTGGACAGAAAAAGGAGAAGAAAGGAGAGGAAAATGAGGAGAAATTTTAGATCTTAGATCTGGAATTTGGGGGCTAGGGTTTGGGGAGGGAGGAAGAAGGAGGAGGAGGAGCTGCCTTTAAATAGGCCAAGGTTAGGTGGGTTTGGGCTGGTTTTTGGGCCAAAACTTGTCAGGTTTTAAATAGGCCAAGGTTAGGTGGGCTTGGGCCGGTTTAAATATGCTTTTGTAGTGACCTCACCTTTTAAGGTGTCGATCTCTGTGCGTATCTGTGCTAGTCCCTAGATCAATCGCTAGCACACACAGTACAAGATGTAATATCAAGAAACAAAGGTCTTTATTACATCGTATGATCCATAATTTACATAAAGGATTACAAATTGCATAGCACAAGGCTAGCATATCATCAGAGTTTCACAACGAATAAACATAGACAGCATGGAGTCCTTCGTCTTCATGTGCCACAGGCGAGCATGTTGAGGATAGACTCGTAACCCTAACCATCGTAACTCACTCGTCTTTCAAAACATCTGCAACATGAAAAGTTACAGCCACGAATGGTCAATACATTTGAATTGTATTGGCAAGATGACACTATAGTGGACTCAAATGGCGACCTAACACTTAAGTGTACATTTGGCTGGTAGAGCTCAGGCATATTTGCATAAAGCCAGTTTTCTCCTATCATTTGTCAAATCATTTTCTTTCATACTAATTAAGCGGTACCATTGATAGAAATCAATGAACCTGGAATACCACTGATGGAAACCAGTGAATTCCTCCTACCCTTGTTCACCCATCAAATTTTAATTTAAAAAGTTGGGATGAGGAGACTTTCGAACAGGATCCTTGTCAGTTCGCTCAAATTGTCCGTAACCGGGGACACGGCTAAGTACTTAGATTTACACTCTGCAGAGGTTGTATAAATTTACCCACATGACCTAGTCTGTTCTTCTTCCATGATGCACATTTTGCTCAAATGGACAGATGTCGACTAGGACGAGACTTTTCCGAAGTGATCACCCAGACCATCCTCTACGGACCCGCTCCAACCTACATTCCCCTACATCATCATGCCGCGTAGGGCCCAGGCACACAACATACTCCGTCAAGCCAGAGCCCATATAGCATGTAGCTGTACGGTAAGCTAATGAGCAAGGTTGTCTAATATCTCTTTGTTCCTGGGTGGCCGTCCACAAGTGCGATACACCTGGAGGTTCAGAGGTTCGACGACATGACCCCAGGAAACCACTCAACATAAACCAAGCAATACCAATTCCACCCAGGTAGTTCATTAAACTTAGTTGTTTTTCCATAACTCACTAAAAAAAATCTTTTATAGCATAGCTAAGCTACAACTAAATTTAATGGCGACAAAGAAAGTCAAGTAGGGGTAGCTAGACTACTGGGATTGCATAGCAAGCATAAACCCTACACATGTGTCAACACCCGACTTTTTAAGTCCAGATGCCTATTATGTCATTCATCGCAATCCCAGGAATAGTGTTGTTGCGAGACATAACAGTTGATATCATAAGTCATCATTCATTACAATCCATCATTGTCTTACAAAAGGGGATCACATGATCCAATATTACAATAATAGTTGATCTATTGATCAACGAACATTACAAGTAGCGGAAGCGTAATAGGAGTGGACTATCTAGTTCCACAGGCCAACGCTTGACGTTAGGCAAACTCCTAGTTGTTGTAGACGTCCTGCTGGCCTTCATCTTCATACTGCTGCTCTTCATATTCTGGCCATTTGAATAGCCAGGGACACAGCCGTGAGTACTTTAAAGTACTCGCAAACTAATACTATGGTAATTACTATCAATTTTATTAAGGGGATACTAAGCTCTAGGTTTATTTGCATAAAGCCAATTTTAGTTCATAAGTATTTCATAAAGACTCTTCATATGCTAACTAACTCAAGTGGGAACATTAGTGTCATTCCCACAACTCAGTTGTGTTTCAAATTCAAGTCACCATTTCAAATTCATCCCTCATTTTTAAGAAGAGATCTAATGACGGAACAGTATGGCCTTTCCAATCGTCCGTAACCGTGAACACGGCTATTAGAATAGCTTTACACTCTGCAGAGGTTGCACACTTGTGCCACAACATTTGATTACATCCGTCAGGGATAACCCTGAATATTCGTAACTCAGTACGCGGATCATCAACCCTAACCTTTCACTTACACATCCTAGTATAGGCACCTCTCCCCATGAGCTTGGCCTCCTAGTGAAGACAAACCGTCAGCCTGGGAACTGCACAGGGCTTGGGCCGGACAATTCACCTCATTTACGTCAATTCACGTCATTTCACATTTACCGGAGGCAGCCTCGGCATAACCCCTATGACGCTTGTTTAGAGGGAACCCATACTAAGACATATAAACTTCCAGTTAGACCCTACCCATAATCAGGTATTGTGGGGGTACTTGTTTATTGGAATGGTATCGCATCCGAACCCAACCATTAGTTTTTAACAAATTTACCAAGTTATTCATTTCATTCAAGTCATATTCACCTTCAAATCATTCAAAGTCATTTCCTTTCACAATGTTCCCATCTAGAGTAGTCAATTTTATTTATTTAGCACTAGCCACTAGTCATGAGGGGTGTTACTTAACTTATAAGCTTTTTAGGCTAAGTTTGATACTCTTGCTCTACTACATACTTAGACCAAAGTTAACTATAAAAGTAAGCTTTGATAAACAAAGTAAAAGCTTGAAGGGTAAAACTTAGGATGGGATCATTGCACATAAGGTAAGGGAAATGGTGCCTAGCTCAAGAGAGCTTTGCATTTGCAAGAATATTAGCTTGCCTTGGTTGGGGAATTGGTCAAAGTGGTCTTCTTCTCCTTGGAAGTAGACCTCCTCCTCCTCTTGATACTCCTCGGTACTAGCGTCTAAAATACGAATACGGGGTACACAATCATCATACCAAACTTATATACTAAACTAAGCACACACATGATTCACACAACTTAAACTAGCATCACACATTACTATTAAGTTGGTGGATGTGTTTTCTTATTTAAGAAAAATAATTTCCTCTCATACTAACTTAGGTGTTACTTCTAATTACTTAGAGAAATAATTTCCTCTCATTATCTTCTTAAGATTTAATTTCTCTCATGAATAATATGTGACCTAGGTTGACCAAAGTCAACCTCTTCACACTTATCATTTAAGAAAAATGATTTAAATGAGGTGAGCACCTTATACCTTTTAATCCTAACATGGTATAGTTTTAATATCATCAACAATTCATATGAGACCTATATGACCAGAGTCTCTACCTCATTTTGAATTGTTCATGACAAGATTTAACTGAGAGAAACATTCCCATATGATTTATTAATAGTTTTGGACAATACCTTTGACTAGAAATAGCCATATAGTCCTTTAATTAAACTCTGCCATGATCATTCAAAGTAAGCATGGCATATTTTTGCAGAAACAATTAGTACAAGTGTAATGTGATTTATAGGAGTTGGAATTAACTTAAAAGCATTTGTGGTTGATTTTTAATAATTTTTCTAAGGCAGAAAAGTCCCTGCCTTGTTTATTTTCCTACTTTAATTCTATAATAGATCTAGGGTTCAATCCAGTGGCATTGTGTAGATAAAATCCTAAGCTTTCCAAATATATAAAATTTGTAAAATTTGGCCAAGTAGATTTGTCCCTATTAAATTTTAAAGTTGACATCAGATTGATATATTTCTCTATTCTGGAAATTTGAATTTGAATTACGTGGGCTGGCGGGAAACTAATGGGCTGTGCAGAGAGAGAAAGGATTGGGCCGGCCCAGCTTCGCAGCAGGCCAGCTGACAGCGTGGGGGCCACCTGTCTGTGGGTTAAAACGAGCGAAGCGGTACGACGAATGCGAGCCGTGCGATTAGAAGCGCATCGCATGGTCGAGGGGGGGTCTTCTTCTCCGGCGAGAGGAGGACTTACTGGCGGCGGAGGTAGGGGGTCGGCGAGCTCGTCGGAGCTCCGGCGGTCATCGGCGGTGTGCGCAGGGACGTTGTCGTCGATGAGGAAGCCTACGGTAGCAGTTGCGTCGTCTGGGGCGGCTTCCTTCTCCGGCGATTGTTGGCGACGGTGAGCGGCGGTGATCTTGCAATTGGAGGTCTCCGGTGGCTAATCGAGCAGGTGTGGTGGTCGAGATGAGTCAGTGTGAGGAGGGGAAGCAGATGGTGTGCTCGGATTGAGGAGAGGGGTGCCCTTTTTATAGCTGCGGGAGGTGGCCGTGGTGCTCAAATGAGGTCAGCCATGGCGTCGGCGGTAGGGGGTCGCAGGGGCACTGGCGATGACGCTCGCTTGCAGGCGACGTCCTTGCGGTGTTGTAGCGCGTGATTGTGGGGAAAACGAGGGACGGACGCGACGGTGAGGTTGACGAGAGCTTGCAGGTCCGTGGCGAGTCGTGTCGACGGTGACGATGGCCACGGCGTTCCTGCGGTCAAACGACGATGTCTGCGAGTCTCCTGGAGGTCTGGCGCGTCTACTGGCGAGCGGCGCAGGCAAGTGGAGGCGAGACGCGTCGACGGTCGTCACGCTCTGGCGTGTCCAGGGTGCTCGCCGTGCGCGCACTGGCGCGTGCGTGTGCATGCCTGGGCGCTTCTGGCCACGTCGGGTTCTACCTGTTGCGATGCTATTTTTCGTCGAGGCAGGGTCTGGTCGTGCTCAGGAGAGTGAGAGGGAGTCGCTAGACATGGCAGGGCAGGCTGGAGAGGAAGGGTGAGGGCGATGGCACGAGCTGGCCATGCCATGCCACGGCATGGTCATGCTCTTGTCAATGTGAGCCAGCAGAGGTGATGGCAAGGGATGGAGATGGTGCAGGGAGGTGAGAGGAGGCTCCAGGGATGCAGAGAAGCTCAGGCTTGGACTTGGTCTCCTCACATTTTCAGTATGGGCACAATTAGATACCCTGCATAACAAGTGTTTGATGAAATGCCCGAAAGAAATTAATTTTTGAATTTTGCAAATCTTTTTGGTGGGTTGTATTCATATATTATTTGAAGTATATTGGTGGTGGTGGTGGTCAAAATGAAGTTGAATTGCAAAATCACATTTTGCATATGATCTTGAATTTTGTTTCAAAGTCTCCACTTGGCTTGCTTCTCATTTGAAATTGAGACAGAGTTTGGGGTGATGGTTTTGGGCAAAGTTGTTCTCCTTGATGTTGTCTTGGATGAGGTGCAAAGAGTTGGCCAAGTGTAGAAGAGAAATTTCAAAAACCAGGGGCTCAAAGTGGGTATCATGCTGAAATTTGCACAAGTGACCATAATCACATGTGAGCTCCAATTTGATTTAAATTTGATTTGAATTGAGTTTGATTGTTTCCCAAAAGTGTTAATAAGTGTTTAGTATCCATTTACAACCAATGGTGCAAACCAAAAGGGTCTAGATTAAAGATTTGTAAAAATGGCCTAAGCCATATGTATGTGTTGAATTGATTTTTATAATTTCTTTTCTATTTTCTTTTTCTTTGTCTTTGGATGATCAAGGGATCATGGTTAGGGTTTTAGTGTAAGTGTGATCACACAAGCAAGCATCATGGCAAAATGCACACTCAATTAATTAATAAGGTGATCTATATGCATAGCCCTATATGATGATAAAAAGTTTTTGTTAGTTCTCACTTTTGTATTTTGGAAGCTTTCTTTCTTCTTTTATTGAAAAGTTGGGATGTTACAAACCCTTCCCCTTACAAAAGATCTCGTCCCGAGATCTAAAGAAAACTAGGTACAAAAGAGATCTGGGTATTCCTTCTTCATGTCTTCTTCGCGCTCCCAAGTGGCTTCTTCTTCGGTGTGGTTGCTCCATTGAATCTTCAGGAACTTGATACTCCTGGTGCGGGTGGTCCTGAAAGCTTCTTCAAGGATGCGAATAGGCACTTCACGGTATGTTAGATCCTTGTTGATATCAATGGCTCTGTGGTCGATGTTCTTGAACAGTTCGGTCTTCTCCGGCACTTCCAGGCACTTCCGAAGTAGGGAGATGTGAAACACATTGTGCACAGCCGCCATTTCTTTTGGTAGTTCCAGTTGATAAGACACTTCTCCTCGGCGACTCAGGACTTTGAAGGGTCCAACATATCGGGGTGCAAGCTTTCCTTTCAGCTGAAATCTCTGCATTCCTTTGAGGGGTGACACCTTGAGGTAAACAAAATCTCCGATCTCGAAGGTCATCTCTCGGCGTCTCTTGTTGGCGTAACTCTTCTGTCTTGACTGAGCAGTCTTGAGGTACTCGCGGATCTTGTGCACTTTCTCTTTAGCTTCTCGAAGAACATCCGGTCCAAAGACTTGGCTTTCTCCGACTTCCGACCAATTCAGAGGGGTACGGCATTTCCTTCCGTACAGGCTTCAAAGGGGGCCATCTGTAAGCTAGCTTGATAATCGTTGTTGTACGAGAATTCTGCATAAGGCAAGCAGTCTTCCCACTTGGATCCATATTCCAGACAGGCTCTCAACATATCTTCGAGTATTTGGTTGACTCTCTCAGTCTGTCCGTCATCTGGGGTGATAAGCGTGCTGAAATTCAGACGGTTCCTAGTCCTTCATGTACTTTCGGAATCTTGAGGTGAATTGAGATCCTCTATCTGACACAATTGACTTCGGGGTTCCGTGCAGGGCGACTATTCTTGAAATGTATAGCTCAGCTAACTTGGGGCCTTGATAGGTGGTCTTGACAGGGATAAAATGGGCTACCTTGGTCAATCTGTCGACCACGACCCAGATAGAATCATTCCCTTTGCTCGATTTGGGCAGTCCAGTGATAAAGTCCATTCCTACCGAGTCCCACTTCCATTCCGGAATCTGTAAGGGTTGCAACAGTCCTGCGGGGCGTTGATGTTCGGCTTTGACTCTCTGACAGATATCACACTTGGCGATGTAGCTCCCGATTTCTCGCTTCATTCCATGCCACCAAAATTGTTCCTTCAAATCTTGGTACATCTTGGTACCTCCGGGGTGAATAGAGTATAGGGTGTCGTGGGCTTCCTTCAGATGACTTGCTTCAATTCTGAATCTGACGGCACACATAGGCGACCGTTGTACCAAAGTACTCCTTCTTCATCTTCGGTGAATCCCGGTCCCCTGCAGCAATTTGGCTCTTGATTCCATCAATGCTGGCATTTCCCTTCGGGCTTCTTTGATCTGGCTAATCAAGGTAGGTTGCAGCTCTATGCTGGCTAGGTATCCTTCGCTAACTAGCTCCACCTAAACTCTCAAATTCCTACAGGCTAGGTTGTTCTCTGCGCTATCATGGAGTTCACACATGGCTGTCTACTCAAAGCATCCGCTACCACATTGGCCTTGCCGGGTGGTAGTGAATTTCCAGGTCATAATCCTTTATTAATTCTATCCATCTTCTCTGCCTCATGTTCAGCCTCCTTCTGGGTGAAAATATACTTCAGCTCTTGTGATCCGAATAGATCTCGCATCGATTACCCATGAGGTAGTGACGCCATACTTTCAAAGCTAAAACTACGGCTGCAAGCTCGAGGTCATGGGTTGGATAGTTCTCATGTTGCTTCAGTTGCCGGACAGATAAGATATCACCTTGCCTTCTTGCATCAACACACATCCAAGACCAATCTTGGATGCATCACAATAGACGTCGAATGGCTTGGTGATGTCCGGCATGATTAGGATTGGGGCTGTGGTTAGTCTTGCCTTAAGCTGCTGAAAGCTCTCTTCACACTTATCAGTCCATTCAAACTTCTTGTCCTTCTTCAACAGTTGTGTCATTGGCCTCGCAATGCTTGAAAATCCTTCAACAAATCTGCGGTAATATCCCGCTAATCCAAGAAATGCACGGACCTCGGTCTGAGTGGTTGGGGCTTTCCATTCTTCAACTGTTTTGATTTTTGCGGGATCTACAGCAATTCCTCCTGCAGACAAGATATGTCCCAGGAATCCTACTTCCTTCAACCAAAGCTCGCACTTGCTGAACTTGGCGTACAACTTGTGCTGCCTAAGGGTTTCTAGGATAATTTCCAAATGTTGCTCATGTTCTTCTTCGGATTTGGAGTAGATAAGGATGTCGTCGATGAAGACCACGACAAACTTATCCAAAAAGCTCATGAAGATCTTATTCATGAGGTTCATGAAGTAAGCAGGGGCATTGGTTAATCCAAACGACATGACATTGTATTCATACAATCCATATCCGTGGTAAAGGCAGTCTTAGGAATATCTGTTGCACGGATCTTCAGCTGATGATAACCAGTCCTAAGATCAATCTTAGAGAACACTCTGGCACCGGTCAATTGGTCAAACAGGTCTTCTATTTTTGGCAAGGGGTATTTGTTCTTGATGGTGACATCGTTAAGCTTACGGTAATCCGTACATAAACGAGTGGCACCGTCCTTCTTATCCACAAACAAAACTGGTGATCTCCAGGTGATGCACTGGTTGGATTAAACCTTTGGCTAGCATATCATCCAGTTTCTTCTTCAGCTCCACTAACTCGCCGGGTTCATACTATAGGCTCGTTGGGCTATAGGTCCTGTTCCGGGATTAACTCAATGATAAACTCGATATCCCGATCTGGGGCATACCGGTAGACCATCGGAAACACATCGGGTATCGATAGACGACCTGATCTGATCCAAAGTTGGCTTGGCTAAACTCTGGTTGCAGGTGAACTTTCTTTTCAGATATGTGCTCCACTAATATTCCGGTGCTACTAGTCATGGTGATGGCCTTCTTGGCACAGTCAATCAATCCATGGTGTTTGGACATCCAGTCCATACCCAATACTACTTCCAAACCTTTGGCTCCCAACACAATTAAGTTTGCATAAAAATCTATTTCGTGAATTCTGATAGGCACATCCTTGCAAATTTTTCTAGCTTTGGTTGTTGACCCAGGTATTTGAATTACCATAACATGTTTCAAACTGATGGGTTGAATTTTACTGGTGCATGCAAAATCTTCAGTGACAAACGAATGTGATGCTCCAGAATCAAACAACACTCTGGCAGGTACTGAGTTGACAGAAAACATACCCAGTACGACGTCGGGTGCTTCCTGTGCTTCTTCCGTACTCATGTGAAAGAGGCGGCCGTTGCGGTTGTTGGGGTTGTTGGGGGTGAACTTCTTGCCGGTGGAGACACGGCGTTGCTGCTGAGCAGGTGCAGCGGTGTTGGGGTTGGTCTTGGCTAGCTTCTTGGGGCACTCATTGGAGTAGTGTCCCACTGTTCCACATTCATAACAAGTCACTGTTGACTTGTCCTTGGGTGCGACGGGGATGGCGTTGCTCCCAGTCCTTGGAGCGGCATTGGGGTTGTTGTTGACAGGGGCTCTCATCGGCGCACGGTTGAAGTTGTTGTGGTGGTTGACATGGGGGTTGCTGTTGCTATGGTGGCCTCCTGGCCTTGGGTTTCCTCCACTCCGGTTTTGAAAACCGGACGTGACATCAGTGCGCGCTTGTTGTTTCTTGGGGCAAAACCTCCGCTTGAGCCGGGGCGATACCTTGGGGTATTGCTGGGCCCACTCTGGTGCATCATGCGGCGTTTGCGGTTCTCATTTGCTTGGTGAAGTTTGCCCTCCATCTGGATGGCAGAATCCACCAGGGCTTCTAGGTCGGCGAAGGGGATGTTGACTAAGACTGTCTGCATCTCGTCGTGCAGACCGTTCAGGAATCTCTCCTTCCGCTTCTCGGTGGTGTCGGTTTCATCGGGGGCATACCTTGACAGGGTCAAGAACCTATCGCGGTATTCTACCACCGACATCCGGCCTTGCTTGAGTTCCCGGAACTCATCCCTCATTTTCTTGATCAAACTCGGGTGCACGTGGTACTTGCTGAACTTGAGCTTGAAATCAGCCCAAGTCATGATCTGTCCGGCGTTCATGGCACGGGTGCTGGTCCACCAAGCTCTTGCTGGTCCTGCTAAGTAGTGCGTGGCAAACAACACTTTCTCGTTGGCATCAACTCCAGCTACTTCTAAGTTATTCTCCATCGTCTGAAGCCAATCATCGGCATCCAGAGGTTCTTCAGTCTTGCTGAAAACAGGCGGGTTGGTGTTCTAGAAGTTCTTGAGCTTTGATCCGGAGTGATCATGGTTTCCATGGCCCTGATTGGCGATCTGTTGCAGTGCTGTTATGTTGGCTTGCCTTTCAGCTCTGTCATTCTCTCTATCTGCCATCAGGGTTTGCAGCATTTGCATCATAACATCTTGATTTGCGTTGCGAGTCGGAGGGGCCATCTGAACATGTAGATAGATCATGAGATAAGAGGGAATTTTTCTATGGCTTGTTTTGGGTAAGTTTAAAACATTTAAAACTTGAATTCTTTTGATGATGAACATAACACACAAATATTCATTCATTCCTTCATTCATATCTTACAAATTAACACACCAAACCAATGGTTTTAAGAACCATTCTTCTCATGCTACGATACAACGGACGGGATACAAACTCACACCTACACATGTGAACTAGTGCAACTACTCCTCATCATCATCCACATCGATCGGGATGAAGTCATCTTCTCCGGCCTCCAGGAACTCGTAGTCCTCAACATCAGTGTTCTCATCTTCCTCAAAATCATCATCCTCACTCATGAAGGCTTCTCCTCCCTGAATGTCTTCTCCTTCCTCTTCCATCTCCCTCAGCTGGTCCTCTTGGGCCTTGACAGTGGCCTCCAAGGATATTATCGCGGAGGCGCGCAATGGTAGCGTCCTTCTTGGCACGCTGCTGGAGTGACTTGCGGTCCTTCGCAAGCATCTGGATAGCATCGGCATGCTGAGCCAGTTGGAGGTGAGTCTGGTTGGCGTAGACACGAGAGTTGTCCAGCTCCTTCTGGGTCTCGTGCAGCATAAAGTCCAGGTGCTCCACGTGGTACTTCAACACCGGGTGTGATGATAGTGCCATGGGTCCTCCAATGGAGTCATGCCTTGCAAAGTGAGCAAAGCGAGTCCCCTGGAGCTCAGTCACGTGCTGTCCGCACAGACGGGCAAGTGCTTCCTGAAGAGCACGAGCGAGTCCGTCCAGCCAGTTGCTTTCCCTGATGGAAAAGAGGATCCTCTCAGAAGTAGGAGGCTCCATCTTGCCCCTCAGATCAGCGGTGATAACCCACTGAAGTTCCCCTCCGGGCTGGTCGTTGACTTCCGTTCCGTAGAACTCCGGGTGCGGGCGATCAAGAAGGTTAGACAAAGCGTCCAAGTCCCTCTCGAAAACTAGGTCCCCACCCTTGCCCAGCTGGTAAAACTTGGTGTTGGCCTCCATCTGAAAGTGAATTGGATGAGTAAGTTAGAGAAGTGAAGCAAGTGTGGCAAAATTTTATGTAGATTTATAAGGAAGAGTATGACTTCTTATTTTGGAAAAGATCTCAAGGAAAAGAAAGTGAATAAGTTGTTTCAGAAATATTCACTTCATTGGTTTTTGAAACTAAGTTTTTCAGAACGTCCATTCTAACTAGGGTCTCCTAAGGTCAAACAATGGCTCTGATACCAACTTGTCAACACCCGACTTTTTAAGTCCAGATGCCTATTATGTCATTCATCGCAATCCCAGGAATAGTGTTGTTGCGAGACATAATAGTTGATATCATAAGTCATCATTCATTACAATCCATCATTGTCTTACAAAAGGGGGTCACATGATCCAATATTACAATAATAGTTGATCTATTGATCAACGAACATTACAAGTAGCGGAAGCGTAATAGGAGTGGACTATCTAGTTCCACAGGCCAACGCTTGACGTTAGGCAAACTCCTAGTTGTTGTAGACGTCCTGCTGGCCTTCATCTTCATACTGCTGCTCCTCTTCATATTCTGGCCATTTGAATAGCCAGGGACACAGCCGTGAGTACTTTAAAGTACTCGCAAACTAATACTATGGTAATTACTATCAATTTTATTAAGGGGATACTAAGCTCTAGGTTTATTTGCATAAAGCCAATTTTAGTTCATAAGTATTTCATAAAGACTCTTCATATGCTAACTAACTCAAGTGGGAACATTAGTGTCATTCCCACAACTCAGTTGTGTTTCAAATTCAAGTCACCATTTCAAATTCATCCCTCATTTTTAAGAAGAGATCTAATGACGGAACAGTATGGCCTTTCCAATCGTCCGTAACCGTGGACACGGCTATTCGAATAGCTTTACACTCTGCAGAGGTTGCACACTTGTGCCACAACATTTGATTACATCCGTCAGGGATAACCCTGAATATTCGTAACTCAGTACGCGGATCATCAACCCTAACCTTTCACTTACACATCCTAGTATAGGCACCTCTCCCCATGAGCTTGGCCTCCTAGTGAAGACAAACCGTCAGCCTGGGAACTGCACAGGGCTTGGGCCGGACAATTCACCTCATTTACGTCAATTCACGTCATTTCACATTTACGGAGGCAGCCTCGGCATAACCCCTATGACGCTTGTTTAGAGGGAACCCATACTAAGACATATAAACTTCAGTTAGACCCTACCCATAATCGGTATTGTGGGGGTACTTGTTTATTGGAATGGTATCGCATCCGAACCCAACCATTAGTTTTTAACAAATTCACCAAGTCATTCATTTCATTCAAGTCATATTCACCTTCAAATCATTCAAAGTCATTTCCTTTCACAATGTTCCCATCTAGAGTAGTCAATTTTATTTATTTAGCACTAGCCACTAGTCATGAGGGGTGTTACTTAACTTATAAGCTTTTTAGGCTAAGTTTGATACTCTTGCTCTACTACATACTTAGACCAAAGTTAACTATAAAAGTAAGCTTTGATAAACAAAGTAAAAGCTTGAAGGGTAAAACTTAGGATGGGATCATTGCACATAAGGTAAGGGAAATGGTGCCTAGCTCAAGAGAGCTTTGCATTTGCAAGAATATTAGCTTGCCTTGGTTGGGGAATTGGTCAAAGTGGTCTTCTTCTCCTTGGAAGTAGACCTCCTCCTCTTGATACTCCTCGGTACTAGCGTCTAAAATACGAATACGGGGTACACAATCATCATACCAAACTTATATACTAAACTAAGCACACACATGATTCACACAACTTAAACTAGCATCACACATTACTATTAAGTTGGTGGATGTGTTTTCTTATTTAAGAAAAATAATTTCCTCTCATACTAACTTAGGTGTTACTTTTAATTACTTAGAGAAATAATTTCCTCTCATTATCTTCTTAAGATTTAATTTCTCTCATGAATAATATGTGACCTAGGTTGACCAAAGTCAACCTCTTCACACTTATCATTTAAGAAAAATGATTTAAATGAGGTGAGCACCTTATACCTTTTAATCCTAACATGGTATAGTTTTAATATCATCAACAATTCATATGAGACCTATATGACCAGAGTCTCTACCTCATTTTGAATTGTTCATGACAAGATTTAACTGAGAGAAACATTCCCATATGATTTATTAATAGTTTTGGACAATACCTTTGACTAGAAATAGCCATATAGTCCTTTAATTAAACTCTGCCATGATCATTCAAAGTAAGCATGGCATATTTTTGCAGAAACAATTAGTACAAGTGTAATGTGATTTATAGGAGTTGGAATTAACTTAAAAGCATTTGTGGTTGATTTTTAATAATTTTTCTAAGGCAGAAAAGTCCCTGCCTTGTTTATTTTCCTACTTTAATTCTATAATAGATCTAGGGTTAAATCCAGTGGCATTGTGTAGATAAAATCCTAAGCTTTCCAAATATATAAAATTTGTAAAATTTGGCCAAGTAGATTTGTCCCTATTAAATTTTAAAGTTGACATCAGATTGATATATTTCTCTATTCTGGAAATTTGAATTTGAATTACGTGGGCTGGCGGGAAACTAATGGGCTGTGCAGAGAGAGAAAGGATTGGGCCGGCCCAGCTTCGCAGCAGGCCAGCTGACAGCGTGGGGGCCACCTGTCTGTGGGTTAAAACGAGCGAAGCGGTACGACGAATGCGAGCCGTGCGATTAGAAGCGCATCGCATGGTCGAGGGGGGGTCTTCTTCTCCGGCGAGAGGAGGACTTACTGGCGGCGGAGGTAGGGGGTCGGCGAGCTCGTCGGAGCTCCGGCGGTCATCGGCGGTGTGCGCAGGGACGTTGTCGTCGATGAGGAAGCCTACGGTAGCAGTTGCGTCGTCTGGGGCGGCTTCCTTCTCCGGCGATTGTTGGCGACGGTGAGCGGCGGTGATCTTGCAATTGGAGGTCTCCGGTGGCTAATCGAGCAGGTGTGGTGGTCGAGATGAGTCAGTGTGAGGAGGGGAAGCAGATGGTGTGCTCGGATTGAGGAGAGGGGTGCCCTTTTTATAGCTGCGGGAGGTGGCCGTGGTGCTCAAATGAGGTCAGCCATGGCGTCGGCGGTAGGGGGTCGCAGGGGCACTGGCGATGACGCTCGCTTGCAGGCGACGTCCTTGCGGTGCTGTAGCGCGTGATTGTGGGGAAAACGAGGGACGGACGCGACGGTGAGGTTGACGAGAGCTTGCAGGTCCGTGGCGAGTCGTGTCGACGGTGACGATGGCCACGGCGTTCCTGCGGTCAAACGACGATGTCTGCGAGTCTCCTGGAGGTCTGGCGCGTCTACTGGCGAGCGGCGCAGGCAAGTGGAGGCGAGACGCGTCGACGGTCGTCACGCTCTGGCGTGTCCAGGGTGCTCGCCGTGCGCGCACTGGCGCGTGCGTGTGCATGCCTGGGCGCGTCTGGCCACGTCGGGTTCTACCTGTTGCGATGCTATTTTTCGTCGAGGCAGGGTCTGGTCGTGCTCAGGAGAGTGAGAGGGAGTCGCTAGACATGGCAGGGCAGGCTGGAGAGGAAGGGTGAGGGCGATGGCACGAGCTGGCCATGCCATGCCACGGCATGGTCATGCTCTTGTCAATGTGAGCCAGCAGAGGTGATGGCAAGGGATGGAGATGGTGCAGGGAGGTGAGAGGAGGCTCCAGGGATGCAGAGAAGCTCAGGCTTGGACTTGGTCTCCTCACATTTTCAGTATGGGCACAATTAGATACCCTGCATAACAAGTGTTTGATGAAATGCCCGAAAGAAATTAATTTTTGAATTTTGCAAATCTTTTTGGTGGGTTGTATTCATATATTATTTGAAGTATATTGGTGGTGGTGGTGGTCAAAATGAAGTTGAATTGCAAAATCACATTTTGCATATGATCTTGAATTTTGTTTCAAAGTCTCCACTTGGCTTGCTTCTCATTTGAAATTGAGACAGAGTTTGGGGTGATGGTTTTGGGCAAAGTTGTTCTCCTTGATGTTGTCTTGGATGAGGTGCAAAGAGTTGGCCAAGTGTAGAAGAGAAATTTCAAAAACCAGGGGCTCAAAGTGGGTATCATGCTGAAATTTGCACAAGTGACCATAATCACATGTGAGCTCCAATTTGATTTAAATTTGATTTGAATTGAGTTTGATTGTTTCCCAAAAGTGTTAATAAGTGTTTAGTATCCATTTACAACCAATGGTGCAAACCAAAAGGGTCTAGATTAAAGATTTGTAAAAATGGCCTAAGCCATATGTATGTGTTGAATTGATTTTTATAATTTCTTTTCTATTTTCTTTTTCTTTGTCTTTGGATGATCAAGGGATCATGGTTAGGGTTTTAGTGTAAGTGTGATCACACAAGCAAGCATCATGGCAAAATGCACACTCAATTAATTAATAAGGTGATCTATATGCATAGCCCTATATGATGATAAAAAGTTTTTGTTAGTTCTCACTTTTGTATTTTGGAAACTTTCTTTCTTCTTTTATTGAAAAGTTGGGATGTTACAACATGTATACTACAAAAATTACTACAGTGCATATATAAAACTGGGACATTTGTGATTGGTGTGTCACTTGCCTTGGTGAGATGAGGAGTTGGTACACTCTTCACAGAAACACTCGTTGCAATCAGCACAACCACAATCTACAAACAAAATTTTCACTCCATAAACTTATAGCAACATATAGACACCACAAATAAATTATGGATGCAATATGTGGATTAAACATGAACAACACACTTATCATGTTCTCTGGTTTTCAACTATATGCATGATGCCATGGCAAAATTTTAGTGTTGAATTAATAATTAAAAACATTTTCTAACACTAGGAAAAGATCTACAACACTAAACAAATACTACAAAGGAATTATATAGGCCACATTTTTTTTTTCTTGTTCTAATGCTACTGTACAGAGGGTGCAAATCTCTGCTAATAGCAAAGGAATTACTTAAAAATATTTTGTAGAACTATTTATATAGCCAAAATACTCTATTTGAGTTTCTGCAAAAACTGTGTAAAAATATGATGCAAAAGTGCAATATATGTGTCTACTATATTCTACACATTTTTATGAATTCATGGATATAAAGTTTGCTAAATTTGGATAAACGAAACTAAAGATATGATTTTTTCGAAGTTTCTATGTTTCCCTGACCAAAATATCCGAAAACAGAAATGGATATGACAAGTGGCGGAATCTGGTTGGTCAATACCCCTTCGTTTAATTGATCAGATTTGGGCCTTAGGATCAACATCCTGTGGTTGCAAGTGAATTGAACAAAGGTGAGAGAAAAAAAAAGAACATGAACGCAGCTACGTACAGACTAGTTCCTGGAACACCTTCGTGCGACATCGGCATTGCCAATTCTAGGCTCTGTACAAAAGATTTGATCATGGTGAGTTATACCAGCTGAAGCGCGCCGTCGAGAAGAGATGGTGAAGAAAACGTGGACGTCGGGTTCGCCGGAGTCCCTCGCCGGAAAACTGTCCCGCGGATGTGCTCACAGACGAAGATGGCGCCGTCGCTGTGGTGCACCAAAAATCACGAAACAAAGTCTGAGATGTTCGCAAGGAATAAATAAGATGTTTGGAAGAAACTAGAGATCAAAAGGTGGACCGTGCTCACCGCAATCGACGATTTACCGCGACGGTACTGCGGACATGCGAAGCCAAATTCGAGCAGCCTGGTGGCTCTCAGGATGTGCCGTTTGGGGGGAAATGAATAGGAGGGTGTGGGCCTTAAGTAGGAACAAACGGTGCATCAAATGGTGCCTTAAAACGCCCGGAATCAATTGGAGATGAAACGTTCCAAACGGAAAACGCACGCAGTCATGTGTCTCCGTTCGTGGCTGGAGCTTGATGGTGATCCTAGGTGGCAGCAGGCCCCACGTCTCAGCAGAAAGAAGAAAGAAAAAGAAACGAGCACGCTGGACTGCTGCTGCGTCCCGTACGTGAGTTTGGCTGGGGCGCTAGGCTGACTCGTTTGCTTGGCCAAGTCCCGTTGGCTTCCTTTCTTTTTATTTTTATTTTCCAATTTTCTTTTCTTTTTCTTGTTTTAGTATTTGGAAATAATTTGAAAACCGAATTTGATCAAAAGTTACTCAAACTAAGTCAGAAAAAATACAAATAAAATTTCAGCGGATTCCTTATTCAATGAAGAATATTTTGGAACCATTTTTAAAACATTTTGAAAATTTTGAATTTGGCACATAGGCCTATATGGCTTTATTTGCATTACTTCGGGTTTTAGGTTTCTTTAACAAAATTTAAAATTTTATTCAAGTTTTTCGTAGGGAATGCAACGATGTCATGATGCTTATGAATGCAATGTATGTTTTTGAAAACTCCATTTTTGGGAAATAGTTTTAAGTAACACCAAATTTTTTATTTCATTGTAAATTTTAAATCAAGACAACCAACCAAGCTTAAATTTTATTTTTATTTCACATTCCAAAATTTAGAAAATTTTGGGATGTGACAGCTTTTAATCATATTGTGTGTGTGGGAGAGCTCCGTAATAAGATGCGCCAGAAAGCCATCGGCCATCGCATCTCTAAATAACCACAACAGCTACTCTTTTGCAAGCCACATATTGACTATTGCTATTAAGGGTTTTACCCCGTGGTTATCGATATGAGCTTGCTGAGTCCCTCTTATCCCCCTCATCCATGTGTTAAAGTACCGATCCGGTAATGTCACTTCTCGCTGTTCAGTTTACCACACTTCAAAGGGTAGTTCCCTCTCGAGACCATAAGGCAAATATTACATGGTGCATAACACATAATATCAATAGAGAGAACTGTCAACACCCGGATTTTTAAGTCCAGATGCCTATTATGCCATACATCGCAATCCCAGGAATATTGTTTTTGCGAGACATAATAGATTGATATCACAACACATCATTCATTACAAACCATAATCGTCTTACAATAAAGGATCACATGATCCAGTCTTACAACATAGTTGATCTAATGATCAATTACAAAACACATAGCGGAAGCGAAGTAGCGGTCCATCTGTCTTTCAGGCAACTTTTGACGTCAGGAGTAGTCCTAGTTATCATAGACGTCCCGCTGTCCATCTTCACGACTGGTGCTCCTCTTCATAGTCTGGCCATTTGAATAGCCAGGGACAAAGCCATGAGTACTTTAAAGTACTCGCAAACCAATACTAGTGTAAGCACTATCAACTATAGTAATGGGGTTCTAAGCTCTAGGTTCATTTGCGTAAAGCCAATTTTATTTCATAAGCACTTAGTAGTAGAAGACTCTTTATTTGTCTAACTAACTCAAGTGGGAACATTAGTGTCATTCCCACAACTCTGTTGTGATCAAGTCAAATTCACCTTTCAAGTTTAAGTCACCAGTCATAAGTCACATTTTGAAAATAGTCTGATGACGGAACAATATGGCCTTTCCAACCGTCCTTAACCGTGGACGCGGCTATTCGAATAGTTTTACACTCTGCAGAGGTCGCACACTTTTGCCACAACATTTGCAATAATCCGTCAGGGTTAACTGGCCCTGATTTATCACACTCCGTGTGCGGACTACCAACCATAACCTTTCACTTACATACCCTAGTATAGGCACCTCTCCCCATGAGCTTGGCCTCCCAGTGAAGACAAACGGTCAGCCTGGGAACTGCACAGGCTTGGGCCGGACATTTACCTCATTTCACGTCATTTCACATCATTTCTTTTGTTGTAGAGGCAGCTTTCGGCATAACCCCGATGACGCTTGTTTAGAGGGAACCCATACTAGGATACATAAACTTTCAGTTAAGCCCTACCCATATCAGGTATTGTGGAGGTACACAAAAATTGGAATGGTATCGCATCCGAACCCAACCATCAGTTTTTGTAAAACTCACCATGTCATTCACAGTTCACATTCACCTTCAAAATCTTTCAATAGAATGACTCCTCATTCCAAGGTTTTCAAAGTCATGTCATTTCACATGTTCCCATCTAAAGTAGTCAAATTTTATTTATTAGCACTAGCAACTAGTCATGAGGGGTGCTAACTAGCTTTGATTGTTCTAGGCTAACTTCGATACTCTTGTAGTACTCTATCTCTAGACCAAAGTTAACTATAAAGGTAAGTTATAATAATCAAAGTAAAAGCTTGTAAGAATAAAACTTGGGATGGGATCATGAAGCATAAAGTAATTGGTAAGTGTTCCTTGCTCTAGTAGAGCTTTGCACTTTGCAAGAATATTAGCTTGCAACAATATAACTTGCATTAGTCTAGCTTGCCTTGATTGGGGTAGTGATCAAAGTTCTCTTCTTCTTCCTCTTGGTAGAAAACCTCCTCTTCTTGATAGTCTCCGGTACTAGCGTCTATAAACGAATACGAGGATACAATCACCAATCAAGGCTAGACTAATCACACAAATGGTTCACACAAGCTATTCTAGCATTCCCACATTATTAACATGTTGGTTGACTTTGTTTTCTTGTAAAGAAAATAATTTCCTCTCATTACAAATATTAATTAATGTTTCTATTTATTTCTTTGGGAAAATAATTTCCTCTTATTGAATCTTGTTAAGATTTAATTTCCTCAAATACTAAGGTATGAACACATGTTGACCAAGGTCAACACTTCACACTTATTATTTGAGAAACATGACTTAAATGAGGGAATACCCTCATGCAATTTATTACTATCTTATTAATAATTTAATATCATCAATTCATACAACATGAGGTTTATTTGACTAAGGTCACTACCTCATGTTGAATTACTTGAGACAAAGATTGAAATGAGACCAATACATCTCATATGATTTAATAAGTAGTTGTGAACAATTTAAATACTACTATGGCAATCATTTAATATTCTCAAATGTGCAATTATGAGACCAAGCCACAAGGGTCATCACATTACTTCATACCACTTGGGAAGATGATTTAAATGAGGTGCTACACCTCATAGATTTGAAATCCTAAATTTGGAAATAATTTAAATGGGCTAGTATTGACTACATAGCCAATTCTGGATTCTAGACCATGATCATATGAAACAACTATAGTATTTTATTACATAATAAATTAGACAACATCAAATGTGATTTATGAGAGTTGGAATCACTTCAAAATAGTTTATGGTTGATTTTAGATATTTATTTGAAGTTTGAAAAGTTACTGAAGTGTCATTTTTATTGTAGAGGATCTAGAATGAATTTTTAATTGAAACCAGTGGGATTAGTTAGATCATTTCATAAGCTTTCTAGAACATTTTGAATCAATAGGTTTGGATTTGTAAATTTGAAACTATTTAAATTCTAGCAATGCATCAGTATTGAATTCAAACTAAAATTATTTATTCGCATTTAAATTGACGGGCTTAGGCGGGAAATGCTAACGGGCCGCAGAGGGGTTAAACGGGCCAGCCCAGTGGGCGGCCAAGCTGGACGAGAGGGGACTGACGGCGGGGTCCACTGTCAGCCAGTGTTTCCCCAGCCCGAATCGGTACGCGAGGAGGGCCGTCGGATTAAAAGGCGGATCGACGGGTGAGAGTTGTCCTCTTCCTCAACAGGGCTTGCCGGAGACCTAACCCTACCGGCGGCCAGACTAGGGGGTCGGGGAGCTACCTGGCACTACTAGGGAAAAGCCTATAGGTGGAGGCAAGTGGTGCCGGCGCACCACCTTGGACATGCGCCGGTGGAAAGGGTTGCCGGCGCACCACATTTCAGACGCGCCGGCGATGAAGGGCTACTCCCGGCGCACCTCGTAAGGGCTCGCAGGCGCTATTTCCTGCATGGCCCCGGCCGATTCGGGCCAGGCCCAGGAATCATTGCCGGCGCACCGCCTGGGGTGCGCCGGTGGAGAATTTGCTATTGCGCGCACTGGGCCGGTGCGCCGGCAATGATTCTTGGGCCTGGCCCGGGGGTGATATAGCCGAAAGGGGTATATGTTGCCGGCGCACCATGGTCCGGTGCGCCGGCAATAACCTGGGAGTTATTTCAGCCACCAACCAGCACACTCACTCACACACTCACTACACTCCACTTCTCCACACAAACCCGAGCCTTCTCCCAACCCAGCTCATTTTTGCCCATTTCTATCCCCAATTTCACCAATTTGACCAAACAAAATCATATTTTTTGAGCAAATCTTCCCTTCCTACATGCATCTCCCACATCCCCCTATGTAGATCTAGATCTACTATCCCGCATTGACCGCTCAATCTAGATCTAGATCTAGAAAGTCGGCTTCCATACGCCATTATCGCGGCGCGTCGTCTCGATCTTATCGCCAAATATATCAAACAAATAGGTGATTAATGAACAAATTAAGGAATGTAATCAATGTATGTTGGACATTTGAAGAAAAGCTCTCGTGTGTGTGGCATATATATATGTTGTGCTTGTGCTTGTGTGTGTGTTGGCGTTGAAAATGAGTTGCCAACGTTGCGCCGAAATGTTGATTCTTCAAGTTTCCGTTTCGGCACATTTCTGGCGCTCCTATGTCCTACCGTGTAGGAAGGTCATGCCGAAATTTTCCGTGAAAACTACCGACGGATGCATGGTTCTAATGAATTATGTAATCTTACCATGCAGGCGAGAATGGTTATCGAGATGAGTGAAAGCATCGTGATGAGATATCTGAAACACGCGATCATCGACATGTATGAAAATAAACGCACGGAGGTATTGTGTCCGTGCCGGAGATGCAAACGAGGGAAATGGTTTGACCCGTATTCAGGAAAATTGCAGGGGCACCTGCTCACTAATGGTTTCATGCATGGACACACTCAATGGATGAGCGATGATGGCGCGGAGGTCAATGGGGCGACGGCAGCAGGTGGTAATAATGGCCGGCAAGAAGGAGGGCATCATGACATTGATGACGATGAAGAGTTTGTCGCAGAAGACGATAACCTTGACGACGATAATAACCTTGACGATGACAATAACCTTGACGACGACGAAGAGGTGCCGCTAGCTTCAGTCGTGCGGGACCCTCATCTTCAAGATCTGCTTCTCGAAAAGACGAAGGGCGCCAAGCGGAAATCAAAGCTTGAGCAACTGGAGATAGACTCGAATACTCCGTTGTACGACTCAGGTCGCGGGTTGGGGGAGTCTCGCTTGAGAGTAGCTCTCGATGTGCTGCAGATGAAGGCGAAACACGGATGGACGGACACAAGCGTCGACGACATCCTGGAATACGTGAAAGATCTCCTTCCTGCCGGGAACACGTGTCCTGGTAGTCTAGCCGAGGCCAAGAGAATCACGTGCCCTCTCGACTTACCCCACGAAAAGTATCACGCCTGCATCAACGACTGTATCATGTATCGCAAGGAGCACGTGGACAAGACCAAATGTCCTGTGTGTGAGGCTGAACGGTACAAGAAAGGGAAGAAGAAAGCTCCTCGGAAAGTTGTGTGGTACTTCCCGCTCGCCCCCGGCTGCAACGGTTCTACGCGGACCGCAAGGAAGCAAAGCTCATGCGCTGGCACGCTGAAAGAAAGGAGGCAGTGTTGAATGATGAAGATCGGATTGAGCACCCAGTGCTGACACACCCTTCGGATGCAAGCCAGTGGAAAGCATTAGACAATGAATTCGGAAGTTTTGGGGCAGAACCCAGAAACATCAGGTTGGGTGCGAGCACGGACGGATTCAATCCGTTCGGAAACCAGAGCAGCACACATAGCACATGGCCCGTGTTTGTATGGATCTACAACCTCCCGCCCTGGCTGTGCATGAAGAGGAAGTACATACAGATGAGTATGCTAATTCAAGGGCCGACACAGCCAGGAAACGATATCAACATGTATCTCGAACTATTAAAGGAGGAGCTTGAAACGTTGTGGGCGGAGGAAGGGGTAGATACATGGGACGCCGTCGCGGAAGAATATTTCCCTTTGAGAGCCGCGTTGATCACGACGGTGCAGGACTACCTCGGATACGGTTACATTTCGTGCCAGGTGTGCCATGGACACAAGGCATGTGTCAGGTGCATGGAAGAGACGATGTTTTTGCAGCTTGGTAAGGATCCCGGCTCTTCGAAAACAGTTTACATGGGGCATCGAAGGTGGCTACAGAAGACTGACCCGTGGAGAAAGCGTGGAGATCTGTTCGATGGTACAAATGAACCCCGAGGACCTCCACGGAAGAAGAGCGGCGAAGAGATCGATACATTACTGAAAGGTTGGAAGGAGTGCCCTCCGCCGGGAAAGATACGTCAAAAGCCTGGAGAGAAGAAGAAGAAAAGGCAACGGCGACGCCGCTCATTGGTGTATGGAAAAGGAGGTCCGTGTTTTGGGACTTGCCGTACTGGAAAATTCTCGATACACCTCACTGCCTTGATGTCATGCATATTACAAAGAACGTGTGCGAGAGCTTGCTTGGCACTCTTCTCAACATGCCGGACCGGACCAAAGATGGGCCGAAAGCAAGACACGACCTGAAAGTTTTGGGCATCAGGGAAGAGCTTCAGATCCCGGCGGCCCAAGAGGGACAGTCGAGGAGGAGGCGGACGGCGGTCAGAAGCGCAAAAGGATTAAGCAGCCAGACTATTACTGTCCCCCCTCCTGCTTCACTTTTAGTCCGGCCGAGGTCGATCAATTTTTCAATTGCCTTCTAGGAGTCAGAGTGCCCTTCGGTTACTCCGGGCTAATAAGCAGATACATGGACCCCAAGAAACGAAACTTCAGCGGCATGAAGTCTCATGACTGTCACGTGATGATGACGCAGATTCTTCCGGTTGCAATCCGAGGTATAATGGATGACCATGTCCGTGCAACGCTGACTGGGCTCTGTAACTTCTTCGACGTCATAACTCGGAAGTCGATAAGCGTGAAGAAACTCGCAAGGCTCCAGGAAGAGATCGTGGTGATCCTATGTGAGCTTGAGATGTACTTCCCGCCTGCATTCTTTGACGTGATGGTCCATCTGTTGGTCCATATCATGGATGATATCGTCAGTCTAGGGCCGGCATTCTTACACAACATGATGCCGTTTGAAAGAATGAATGGGGTCATTAAAGGATACGTTCGTAACAGGTCACATCCGGATGGAAGCATCGTACAGGGCTGGCTCACCGAAGAGTGCATCTCTTTCTGCACGAATTATCTAGACATCGAGGATCACCCTGTTGGTTTGCCTCAAAACAAGCACCTCCGCAGGTTCGAGGGAGTAGGCCACAAAAATGGAAGGAAGGAACTGCACGTGCACATGTCTGGTCGGACTTCCGACTTTGACAGGGCCAACTTAGTAGCGCTACAACACATTGACTTGATCGATCCTTGGTTGAAAGAGCACAAAACCATGATAGAGAACAGTGGCAAGCCGATGATGACGGAAGCAGAAATATACAGAGAGCACAACTCCTCTTTCGCGCGCTGGTTCAAAGACCACATTGATGCTAATCCCCCACCAATGGATTCTGACAAGGATAAACTAGTATTGGCCTTGTCACATGGCCCCGCGCCCAACCTCATGACTTACCAAGCGTACGATATCAACGGGTACACATTCTACACGGAAGAAAAAGACAAGAACAGTGCTTACCAGAACTCAGGGGTAACGATGGATTCCTGGACGGGTGACGTAAAGACTAGATACTACGGAAGAATCGAGGAAATCTGGGAGCTTAGCTACGCTGGGGAGAAAGTGCCGATGTTCCGTATCAGATGGGCTAAGAACGTCACAAAAGAAGACCGGTATTTCACCACCATGTTTCTACCCGAAGCCAACAAATCAAAGTCCACGAACGCCACCGCGCAGAATGAGCCATGGGTACTGGCAGAACACGTGCACCAATGCTTCTTCATAACCGACCCATCCAGGCCTAGCCGTGTTATCGTGAGGAGAGGCAAGAGGACCATCGTCGGAATGGATGGAGTCGCCAACGAGGAAGACTTCGAAGGACAAGTCGGAGACCCAATGATGGAAGAATCCGAGGACGAAGACACAACATACACCACAAGAAGAAGCAGGACCACGCTACCGAGGTCAGGTCGACCCTTCAAAAGAAGAAGTCACGACACGGGGCTAAATTATTCAACGACGAGCAAGAAAAGCAAGAAGAAAGCGAAACACTCTTCTCAATCGATGATGTAAAACTTTATTTGCAATCTATAACTCATATTGCTTTTGTAATGCATAATTAACTCATATGGTCATGGCCAATATTTTATGTATGACTAATTAATATTGTGTTGGTCAATATTATGTGTATGTATATATAACTCATATATATATCTTCATGTTTTTACATAACTCATGCATATTGCTTCATTATTATCTTGAAAAGATAAGAAATATAAAATACTACAGTATTTGGGGTAAAAGAAAAGAAACATACAATAAAGAGAAAAGAAATAAATAAACATGTCCCACAATACCATGCTAAACACACCAGGTTACAGCTGTGCTAGCCTTATTGCCGGCGCACCAGGCTTACTAGTTCGCCGGCAATAACCATGGATCAGCTGTAATTAGGACTTAACGTTTTTTCCCCTTCTTCCTTCTCCCCACACAGCCACATCTCCAACCCCCACACCGTCGATCGAGCGCCGCCGTTCTGTCGCCACCTCAAGTCCCCCTCTCGAGCGCCGCCGTTCTGCGCCCCGCCACCGCCCTCCACCATCCACCACCATCCCCTCGACCATCCCCCACCACCTGCCCCGTACGCCGCCGCGGAAGACCCGTGGAGAAGGAGGTGTCGCGCGCCATTGGAGAAGAAGGTTGCCCGCGCGAGGGGACGTCGGCGCCGCCGTTGGAGAAGAAGGAGCCGCGCGCCATTGGTGAGCTTCCCTCTCCCCTTCCCTCTCCCCTTCCCTCCCCCTTCCCTCTGTTTAGGGTTCTTCCTCATCTCCGGTGACCCAAGCCGGTTAGGGTTCTTCCTCGTCTCCGGTTAATTGCTAGGGCTAAAATGCAAGAATGGCATCAGTAAAATTTAATGCTTTTTCCATACCCTGGTTCAAATGCTAGCAGTATTGTTTTCTGGTTTTGGTTCTTTATGTTCATAGAAGAATAGAAGAATGGCTGATATTGGAATAATGCATGATATTGTTGGTGCATAGAAGAATTTCTGGATAATCTTGTTGTTGCAGTCCATGCTATTATAAGTGGGTACAAGCTCTGTATGTTGTATGCTCTCTTGTTTGAAACTAAACCAATTTTAAAATGAACCATATATATGCCACTTGATTTAGTTGCAGGTTGCAGTAGGAAAAAAGAAAATGAACTTTATATATGTTGAAAATAAACTTTATATATGTTGGTTTAGTTAATAAAATTTGCTAGCAGTACATGGTTCATTTAAATGAAATGAACACTAGTTGGCAGTAGCAAATGCTACTACTGGTTTAGCCATTCTTGATTCATGTTTATTAAATTTTTAGGGTTCATATATAGCAAGAATGCATTCTCTGGTTCATTTAAATGCCTAATGAAATGCATTCTCTGGTTCATGCTAATAACAAGAATGAAATGCTGATATACAAAATGAATTGCTGCCAGTGTAGGTGTTGCATGCTCATGCTAATAATATGAATGAAATGCAAAATTGCTTGCTCATGCTCATGCTCCTAACAAGAATGAAATTCAAAAATGCTGCCATAAAAAATGCTCAATTGTTTAGTTCAAAATGCTCATGCATGCTCACTGGTTGTAAATTAATTCACTAGCAGCCAAGTGTTAGGGTTAGCCAAGAATGCTAGCAGTAGTGGTTCTTCATTTAAATGCTACCAGTAGCAAGTGTTAGGGTTAGGCATACCTCACATTTATTCACTAGCAGTAGGTTTACTTTATTTAAAAAGAACAAGTGATATGTTCATTCTCTGGTTCATATAAAATGCTATTTTATGCTACTGTAAGAACAAGTGCTACTGTAAGAACAAGTGCTATTTTATGCTACTGTAAGAACAAGTGCTATTTTATGCTGGTGCTACTGTAAGAACAAGTGCTATTTTATGCTACTGTAAGTGCATATAAAATGATTTTGTGTCAGGAATTCAGTATGCATATAAAATGAATTTGATGCCCTGGTAAATTCATGAATCACATATAAATTGCTGGATAATCTTGAATTTGTAGCAAATTTAATTTGCTGGTTAAATTCATGAATTTGATGCCCTGGCTAATAGGCCATATAAATTGAATTTGTAGCAAACTGAATTTGATGCCTAAATTTTTTGGATAATCTTGATGACTAACTAAATGAATTTGTAGCAAATTGAATTTGCTGGTTAAATTCATGAATTTGATGCCCTGGCTAATAGGCCATATTTGAAGTGCAGTGCTACTGCTACTAATTTCTGAAATATTTGAAGTGCAGTGCTACTACTATTGCTAGGTAATTAATGCTATGCTACCTCATATTCATTATCTGGTTTGAAATTTTGACAGAGCACTAAAATTAATTCATTCTCTGGTTTGTTTAGGTAAATAAGCAGTAGGTAAAGAAGCAGTAGGTTTAGTTCACTATACCATTTATAAAATGCCCAGAAAAAGCTAGCATCTTGACTGGTGTGCTACATATTCCCCTGTAACAAGAATTTCCAACTGCTTATTAGTATTTGTTCAGTAGATGCTGTCAAGTGTTCACAAATGAGAAATGACACATGTTGTTGATATGTTCATTCTCTGCTGCTGGTTGGAAAAGAAATGAAAAATGAAAAATGTATCATATATGTGAATTGCATTTCTGTTACAGGGATTGAGTTGCTATTGAGTGCCGGAATGTCGATTCATTTCCGTTCCGGCAATTCTAGCACTCGGCATGACCAATTTTTAGCAAAGGTCATGCCGAATTTTTCCGTGAATTCTAACTCTTTCATCTTGTATTAGTGCAAGCCACCATGGCGTCTGAAGAACAATTAGAGGAGCACTACAATAGGCACTTCTTTAGGACGGAGGAGGATGCCGAGGCCGCTGGTGTTGGCGGCGACGAGGATCATGAGATGGAGGATGACGCTGGGGGTAGTGGCGACGAGCCAAGCGGCAACGAGGCAAGCGACGCCGCCGGGGGTAGTACCTACGCGCCAAGCGGCGACGAGGCAACCGGCGCCGCCGGGGGTGGCGGCGAGACAAGCGGCGACGATCCTAGCGGCGCCGCCGGGAGTAGTGGCACCGGGACAAGTGGTTCCAAGAGGCCGCGGAAGGCAAGGCGCCAAAACACGGTCGGCACCGGCAGAGACACAGTCAAAGAGGTGGACCCCGCCAGTGGATTGCCGAAGGAGCCTAAGGATGTTGCCAAGGGGTACGGCAACCAACTGGCATGTATCCTCCGAGAGGTCGTCAATCTCAACGAGACGGACCTCCGAGCTGAGAGCAAAGCGCCTCTGCGAGCCCAGCTCATTGCGAGGTTGCACTCACGATACAAGTTCCTAGGCGACTACGCCTCCACTGATCAAACCAATAACATTGTGAACTCACAAGCCCTCCTGAAGTTCACCAAACACCTCAGCAGCTACAAGTACATGGTGCGGAAGCTGATTGCTGAGGGCAAAGGTTTCGAAGAGGTCCACTCCGCCTTTCCGCATGTCTCCCAGGCGGACTTTGATGCTTTTGTGGCCAATGAAGAGCTACAAGCAACCAAGAATCGCAAGTTGTGGGGGAAGGAAATGCGGGAGCTTAACATCGGCAACCACAACCTTGGGAGCCGTGGGTACGAGGGAAAGGAGCCCTATTGGGCGAAGGAGGACGAGGCGTATGTAAATGCCGGCATTGAGAACCCCTGGCTCAAGTACAAGGACCCGCTTGAAAGAAGATTCATCAGGTCCCGGTACCATAAGAAGAAACTAACCGGGGAACTTGTCACGGACCCGAAGGTCGTAACCGACATAATTTGGTTCACGAACGACAAGAAGGTCCTGGCGTTGGAGAAAAAACTGGTAAGCAATTTACCGGTTTAATTAGATCAAGTATCGTTCATATAATAGTAGCAACATTTCTAAATGGTTCGCGTTTCTTCCGCAGGAAGAAGAAAGACAAAAACTTTCTCAATGTGACGAAGGCTCCTCCTCCCAGGCGTCGACGGGCAGGGTAGCCTGGGACAAGCCTCTCGTACGGGCGCTAAACATCGTTAATGAGCATTCACCGACGAGAAGGCCGCATAGAGGCCGTGTGGCTGGCGCCGGTACAGGCTACAAGCATGGTCACTATGGCTTGTCGTCTGCGGACGATAAAAATGCGCGCAGTGAGAGGAAGCAGCGGGAGGCGGAGGAAATGAGGGAGTCAATCCTAGCCGAAGTCCAAGCTGGTTTGGTACCGCAACTGGTACCGCAACTCAAAGCTACGCTCGTACCTGAAGTCAAAGCTGAAGTCGCCGCTTCAGTCCAAGCAGATTTCAACGCTCTACACGCGTGGTATGAGGGTGGCAAACAAGGCCCCCCCCGAAAATGCAAGTGGTTAGCTTCGACGGCAGCAACTCGATGGCGCCGCCGTCCGCCGGCAATGACAATGTTATAATGGAGACTCCTCCGGCCGCCGGCAATGTCGCTGGTGCTAGGGATTCACCGTCCATGCCGGGTAGCAGCCCCTCCGTCACTTGCACGCCCGCCGCCGCATGTGCCGGCCCGTCGACATTAGCCAAGCTCAACGCCCTCACGGTAATTAACCCATGTGTACATCAAGTTAATATATTAGTTTCGTCATCCTTGCCCTCTCTCTAACGCCATACACATGTTCTCGCAGGCGCTCTCAACGCCATGCACCTTCCTGATGAGAGTAAACGGCGAACTCAAAGACGTCGCGAGGGGGTCCATCCTTCGGCCCCTGGATAAGAAGTGGCACACACGAGATATGGAGGATGACGTTTACCGGGTTGAAGTGGATCGGGCGTTACCGGGCTATGAGGATTTGTTTCCTCCTAATCAACCGCATGGTGCCGATGACGAAGACCCGTTGAATCTTGCCTCACTGAAGGGTTGGGTACTGCTATGGCCGAAGACCCTAATTAGGATCAACACCTACTCGGGGTCGACGGCAAGCAAAGACAAGCACCTTGCGGCGCCACAGGTCAGCGTCCCTCCACGACAGCCAGCGGCGCCGGTGGTCAGCGCCCACCACAACAGCCAGCTGCGCCGGTGGTCAGCGCCCCACCACAACAGCGGCGCCGGTGGTCAGCGCCCCACCACAACAGCCAGCGGCGCCAGAGGCCGAGGAATACGAACGTGAAGACTTCCAATGGGATATTCCTACGTCTTCACAAGTTGTCCATGAGGATGCGCCGGCCCCGAAATTTGGGTGCTCCAAGAAGCTGTTCGATTCTCAAGAAACGGCTGAGGAGGAAAATCCCGAGGAGGTCGCCGCCGTCGCCGTCAAAAAGATGCTGAGCCCAAACACACTCCGTGCTACGGTTACGGCGGTGGGAGATGGTCCAGTACTACAACCCAAGAAGAGGAAGAGGGCAAACAAGAAGGACGCCAAAGACAAGGCGGCGGCCAAAGACAAGGACAAGGTGGCACTCCTTGACAAGTTGCCAAACAATTGGCGACCTCTGCATCACTTGGGTGAACCGATGCTGCCGGAGCATGTCCTCAACCTACTCACCGGGGATATGGCGAGCTTGCATAACCAAGTCCAGTATTTGGAGAGGCAGCTTCTCAAATCAAAAAATCCTAGTTACCCTCTCTTCGTGGCGAAGGTGCCAACTGGCATGAACTTCGTCGAGAAGTACCCCGCGGACTTGTGCTTCATCCGGTTCAATGACATCTTCAGCATCTATCGCATGCAAATGCTCCACTTTAGTGTGGTTCGCCTAGTTGCTCTTAGCTTGTCTTCCCAGATCGTTAAGGAGGGGACGCCGACCATCGCGATAATGGACCCCTTCTATATGCGGGAGAGCATCATCTGCAACGCTGGGGATCGGGCGATTGCCACACGGCAGGTCGAGGATTTCATGCTGGCGAACATTAAGAAGGGCGCCATTCTCATCCCTTACTTCCCCGAGTAAGTAATCACTCGCTAGTCCCCATCACCATTCTATCCTATATCTCCATTTGCATTTCCAAAGGTTAATCCGTGTGTTTTCCGCAGAGACATGTACTGCACCCTCATCGTCGTGCACCCGCAACACTCGCATGCAGTCTATCTCGACTCGGGTAGGGACAAGAAGAAAGACTACACCAACATCAGGGCCTTCTCAATGATGCTCTCACCGGCTTCGCCAACAAGGCAGGCCCCCTCAAAGTAGAGAGGAAATCCCGAGGAGGCTTGGTCTTAACCCACACAACCAACTTCCCCTGCCTCAGGCAGTCGAAGCAAGACAATGGGATGGACGCGTGGTACGCCATCCTTCAGATGCAGGAGTACATAAAGTACGCAGATGACATGTTGCTGCCAGAGAGTCTCAGAGAGAGGTTTGTAAACATGGCGGATGCCCCTGATAGAGAGATTAGAAAGAACTGGAGTCGCATCCAGCAGTTCATTTGCACGGTAATCGTGCATGATGTCAACAAAAGGTCTGGCGAGTTCTTCTACGGCTACGGTCTACCACCTAATGACGAGATAGAACTCCGCTTGGAGATGTCGCGTGATGAGAGGCCGTTCAACACGCTTGAGGGCTGCCGTCCATTCCCCCCTAGGCGTACAACCTGATCCTACGACGGGAACAATATTGCTACAGCTTGAACGATATGTCTTTGAACTTCCGTATTGTAATACTTGCTACATATTCCCATAGAATCGACTTGTTGCTTTTATTTAGTTGTATGGATGTGCATGTGAACATGTGTCTATAGTTTCATTTACTTTGCTATATATTTCAAGATTATGGCGTAGATACCTTAATAATTATTTGCATTTACTCGACCCCTACTTGCCTCGTATTTGGAGTTCACCGATGATTAGAATGTTCGGTCACTAGTACACTCGGGGGTGGAGCCAGTGAGCCTTGGTGCGATGGCCACAAGTATCAATCTATTGTGCATCCTACCTAGCCTCACTGACTCCATCCCTGGATGTTAATATGTGTTTCGACCGACAAATTATGAGGCACGCTATTTAATTCGTACTACTTGTCTTTTATTTGAGTTCGCACTTCTTAATTGCATTGGCCGATGATTAAAATGTTTGGTCACTTGTACACTCCGGGGTGGGGCCAGTGAGGCTTGGTGTGATGGCCACAAATATCAATCTATTGTGCATCCTACCTAGCCTCGCTGACCCCATCCCTGTATGTTATTATTTATTTCAACCAACAAAGTATGAGGCACATGCTATTTAATTAGTTCATACTACTTGTCTTTTATTTGAGTTCGCACTTCTTAATTGCATTGGACGATGATTAAAATGTTTGGTCACTTGTACACTCCGGGGTGGGGCCAGTGAGGCCACAAATATCAATCTATTGTGCATCCTACCTAGCCTCGCTGACCCCATCCCTGTATGTTATTATTTATTTCGACCAACAAAGTATGAGGCACATGCTATTTAATTAGTTCATACTACTTGTCTTTTATTTGAGTTCGCACTTGTTCATTGCGTTGGCCGATGATTAGAATGTTTGGTCACTTGTACACTCTGGGGTGGGGTGAGTGAACCTAGTGTGATGGCTGATGGCGTGTAACTCACACGTTCGTTGGGAACCCCAAGAGGAAGGTATGATGCGCACAGTAGCAAGTTTTCCCTCAGAAAGAAACCAAGGTTTAATCGAACCAGGAGGAGCCAAGAAGCACGTTGAAGGTTGATGGTCGCGAAATGTGATGCGGCGCAACACCAGGGATTCCGGCGCCAACTAGGAACCTGCACAACACAACCCAAGTACTTTGTCCCAACGAAACAGTGAGGTTGTCAATCTCACCGGCTTGCTGTAACAAAGGATTAAACGTATCGAGTGGAAGATGTTTGCAAAGAAAACAGTAAAACAAGTAGATTGTATGCTATGTAAAGAATAGGACCGGGGTCCACAGTTCACTAGAGGTGTCTCTCCCATAAGATAAAGCATGTTGGGTGAACAAATTACAATGGGCAATTGACAAATAGAGAAAGGCATAACAATGCATATACATGACATGGTAAATATAGTGAGATTTAATCCGGCATTACGACAAAGAACATAGACCGCCATCCAACTGCATCTATGCCTAAAAAGTCCACCTTCAGGTTATCGTCCGAACCCCTCCAGTGTTGCGTGCAACAGACAATTGCATTAAGTATGGTGCGTAATGTAATCAACAACTACATCCTTAGACATAGCATCAATGTTTTATCCCTAGTGGCAACAGCACATCACAACCTTAGAACCTTCTGTCACGATCCCAGATTCAATGAAGGCATGAACCCACTATCGAGCATAAATACTCCCTCTTGGAGTTAAGAGCAAAAACTTGGCCAGAGCCTCTACTAATAACGGAGAGCATGCAAGATCATAAACAACACATAAACAATAGATTGATAATCACCATAATCATAGTACTCTCTATCCATCGGATCCCGACAAACACAACATATAGTATTACAGATAGATGATCTTGATCATGTTAGGCAGCTCACAAGATCCAACAATGAAGCACAACAAGGAGAAGACGACCATCTAGCTAATGCTATGGACCCATGGTCCAGGGGAACTACTCACTCATCAATCCGGAGGCAACCATGGCGGTGTAGAGTCCTCCTGGAGATGAATCCCCTCTCCCCGGAGGCGATCTCCGTAATCCCCCGAGATGGGATTCGGCGGCGGCGTCTCGTAAGGTTTCCGTATCGTGGCTCTCGCACTGGGTTTCGCGACGGCTTTAAGTAGGCGGAGGGTCAACGCGAGGGGGCCACACGAGGGGCCCAGGGGGCAGGGCCGCGCGGCCAAGGCCTGGGCCGCGCCGGCCACCCCCTGGCCTCCTCGTGGCCCCACTTCGTTAGGTCTTCGGTCTTCTGGAAGCTTCGTAGGACCCCGGCGAAAGTTTCGTCCAATTCCGAGAATATTTCTTTACTAGGATTTCTGAAACCAAAAACAGCAGAAAACAGCAACTGGCTCTTCGGCATCTTGTTAATAGGTTAGTTCCAAAAATGCATAAATATGACATATAATGTGCATAAAACATGTAGGTATCATCAATAAAGTAGCATGGAACATAAGAAATTATCGATACGTTGGAGACGTATCAGCATCCCTTAGTTCTCGTCCCGAGCAGGTAAAACGATAACAAAGATAATTTCTGAAGTGACATGCCATCATAATCTTGATCATACTATTTGTAAACATATGTAATGAATGCAGCGATCAAAGCAAAGGTAATGACATGAGTAAACAACTGAATCATATAGCAAAGACTTTTCATGAATAGTACTTCAAGACAAGCATCAATAAGTCTTGCATAAGAGTTAACTCATAAAGCAATAAATCAAAGTAAAGGTGTTGAAACAACACATAAGAAGATTAAGTTTCAGCGGTTGCTTTCAACTTATAACATGTATATCTCATGGATAGTGTCAACATAAAGTAATATAACAAGTGCAATATGCAAGTATGTAGGAATCAATGCACAGTTCACACAAGTGTTTGCTTCTTAAGGTGGAAGGAGATAGGTAAACCGACTCAACAATAAAAGTAAAAGAATGGTCCTTCAAAGAGGAAAGCATCGATTGCGTATTTGTGCTAGAGCTTTTATTTTGAAAACATGAAACAATTTTGTCAACGGTAGTAATAAAGCATATGAGTTATGAAAATTATATCTTACAAGTTGCAAGCCTCATGCATAGTATACTAATAGTGCCCGCACCTCGTCCTACTTAGCTTGGACTACCGGGTCTTCGCATGCCATGTTTCAACCAAGTGTCACAAAGGGGTACCTCCATGCCGCCGTACAAAGGTCTAAGGAGAATGCTCGCATTTCGGATTTCTCGCTTTTGATTATTCTCAACTTAGACATCCATACCGGGACAACATGGACAACAGATAATGGACTCCTCTTAAATGCATAAGCATGTAGCAATGTTATTATTCTCATATGAGATTGAGGATATATGTCCAAAACTGAAACTTCCACCATGGTTCATGGCTTTAGTTAGCGGCCCAATGCTCTTCTCTAACAATTTTGCATGCTCCAACCACTAAAATGATAGACCTTCAGACAAGACGGACATGCATAGCAACTCACATGATATTCAACAATAGTTGATGGCGTTCCCCAAGCATGGTTATCGCACAACAAGCAACTTAATAAAATATAAAGTGCATAAGTACATATTCAATACTACGATAGTTTTTAAGGCTATTTTGTCCCATGAGCTATATATTGCAAAGGTGAATGATGGAATTTTAAAGGTAGCACTCAAGCAATTTACTTTGGAATGGCGGAGAAATACCATGTAGTAGGTAGGTATGGTGGACACAAATGGCATAGTAGTTGGCTCAAGGATTTTGGATGCATGAGAAGTATTCCCTCTCGATACAAGGTTTAGGCTAGCAAGGTTATTTGAAGCAAACTCAAGGATGAACAAGTGCAGCAAAACTCACATAAAAGACATATTGTAAACATTATAAGACTCTACACCGTCTTCCTTGTTGTTCAAAACTCAATACTAGATATTATCTAGACCTTAGAGAAACCAAATATGCAAATCAAATTTTAGCAAGCTCTATGTATTTCTTCATTAATGGGTGCAAAGCATATGATGCAAGAGCTTAAACATGAGCACAACAATTGCAAAGTATCACATTATCCAAGACATTTTTAGAATTACTACATGTAGCATTTTCCAATTCCAACCATATAACAAATTAACGAAGAAGAAACTTCGCCTTGAACATTATGAGTAAAGCCTAAGGACACATGTGTCCATATGCAACAGCGGAGCGTGTCTCTCTCCCACAAAGTGAATGCTAGGATCCATCTTATTCAAACAAAAACAAAAGCAAAAACAAACCGACGCTCCAAGTAAAGAACACCAGATGTGACGAATAAAAATATAGTTTCAGGGAGGAACCTGATGATGTTGTCGATGAAGAAGGGGATGCCTTGGGCATCCCCAAGCTTAGACGCTGAGTCTTCTTAAAATATGCAGGGATGAACCACGGGGCATCCCCAAGCTTAGAGCTTTCACTCCTCTTGATCATAGTATATCATTCTCCTCTCTTGACCCTTGAAAACTTCCTTCACACCAAACTTCAAGCAAACTCATTAGAGGGTTAGTGCATCATTAATAATTCACTCATTCAGAGGTGACACAATCATTATTTTCACTTCTGGACATTGCATAATGCTACTGGACATTAATGGATCAAAGAAATAAATCCAACATAGCAAAAGAGGCAATGCGAAATAAAAGGCAGAATCTGTCAAAAACAGAACAGTCCGTAAAGACGAATTTATAAATGGCACCAGACTTGCTCAAATGGAAAAACTCAAAACTAATGAAAGTTGCGTACATATCTGAGGATCACGCTCGTAAATTGGCAGATTTTTTCGAATTTTCTACAGAGAATTATGCCCAGATTCGTGACAGACAGCAATGCTGTTTCTGCGCAGCGATCCCAAATATAACATCAACTTTGACATAGAAACTTTACTTGGCACAAAAACATGATAAGGAGAGGTTGCTACAGTAGTAAACAACTTCCAAGACTCAATAAAACAAAAAATTGCTGTAGGTAAAAACATGGGTTGTCTCCCATAAGCGCTTTTCTTTAACGCCTTTCAGCTAGGCGCAGAAAGTGCAAATCAAGTAACATCGAGAGTAGAAGCATCAACATCATAGCTTGTTCTAATAATAGAATCAAAAGGCAACTTCATTCTCTTTCTAGGGAAGTGTTCCATACCTTTCTTGAGAGGAAATTGATATTTAATATTACCTTCCCTCATATCAATAACAGCACCAACAGTTCGAAGAAAAGGTCTTCCCAACACAATAGGACAAGATGCATTGCATTCAATATCCAAGACAACAAAATCAACGGGGACAAGGTTATTGTTAACCGTAATATGCACATTATCAATCCTCCCCAAAGGTTTCTTTTTAACATTATCGGCAAGATTAACATCCAAATAACAATTCTTCAATGGTGGCAAGTCAAGCATATCATAAATCTTTTTAGGCATAACAGAAATACTTGCACCAAGATCACATAAGGCATTACATTCAAAGTCATTGAATTTCATTTTAATGATGGGCTCCCAACCATCTTCTAACTTTCTAGGAATAGAAGTTTCAAGTTTTAGTTTATCCTCTCTAGCTTTTATGAGAGCATTTGTAATATGTTTTGTAAAGGCTAAATTTATAGCACTAGCATTAGGACTTTTAGCAAGTTTTTGTAAGAACTTTATAACTTCAGAGATGTGGCAATCATCAAAATCTAACTCATTATGAGCTACAGCAATGGGATCATTGTTCCCAAGGTTGGAAAAATTTCAGCAGTTTTATCACAAGCAGTTAGCTTTAGCAATTTCAGGCAGTTTTGTACGCTTTGCACTAGGAGTAGAAACATTGCCAACACCAATTATTTCACCATTGATAGTAGGAGGTGCAGCAACATGTGAAGAATTAGCATTACTAGTGGTGGTAATAGTCCAAACTTTAGCTACATTATTCTCTTTAGCTAGTTTTTCATTTTCTTCTCTATCCCACCTAGCACGCAATTCAGCCATTAATCTTATATTCTCATTAATTCTAACTTGGATGGCATTTGCTGTAGTAGTAATCTTATTATCAATATCATCATTAGGCATAACTTTCAATTTTAAAAGATTAACATCAGAGGCAAGTCTATCAACTCTAGAAGCAATAGTATCAATTTTATCAAGCTTTTCCTCAACAGATTTGTTAAAAGCAGTTTGTGTACTAATAAATTCTTTAAGCATGGCTTCAAGACCAGAGGGTACACTCCTATTATTATTGTAAGAATTCCCATAAGAATTACCATAACCATTACCATTAGCAGAAGGATATGGCCTATAGTTATTACCAGAGTTGTTCCTATAAGCATTGTTGTTGAAATTATTATTTTTAATGAAATTCACATCAACATTTTCTTCTTGAGCAACCAATGAAGCTAAAGGAACATTATTTGGATCAACATTAGATCTACCATTCACAAGCATAGACATAATCACATCAATCTTATCACTCAAGGAAGAGGTTTCCTCAACAGAATTTACCTTCTTACCTTGTGGAGCTCTTTCCGTGTGCCATTCAGAGTAATTTACCATCATATCATCAAGAAGTTTTGTAGCCGCCCCCAATGTGATGGACATAAAGGTACCTCCAGCAGCTGAATCCAATAAATTCGCGAAGAAAAATTTAGTCCTGCATAGAAGGTTTGGATGATCATCCAAGTAGTCATCCATGGGTTGGGCAATTCTTTACCAAAGTTTTCATTCTCTCCCAAGCTTGAGCAACATGTTCAGTATCAAATTGTTTAAAATTCATTATGCTACTTCTCAAAGAAATAATTTTAGCGGGAGGATAATATCTACCAATAAAAGCATCCTTGCATTTAGTCCATGAATCAATACTATTCTTAGGCAAAGATAGCAACCAATCTTTAGCTCTTCCTCTTAATGAGAAAGGAAACACTTTCAATTTAATAATATCACCATCTACATCTTTATACTTTTGCATTTCACAAAGTTCAACAAAATTATTGAGATGGGCAGCAGCATCATCTAGCACCAGAAAATTGATCTCTCATGACTAGATTTAGTAAAGCAGGTTTAATTTCAAAGAATTCTGCTGTAGTAGCAGGTGGAGCAATAGGTGTGCATAGGAAATCATTATTATTTGCATTTGTGAAGTCACACAATTTAGTATTTTCATGGTTGGCCATTTTAGCAACGGTAAATAAAACAAACTAGATAAAATAAATGCAAGTAACTAATTTTTTGTGTTTTTGATATAGAGAGCAAGACAGTAAATAAAGTAAAACTAGCAACTAATTTTTTGTATTTTGATTTAGTGCAGCAACAAAGTAGTAAATAAAATAAAGCAAGACAAAAACAAAGTAAAGAGATTGAGAAGTGGAGACTCCCCTTGCAGCGTGTGATCTCCCCGCAACGGCGCCAAAAAGAGCTTGATGGCGTGTAACTCACACGTTCGTTGGGAACCCCAAGAGGAAGGTATGATGCGCACGTAGCAAGTTTTCCTCATAAAGAAACCAAGGTTTAATCGAACCAGAGGAGCCAAGAAGCACGTTGAAGGTTGATGGTCGCGAAATGTGATGCGGCGCAACACCAGGGATTCCGGCGCCAACTAGGAACCTGCACAACACAACCCAAGTACTTTGTCCCAACGAAACAGTGAGGTTGTCAATCTCACCGGCTTGCTGTAACAAAGGATTAAACGTATCGAGTGGAAGATGTTTGCAAAGAAAACAGTAAAACAAGTAGATTGTATGCTATGTAAAGAATAGGACCGGGGTCCACAGTTCACTAGAGGTGTCTCTCCCATAAGATAAAGCATGTTGGGTGAACAAATTACAGGCGGGCAATTGACAAATAGAGAAAGGCATAACAATGCATATACATGACATGGTAAATATAGTGAGATTTAATCCGGGCATTACGACAAAGAACATAGACCGCCATCCAACCGCATCTATGCCTAAAAAGTCCACCTTCAGTTATCGTCCGAACCCCCTCCAGTATTAAGTTGCAAAGCAACACAATTGCATTAAGTATGGTGCGTAATGTAATCAACAACTACATCCTTAGACATAGCATCAATGTTTTATCCCTAGTGGCAACAGCACATCACAACCTTAGAACCTTCTGTCACGATCCCATTCAATGAAGGCATGAACCCACTATCGAGCATAAATACTCCCTCTTGGAGTTAAGAGCAAAAACTTGGCCAGAGCCTCTACTAATAACGGAGAGCATGCAAGATCATAAACAACACATAAACAATAGATTGATAATCACCATAATCATAGTACTCTCTATCCATCGGATCCCGACAAACACAACATATAGTATTACAGATAGATGATCTTGATCATGTTAGGCAGCTCACAAGATCCAACAATGAAGCACAACAAGGAGAAGACGACCATCTAGCTAATGCTATGGACCCATGGTCCAGGGGTGAACTACTCACTCATCAATCCGGAGGCAACCATGGCGGTGTAGAGTCCTCCGGGAGATGAATCCCCTCCCGGCAGGGTGCCGGAGGCGATCTCCGAATCCCGAGATGGGATCGCGGCGGCGGCGTCGTAAGGTTTTCCGTATCGTGGCTCTCGATCGGGGGTTTCGCGACGGAAGCTTTAAGTAGGCGGACGGTCAACGCGAGGGCCACACGAGGGGCCCAGGGCAGGGCCGCGCGGCCAAGGCGCCGCGCCGCCCACCCACCTCCTCGTGGCCCCACTTCGTTAGGTCTTCGGTCTCTGGAAGCTTCGTGCAAAATAGGACCCTGGGCGTTTCGTCCAATTCGAGAATATTTCTTTACTAGGATTTCTGAAACCAAAAACAGAAAACAACAACTGGCTCTTCGGCATCTTGTTAATAGGTTAGTTCAAAATGCATAAATATGACATATAATGTGCATAAAACATGTAGGTATCATCAATAAAGTAGCATGGAACATAAGAAATTATCGATACGTTGGAGACGTATCAATGGCACAAATATCAATCTGTTGTGCATCCTACTTGGCTTCACTTACCCCATCCCTGAATGTTACTATTTGTTTCGACCGACAAAGTATGAGGCACATGCTATTTAGTTCATATTACTTGTCTCTTATTTGAGTTGGCACTTGTTAATTGCATTGGTACTAACGTTTTATTTGTCTTGTGCATGGAGATGCCGACGACATATGTCGTGTACAAGGGGAGGGTTCCTGGAGTCTACGACGACTGGGAGGACTGTCGGAGACAGGTGCACCGCTTCAGCGGCAACAGCTACAAGGGATACCCCACTAGGGTGGAGGCGGAAGGAAGATACGCCCGTTATCTAGCGGGAGAGATGAGGGACATGAGGAGGAACCGGATGAAGACCATGGCCTTCGTGATGATGGTCATCGTGACCATGTTGGTCATGTTCTATGTGATTGTAGTTTAGGTTAGTAGCTACATTGGGAGGTGTATGACGACACTTGTGACGACTATGTACCGAGACTTCTAACTTTGTGAAACTTCGTCCTTCGGTGTTGCATATGCACATGTGTTGTATGAATCAACATTCCGGAACGAGACTTGCGTATTTGTGTATTGATACCGAAATGAGACTTGGCTCTCTATGTGCTTCTCATATTGCATGTTCTGCTGTATAAATATGAACTGTGTTGTAAATATATACTGCTGTCAAATATGTATTCTAATATGCTGGGAAAAATCTAAAAAGAATTTTCGATAATTATTGCCGGCGCACCTACATGCCCTACTGCGGCGCACGTCGTATGCGCCAGTCGCAAGCCCTATCGCCGGCGCAGCTGCTGGTGCCGGTGGAACTCGCTTTGCCGGCGATCTACCGAGGCGCGCCGGCAAGACATGTCCTATCGCCGGCGCACCGCCGGTGCGCCAGTGGCCGCTTATCACCGGCCCGTTCGCAGCGGCGGGCTCGTGGTGCGCCGGCAATGTGACTTTTAGGTGCGCCGGCAATAGGCATTTCCCTTGTAGTGTGGAGGCGGGCGAGCGTCGGCGAGGCGGGCGTTCGACGTTGGAGACGACGGCGGTTTGATTGGTGGTGGTGAGAGGAGCTGAGGTGGCGCCAATCGACGGCGCCATCTTGCTACTGCCGTGGATGCTACGGCGAAATTACGGCGACGGTGAGCTCAGTTGAGGTGGAGAAAGGGTCGAGGAGATCGAGGAGAAGGAGGGGAGGCTACTGATGTGCCGAACTCGTCCAGGGGGAGCCGGTATTTATAGGGGCGAGGTTTGGCCGAGGGTGCGGGGAAGGTCGACATCGACGGTGAGGCTACCGCGTCTCAGTGACGTTGGCGAGGGTGTGGCTCTGTTCCTGGTGTCATGGTGGTCACGACGCGCATCCAGGCGAGGACAGGGGTGGACGGGAGCAGGTGGCAACGTCATCGTGTACTGGCGGACCGTGGCGGACGGTCGTCGTCCGTGACGACGACGACAGTGCTCCGGCGAGCCAATGGCGATGTCCAGGGGCTAGCTGGGGTCATGGTGAGCAAGTGGGTGAAAGGAGAGGTCGCGAGGTGGTCTGATGCGACGAGGCGAGCAGGTGTTCTGGCGTGCCCGTGGCCATGCCCGTGCGCGCGCTGGCGAGCTCGAGGGTGGTGACCACGTCATGGCCTGGCGTGTGTCGTCCTCTCCTGGGCCAGGGCGTGCGCCAGTAGATGCATGGTGATGAGGTGATCCTCCAGGACATGGTGAGAGAGAGAGAGAGGGAGTGGTGTGATGTTGAGCATGGTGGTGAGCATGAGGGCCGGCATGGTCATAACCTTGGGGTTTTTGGTGTAAAATCTTTGTCTCTGAGGTCAGGGCTTGGTAAAGTGGGGTGAGTCCAGATGATTTGACAAGGTTATCATGGTTGGAGAGGTCTAGAGCTTGTAAAATTAAATTAAGTCCAAAAGTATGTGACATAGACAATGTCCTTGGCTTGGCTTGGTTCATGGTGATGATGTCAATGCTAGGTGAGGTCATTTAGAGGTACAATACACTAGTGATGATCACAAGAGAGAGAGGGTGAGGTGGTGAATAGTGGTTGTACTTCCATCTTACTCTATGTGTTCTTCTATGTCTCAAGCAATTGACTTCTCTTGTATTTAATTTTGGCCAATTGCTGCATGGATGTCTTCTATATGATGTTGGGTAACAATGTGTGGCATTGGTTTAAATTTTGGAAGGGTTTTGTGAAAATTTTAAAAAGTGTGGGAATCTAGAATTTGTTTCAATGTAGCATCTTGGGTTGACTATTTTGAGCAATGGTCAATGATCTGGTCAAAGTGGTCAACACCAAAGTTGTTCATCTTAATGAGGTCTTGGATGAGGTGCAAAGAGTTGGGGTGGTTTAGTTTAAGAATCTCTTAATAAAAGGGCTCAAAGTGGGTAAGATATTAAAAATGGCACAAGTGACCATTATCACATGTAATTTGGAATTGTATTTCTTTGATTTTTGATTTAATTTTTCTTGACCCAATTGATATTGTTGAGTGTTAAAATGGTATAGGGTAGTGATCCAACCATTCACACCAAGTCCTAGGGTCAATTCTCAAATTCACAAATTTGACCATTCCCTCTCATATGCCTCTAGGTATAGTTTTATTTTCTTTGTATTTTCTTTTATTTCACCTTGGATTTGATTTGTTAAGTACTAGATAGGGTTTATTAATGTTTTCAAATCATTGGCACCATGTGGAATGGCTTAGGTTAGAGTTTTGCAAAAATAGCCATAGGCACATAGGCCCTTTTCTTATTTAATTTCATTTCTTTTTATTTTGTTTATAATGGATGGTGAGAAGAGGGGTGAGGTTTAGGGTTTAGTGGGATCTAATAATGGTTCACCGCTATTTACAAAAGTAAGAAGGGTATTAGTCAAGATTTGCATACTAGGGCTATATGCCCACATATGTCTTTTTATTTTATTTTAGTTCCTTCTTATTTGATCCTATTTAGTTTTGAGAAGGTTAGGGTTTAGCGTTTTGGAATTATGTTCAATAAACAAACAATCATGGCAATAACACAAGTATTGGGTGTGAGCACTATGCATAGCATCATATTCAGAAAAGTTTTTGTTGGTTCACATTTTTGGAAAAAGGAAATTCATTTTCTTCTTTGTTTGAAAATTTGGGATGTTACAAGAACTAACACACATTAATACTTAAAACCATAAATCATCTCAGATTCATCTCATATTCATGCTAGGGTTTCTCCATCTCCCCAAGAACTAATGGGACTACTCACACATGGAAGCAATCAAGAAAATCATCATAATCTTATGGAGGGGGTGAAAGGAATGGAATGAATTCGAATAGAAATCCACAATAACAATCAAGATTACAACTATGGTTGGAGATGAATGACGTTGGTGATGCAGCGGTTGATGATGAAGGGGATGATGCCTTGTCCTCCGAGGATCCACGTAGCAGCCCGGATGTTGTCTTCTCCAAAGTTCCTTCTCTAGATCTGATCTGGGGCGGTGTTTCTCTGTTTTGCGGAGCTGTGTGTCTCGGATCTCTGCGCCGTCTGCGCCAGGTGAAAGTATTTGACGAGGCGGTACTTCTGGCAGGCCGTACGGGCGGATGGTACGGGCGGGCCTTGCCCGTACCGATGCCCGTTAAAGTTACTGGAAGTTGTCCTCACATTGTCCTTTCGCCCAGGTGCATAATTAGGTGCTAAAATGATTTCTATCACGTCAAAATGCCAGAAAATGACAGTTTTCATTGATATTTCATCATCGCCTTATTATTTCAAGATCATGTGTAAACAAGCATAAAAGTGCGCAGTAGCGCGATGAAATACAAAAATCCTACTACTACTCAATGATAACTTAATGAAATAACGATGTAAAAACATGCTAAAAATGCACTCATCAGGATGCATGCTCGCTTTGTGCCTTCTCACTACATGACCGACCTCTTCAACAAGCTACAAAAATTGAAGCAAGGCACCAAGACCATTGAGGAGTTCTACAAGGAGATGGAGTTGACTATGATGCGAGCCAACATCCAAGAGTCCGAGAAGCAAACAATTGCTAGAAACTTCAATGGTCTCAACTACCCAATCAAGAGGATTGTCGAGTTCCAACCATATTCAACCATTGTTGAGTTGGTTCACCAAGCTTCCAAGGCCGAGCGTCAAGTGAATGAGGACATCAATTACAACAAGACCAAGACTTACTTTGCCTCCAAGCTCACCTCAAGCACTACTACAACAAGTGTGAAGCCATCATCTTCTCCAACACCGTCCAAGCAACTGACTATCCAAAGTCGAATGAATGAAGCAACACGCACCTTCAACCGCCTCTTCAAAGCATCAACGGGGCCTAGCAATGTCACATGCTTCAAATGTGGTACACGAGGCCACAAGTCCTTTGAGTGCAAGAATACCAAGGTCATGATCACATTGGAGAATGGTGACATAGAGACCTTAAGTGAAGGTGAATATGAAGCTCTTGTTCAAGCCACCGTAGCTAATGAAGAAGAAGATCCCCTCCTTTGTGTGCATGATCCAAGTCCCTCACTTGTCGTCACAAGAGTCTTGACTACTCAACAACAAGCAATTGAAGACCAAAGGTGCAACATCTTCCAAACCCGTGCCGGCATTGGAGGAAAGTCTATCAAAGTCATCATTGATGGAGGAAGTTGCCACAACCTAGCAAGCACCGAGTTGTGTGAGAAGCTCCCTCACGCTCCGCAAGCATCCGCATCCATACCATGTCCAATGGTTGAGTGACAAGGGCAATGTCAAGATACAACACGCCGTCACCTTCAAAATCGATCCTTAGGAAGACACCATCGAGTGTGTTGTGGTTCCCACGACGGTTTGCCACATGTTGCTTGGCCGGCCATGGCAATATGACAAGAAGGCTATGCATGATGGTCACTCCAATGTCTACACCTTCAAGGTCAAAGACAAGAAGTTTGAGCTTCGCCCAATGACTCCTAGCCAAATAATCGCGGACAATGCGAAGGCTTTAGCGAGGGCACAACAACAAAGGGCTCTTGGTGACTTGAGAGGTGAGGGAGTGATACACCTAAAGGAGAGTGAGCACCACAAGACAAATATGAGTGAGATGAAGAGTCTTCTCATAGCCACCAAAAGTGAGTTGAGGGAAGTGCAAGAGAGCCCATCCACCATATTGCACTATGTGCTCATATGCAAGGTACCACCTTCGGAGACTAATGACTTAACCACAATTCCTTTGTCTTTGATGTCTATTTTGAAGGAGTTCCAAGATGTCTTCCCCGACGAGCTTCCTCCCGGACTACCACCACTTCGAGGCATTGAGCACCGCATCGACCTCATACCCGGCGCTCCACTACCGAACGGTGCCGCCTACCGCACCAACCCCAAAGACACGAATGAGATACAACGTCAAATTCATGATCTTCTCGCAAATGGGTATGTTCGTGAAAGCCTTAGCCCATGTGCGGTCCTGGTTATCCTTGTGCCAAAACCGGATGAAACACAACAGATGTGTATGGATTGTAGACCAATCAATGTCATTATCGTCCGTTATCGCCACCCTATTCCTCGTTTCAATGATATGCTTGATGAATTGTGTGGTGCCACTATATTTTTGAAAGTTGATTTGCATAGTGGCTATCACCAAATTCGCATGGCTATTGGTGACGAATGGAAGACGGCATTCAAGACCAAGCTTGGTCTCTATGAATGGCTTGCCATGCCTTTCGGTCTTTCCAATGCTCCTTCAACCTTTATGCGTCTTATGAACCATGTTTTGTGACCGCTTATTGGCAAGAGTGTTGTTGTGTATTTTGATGATATCCTCATCTATAGCAAAAATCTCGAGGACCATGTTCAACATGTGAGAGAAGTCTTATGCATCCTACGCAATGAGAAGCTCTATGCCAATCTTCCTAAATGCACCTTTGCCCAAAACAAGTTGATTTTCCTTGGATTTGTTGTTTCCTCGAATGGCATAGAAGTGGATTCCTCGAAATTTGAGGCTATTCATAATTGGCCTACGCCAACCACCGTTGGCCAAGTTCGAAGTTTCCATGGTCTTGCGGGTTTTAATCGCCGCTTTGTGAAAGACTTTAACACCATTGCTTTCCCTTTGAATGAACTCACAAAGAAGAATGTTCCTTTTGTTTGGGGCAAAGCTCAACAAAATGCTTTTGATGAATTGAAAAAGAGACTTACCGAGGCACCACTCCTTGTTTTACCAAAATTTGCAAAAACCTTTGAGATTGAATGTGATGCAAGTGGTCTTGGAATTGGTGGTGTGCTTATGCAAGATGGAAAGCCCGTGCCATATCATAGCGAAAAGTTAGACGGTGCTCGTCTAAACTATCCTATATATGACAAGGAGCTTTATGCACTAGTTCGTGCTCTTGAAGTTTGGCAACATTATCATTGGCCAAAAGAGTTTGTTATTCACTCCGATCATGAATCTTTGCACTATTTGAAAACCCAAGCCAATTTGAACAAAAGGCACGCTAAATGGGTTGAATTCGTTCAGTCTTTCCCCTATGTAATCAAATACAAGAAGGGAAATGACAATGTAGTTACGGATGCTCTTTCCCGCAAGAACAACCTTTTGCTTACTCGTTTGGATTTTCATGTGTTGGGTCTTGATGAGATAAAGGAGTTTTACCCTTCCGACACATTCTTTGGCCCCATTTTTTCCAAGTGTTCCATTGAAAAGGGATTTGATGATTTCTATTTGCATGATGGCTTCTTGTTCAAGGCTAAATTTTTTTGCATACCCGAGTCTTCTCTTCCAAAATTGCTTTTGCGAGAGCCACATAGTGGTGGTGGACTCATGGGACACTTTGGACGCGACACGACTCTTGCCATGCTCTCCACCCATTACTATTGGCCCAAGATGAAGCGCGACGTGGAACGACTATGCAACCGTTGCAACACTTGCCTTCAAGCTAAGTCTACTACACACCCTTATGGCCTTTACACTCCATTACCAATTCCATATGCTCCATGGTCCGACATTAGCATGGATTTTGTGTTAGGCTTACCACGCACTAGATATGTTCATGACTCCATTTTTGTTGTCGTTGATCGTTTCTCTAAGATGGCTCACTTTATACCATGCAACAAGACCGATGATGCTTCACATGTTGCTACTTTGTTTTTTAGGGAAATTGTTCGTCTACATGGGATACCCGCAAGCATCGTCTCGGATAGGGATGTCAAGTTCATGAGCTACCTTTGGAAATCTCTCATGGCCAATTTCGGCATCAAGCTATTGTTCTCATCTTCATCACACCCGCAAACGGATGGACAAACGGAGGTTGTCAACCGTAGCCTCTCAACGCTACTCCGAACACTCGTCAAGAAGAACTTGAAGACTTGGGAAGAATGTCTTCCTCATGCGGAGTTTGCATACAACCGGGCAAAGCACTCCACAACTTTGCGGAGCCCATTCATGGTCGTCTACGGCTTCGAACCATCTACGGCACTTGACATCCTACCTCTACCACTTCATGAGAGGACCAACATGGACTTCGACAAGCGCGCCAACAACATGAAGAAACTACATGAAGACACAAGGGCAACAATACAAGAACATGTCCTCTGCCAAGCTACAAGAGTCAATGCCAAGAAGAAAGAAAGGATATTCGAAGAAGGTGACCTCGTTTGGATATACCTCCGGAAGGAAAGGTTTCCACATGAACGCAACTCCAAGCTCAAGCCACGGGGAGATGGTCCCTTCAAGGTGCTCAAGCACATCAACAACAATGCCTACATCATCGACATACCCACGTCCAAGTATTTGGTGAGCAACACCTTCAACATCTCGGATCTCTCACCATACCATGGAGATGAGGAAGCGCTAGAAGAAGAAGAAGAAGAAGAAGAAGAAGAAGAAGAAGAAGAAGACCAGCCGGCCAGGGCAAGGCTGGTACTACCGGCCAAGAGGGCCCGGTACGACCGGCCATGGCGGGCCAGTACTACCGGCCAGGACGGCCCGGTACTACCGGCCGCAGCGGCCCGTCTCGACCAGGACGGCCACGCACCCAAGGAAGCCAATCGACCTGGCCACGCACCCGAGGAGGCTGGTATTACCGGAAGGCGATGCCCGGTACTACCGGCAAGAGCCAGCCGGTACCACCGCCAGTGGTACCGCCACTGGTACCAGCGAATGGGATGGGCTTACAGTAATCCCTGGCTCCCCGCGCGAGTTTTGCCGGTACCAACCCCGGTACAATGTCCGGTACCACCGGTGGCACATGAAAACTTTGCCAATCTCAACCGTTCATTCCGAACCAATGGTTATGATTGTCATCTGTGTAATACCTAAAGTACCCTTACTCTAATTTGGGCTATATATTCCTCCGTACCCGCATGAACTAGAGTTAGTCTAGTTTTGAGATATTTTCTGAGCTTGGCTCTCTACCTCTGGGATTCACCTCCTATGTAATTCAAGGCAACCTCTGTGGATTTGAGACTTGTTTATGAGTGATTCTAGTGGATCTACACTCTCTCACTCATACCTTGTTCTTGATTTCAACATCAATCTCTCATACAAGGATTCTACCTCTAGGTCTCTCCTTGGATGATTCTATTGGCTTAGTTTAATCGAGCTAAGGAGGTTAAATTCGGTTTGTATCTACGTGTGTGAGTTGTGTTTTTGTTTTGGTGTTTATTTCCCTCTTTTCCCCATCCCCATCATCCTCCACTTTGGTCAATTTGTGAATTGGGACAACATCTGGTGGCTCAAGCCACATCAGGTAACATGCGGAATCACACGCCGCATATTTAATACTGCGTCCCCTTGCAGTTTGTACGTGGAAATAGGATTTCCCATCTGCGGTAATCGGTTGCATCCGATATCACCACCCCGGCGTATGTCATGGGCCCTCACATATATTTGGGATCTATGTGAGGAATAACTATGGTATGATTGTTAATCCGTCACATACCTTAACCCTGAAAAGGGAGTTACTTGCAGCCTGTACGCTGATTGCTTTCGCAATAAGGACATTTTCTGGCATTAGGGGCAGATGTGTACCACACAGAATGCCAGGAAATGGCTAAGAAATGTCGTAGACATTTGATCCACGTACTTAAGAATCTGAACTAGAGTTCGGGTTATGAGAAATTTGCATTTTATTGCAAATAATCTGTCAATATATTTACTAGTGACAAAGGTGTCATTTTGGTCATGTATTGGATTGAGTGGAGGTACCTAATAAACCACTCGTCTCCCCAGATGAGAGCAAGAGGGGGAGAATTCTGATCATATGAGACTAAGTTCTCTTTGTTTTTGTTGGAACAAAAGAGATGGTCTCCCAATCACTAAATATGGTTCAACCTAAGGTTGAATGACACCTGTAGGATGTGTATCATCCAGGACACAGCACAGATGTCCACACATTTTTGTGTGCTGGGACATCGAAACGCCTTGACTCCGTTGTTATGGGAAGTCACAACGAGTTGAGAGGCATAATGAGAATTCCACAAATGATACTGATTCATGAGAATCATATATGAGAAAGTCTACATATGTCGACATATAAATCTTCCTGGGAATTGCTAAAATCCTTTTGGGCCCTGAACCAAAATCCATGGAGAGTGTTGTTGCACTTATATTGGTTCAAATGAAAGGAAGCAATTGAGGAAGAGTAGCGCTCGCTCATCAGAGAGAGGTATTTACGACATTAAAAGCTTCTACCCATAAGTATCTTCCATAGGGAAGAGAGAATGAGGTGGTGATAAAGCGAGGCTTTTGTAGCACAAGGGTTTTTCGCAGAAACCCGACATCAGTCATGATGTGACATACCATCTTGGTATGAGTGGAATTATGTTTCGATACTAAATGTCATTGGCAGTACAGATCCATGTGGTTGATGTATGTAGCAGTGCCTGCATACTCCCACAGGTCACTCATTTTGGATTTATATATTAAAGTCATTGAAGGACTTAATATTCTGAATCCAAAGGAAAATCTCAACATGTGTGTGTGAAACTTCTGGAGTCATTCTATGACTTGAAGTAGTCGGAGATAATTGTGTGGTACAACCGACTGTGTGAGTTCTTCCTCGATAAGGATAACTCTAATATCAATGATTGTTGATGTGTACTCATGGATAAATCCTTAATTGGATTTTACGCCACCTAAGTGGTGTTGATGATCTTATCATCAAGGTCTTTATACGAGACATTTGAGATACACACAATCATTTTAAGACGGAGATTTGGGTCAAACCAAATCGTGCTTTAGTTTTTAACTTGAACTTGTTCCCCCAGGAATAAATGTATATCAGTCTTTGTATATCTAGAAATATTGAAGATGTTCAATATGGATATATAATATCAAAGACACATATGGTCATATTATACCTTATATGGAATACCAATCCTTCGAGAGGTAGAGAAGATGGTGAAGTGATAGATGGAGCTGAAGTTCCATATCTACCATCGAAGCACTGAGATATCTTGCAAAATACGCCAGGCCTGACATTATGTTTGTTGGCAATTTATTGAGAGTGCAATCCCCCGAAAGGTATAAGGTTTGTGTATGGATTATTCTAAGATATATCCAAGGCACAAAGGTCTTGATTAATTCTAGTATGAAAATCAAGATGAGACCAAGGTGTGATATATGATAGTGGCTAATTATCTGATCCCAACAGTGCCATATCAAAGACTGGATTTACTGGAAGAGTATTCAGAAGAAATTCTTCAGAATAGACTCTAAATGGGTCCTTCCAGTGATCATTCTGCAGTAATTATATGAAGCATCACAAGATGTGTATAGCTTTGTAGAATGATTTGCCACATGTGAGTTCATGTGGAGATTCATTAGAATCACCTATCATTATCTAACAAGATAATGTCACTTGTATTGCTTACGAGTTATATTTATCCTCATGAATTACATAAATGTAAGAGGGTAATTTGCAAACAAAATATTGTAATTTTCACAGTATCTCTACCAACGGTTGTATTCCATAATTAAGTTTGTGGAATTGGTATGAGATAACCTTGAGGTTTGCAATTTGAGGGGGAGTAAAATCCCTAGTGATAACTCGGTGATGATCTTCCGATCACTGATATTGTACTCTTTTCCCTTTATGAGTTTTCCCTAACGTTTCTCATACAAGGTTTTTAACGAGACAATATAAATACAAGTGCGGACGTATGTCACATGGTTTCTCCTTAATTTTTCCCACTGGGTTTTTAAAGGAGTTTTCGGTGGCATATCGTTATAATATTTCTCCTCAATTTTTCCCACAGGGTTTTAGGAGGAGTTTTTGGATTGCAATATACAGATGACAAATTGATCAAGGGGCTTGTATATAAGTGGGTCTCCCACATTGCAATGAGACAAGTGTATCATTTCGTTCATTCCTTTGTGTCTCGAGAAATAAATATGTGATCAATTGTATTGGGAGGGATGCCTCCCAGAAGGTGTCTGTTGGGGAAGATGTGTCTCCCCAACACACCCCTTCAACCTGTATATAAGTGGGTCTCCCACGTTGCAATCAAACAAGAGATTTATTTGGTCTATTCTTTGTGTCTATTCTCTCTATACTCTAACAAAAAAAAATTATTGAAAATGTGGGATTCCAAATAGTCGGTCTTGTTCTAGACGTTGACCTCAAAATAAGTACACGAGAGTTGCAGTAATGGCTAACTTTTAGTCTAAACAAAATTCGAGTCTAAAAGTGACGGCTAAAGTGGGTATTTAAGGAGGAAAAGATGAGGGTTTCGGCGAGCTATAGGTATGGTGGCCGAACCAAACCCTAGAAGGTCTTTTCTCCTCAAATACAGACTCTAAAGAGTGGCCTAGCCAAAAAAATAAAGGTGACCCAACACCATATTAAGTTATGGACGAAATTTTGAAGTGTAATCTTGAATATTTCATCCAAGTCTTCAATCACCATTATGGTGGCTTCAAAGTTCTAAAATCTTCACTTGTGGCGTCCTCTTCAGTCCTCACATGTTTGCTGCCATCTTCACGCACGATCATGCTCCAATGCTTCTCCCTCCTATCCATGCTAGATAAAAGTAACAAATACATCTGATTTAGACAGCAACATATTTTCAAGTATGCGAGGAATAGTTCTAAGAAATAAAAATATCTGATAGTTAAGTTGTTTGGATAGGTTCTTGTATTTGTATAGTTGTAGGTACAGTGATAGTTAAGTTGTTTGGATAGGTTCTTGTATTTGTATAGTTGTAGGTACAGTGGAGTGGATATATCGATAGATGGCATGTCCTCATCACATACTGTTTTCCTCAATACAACAATATAAGGCCTGTATACTACGGTGCATGCTTTAAAAAGAATTGTCATTGGATCGCAAGTGCCTACATAAATAACAAAATCTTGGCCAACCGATATTTAGTTCATACTCAGATTAAGTACCGGTGTACACACTCAAGGAGCAAGAGTGGTGGAATTTTGGCTTGATGGATAAATGAAGCTGTAAAAAAACAAAAAAGGCCCTACAGTAATGCAGACATGGTAGAAGATATACTAGCCAGGTTACAAAAATTGCATTGAAGGTGTCGACCCTATAGTTGGTTCAATATGCACAGGTAGCACAAGTTTAGGACAGGAAACCTAGAGAAATATGTCAATGGCGATCCACGTGGAGCTGATTTCAGCAAGAGAGTGCATGCAGGCCTATAGCTAGCGTTGTGCCAACTGCTTTTAGCAGGTTGCTGCTACTCGCAAGGTATGAACCGAGAATCTTACAACATTCAAACACAAGCTACATCTTCTCCATAAATTAAGAAATGGGCAACATGAACAGTCAGCAAAATGCCCGGTATACATTCACTTTGTAGTCTTTCCCTTAAAACAAGCTTCCCCCAGGATTAATTTTCAGAGCTTCTTTGTATGACTTGAGATGTGTAAGAGAGTTTTCCCCAGGATTAATGTACGGAATTGGTTCACGTACGACAAACTACGTCCGGTTTTGGTACGACGAATAAACGGCCGTTCGGATGGTTCGTGGGCTTGCAATCTACGGTGCCTGTTCCATGCCGTACACGGATACATGTTTTATCGTACGTGTAGCAGCGCTCATTCATGTAATAGACAAGCCACCAAAACGAAGTGTCGGAATATCACCCAGATATTTGCTCCGTCACCTGCGAGAAAAAACAATATTTAGCGCCACAAGTTTTTACACAGTGAAAGCATTTTGCAGCCATCCACCGTAGTATTATATCGCAGGGCTAAAACAACAGAAAAAAATAGTTGATTAACTTTGACACACATACGATTACCCCAGAGACTGTTCACATAACCATGTCATGTATATCAGATTAGAGTCACTGTAGGTACCATATTAGCACACCTATAGGACCTATCAGGAAGTAGTTTAAAGGACAATCTGCTTAGTACAAAAGAGCTAGAACACAGACCAACAGGACTAGATAGCCCTGAGACAACAACGAAGCTGGAAAAAATAGATGATAAAGAAGCAAAACTTGCAAGGCAATCAGCAATAGCATCCATGTTTAGGCTGACAGAGTTATAAGTTCACCTCTGAGGAGCTTGACTGCAATCTATTTGCCACAGCCCACACACAAGTGACCACATCACCCCACTACATACTAGCCATTGGTATGCCTAAGCTTTACAAGTCAAACCCAATATAAGAAGATTTATAATAATGCATACCACCAAATGCAAAAACCATCTAGTGTAGTATAGAACAAAATTACCGGTGTACAGGATAAAGATAATGGCAAGGTTCAAGAAAGCGTATTTAAGCGTACGCTTAAGCACGCTTAAGCGCTGAGCGATAGCATAACGCTACGCTTTGGGCTGAAGCGGTGATTTAAGCGGTTTGGAAGCAACAAACCAGTTGTTTGCTTCTTTGAACTGAATTTACCTGTCATTTGAACCTGCTATTTGCTTGTTATGTGTATGTGTGATCGTTGATCACCTTATCAGACTTACTTATATGATGTTTGATATTGTGCTAGCTTTAGTTGTGACTGATTTGATAGCTTTGTCAATTTGATATTTCAGTTTGAATTCATATGTGCTTGCTGGCTTGCTAATCATCATTCATATATTTTCTTCATATTTACACGTCAAATGTGTTGACTGCTGGGAAATAGGCAAAGTTCTGGCATTTTTTGAAAACGCTTAAGTTCGCTTAAGCGACGCTTAAGCGCAAAAAGCTCTAAGCGAGAGCCTATCGCTGCTTACGCTTTACGCTTTTTGGAACCTTGGATAATGGGCGAGCTAAACAATAGCTTAACAGGCCCAGTACATCTACCGTGCCAAGATTATAATATGAAAAAAAAGTTCGGATTTATCGACCATCTAAGTTATAAACTGTTGGCTACTGGCGAAAAGTAAACTAGTCGCCAGTATGTAATAACCTGTGCGTTTACCAGTACAAGAAATCAGGACGGTCAACAACAAAAGCAGGTGTGAACTAATATGGTACAAATATCTACACCCAAAGATGTAACATATCATCCATGAGCTCAATTTACCAGAGTACTTCCACACTCCTTGTTTGTTGTTAGATTGTAAACATTTTGCTTGAAACCTTTTTTTATATAAATGTCCTACCTACCGAGCTTCCATGTCTTGTTTCCGAACAATGGACACTAACTTTTTAGGCTAGCTGATAGACAGCTGCTTACAAGCATTAAAACATATTTCCATATAAATAAATAAAGGCAGACGGAATTTCCCATAGTTGGTTTCAATTTGCATATTTATACACAATCTGAATTAGACGCCATGCCGCACATAAGAACCGTTCATTAGCGACTCAAAATTAGAAAGTTAGCTTCTAGAAATATTCCTGATGCTACAATAACATTGCTATGAACCATAACTCATTTTTAACAAAAAGTGTAGCATACCTCATTGTGGAACGTAAGGGTCTGTAAGGAGAGGATTCCTTGTGGAATCATTTTCAGGTGGGCACTCAACACTAGAAGATGATACCTTGGAAATCTCAACAGGAAATCTCTCTGAACTTTCTGCAGTTGGAATGGATTCACTATGAGGAATGACTGATGTACCAGATGTGACAATGCGTGAGATTTTCGCAACAGGGCTTGGGGACTCGGCTGCCCCAACAAGACTTGATGTTTTCTGAAATCTTGATTGGTTATTTGAGCCAGGAGAAGCCGTCAACCACATAAATCGTAGCATATGCCCTTTACAAGATTTGCCAGTAATAAATGCTTTCTCAGCAGATTGTCGCGTTGTGTAGGTCACACAAGCTGAGCAACTCAGAGAAGGCAAGGTTGTATCATGGTTGTGGGCTTCAGTGTCTTCTAGAACAACAGATGAGAGCTCCCCGAATGCTGCAAAATGATCTTTCAAGACAGATTCCTGTAAACAAAGTAGTCAAGGACATCAGAAGTCAAAAAACAGCTCGTATCAAGCACATCAACACAAAAGGAAACATGAACTATCAACCGAAGTTAGCATAAGGATACAGTGGTCTTTAATTTTTTTTCAATATCTAAATCGTCCATCTAAGTTACATGAACTATCAACCGAAGTAACTGTATTACGTGCATGGAGAAAGTTAAAATTTGTTTTGCTTGAACTTGAAAAGACAAGTTACATTATGTACTGACTATGATGGCATTGGTTTTACAGATGCAAAGCTGAGTAAGCATTATCTACTCTCAAGCTTTTAACTTCTCAGTTAACAACAATACATATGAAATACAGTTAACAGTTACATACATAAATGCATGCAAAATCCAACTACAAAAGAAACCACCATCATTCGAAAAACTATGACTAGAAGATTATAAATTTACAAGAGAAACATGGTCCCAAAACTATTTTCAATACCATATAACCATGCTAACTGCAGTACGTTTTAGAGTGTGGCTATACAAATACAGAGCTACAAGATCCCATAGCCTAAGTACACCAGATTATCAGACCCTATATATAACTTTGGATCTTGCAGACATCTCTCAGAAGTCAGAAACAGCAAATGGAAATGCATGAGCATGTTGCCCAAGCTTGCCTAGCGAGTTGGCCAATGTTGTAACGAAAAATGAACAAGAATGGACAAAGAGCCATTGGCATTTACAAAAAACGAGCAACCATCCAAACAAAGACCAAAATTTTGGTTATGGCCAAAGTACTAGTGGGCATATTTTGGCCTCCATCTCCATCCAAATAATACCCTGTCAGTCTGTCACTACTACCAAATATTCTCTTAGTGAAAAGTAGTCCCTCCGTCCCACAATATAAGATGTTTTGGCAAGCTGTCTTGCCAAACTTGCCAAAACGTCTTATATTGTGGGACGGAGGGAGTAGCATCATAAAACTGGAACCAAAAGGTCAAATGAATTACCACACCAAAGTAGCTACTTGTATTAAGCATCTTTGTAAAACAGAAGTGTATGAGATTTAGCCACAGAACAATAAATAATAACAATCTCAAGCAAAGCTATAATGTTTAAAATGACGTGAGCTGAAATCAGAGGATCTTGCATTAAGAAGCAACAAATGTCAATGCAAACACTACACCAAGCATCCATCAAGGAATAGTGTTGCGATGCACTATGCATGCATGGTACTGTAATGCATGTGAAGCCCAAATGACAATAAATACCCTAGCACAGCGAAATAGAAGCTATCTATACCAAGTATTTTTCTTATAGAGTTGATGTGTGAGATTAGTCACAGAATAATACTAGCCCTGTGAATTTAGACAAATCTCCGACATTCTTTTATGGACGGAGGGAGTAATAGTAATCTTAAGCACAGATATCATTATCAATGAAAAATGTAATTAAACGCTGGTAACTGCTACTGTAAGATCCACTGTTGTGTGCCTGAATAAAGACAAACACATAAACTGCAGTTGCTTGACAGACCCAAACAACCTAATCTCAATACAGTGCAAGAGTGCTTCCATTAAATGGTAAAAGCAATAGAGGGTATCCCGCATATACATAAAATTTCGATGTTTGGTCTCTATTGTGAGAGGACAACATGGAACTGTGCTTATGGAAGGGCAGGAGGTTAAGTAATCGACTTACATTTGCAATTTCAGGTGGCAAAGGAGGAAGGATCCTAAACGACGTGGTGCGGTTGTCGAGCTTAAACCTATTCTGAGGTGGTGCTACCAGAGGAGATGTCTGCTTAACAGCTACAGCTGGTTTCTGTGTGGATGTTGGAGCATATTTTGGGGAAGATAAAGCCAAATCCCCAGAAATTTTCTTTTCCAGTGTACTAGCAACCTCTTGCAGCCCTTCCGTCCCAGTGTTCATGGACCTTATATCTACCACTTTCCCAGCAGCATTTGGCCCAACTTCTTTTCCACTAGTCTCTGTCTGTTTTACTGGATTTCCTGAATTTTTCTGCAGCAGTAAAAACAAGTACTTAATGAAAAGTTGGTTCAGCTAACAACATAGTTTATATAATTAACAAAGAAATAAATCCAAAGTATTGTCAAGGGAGAATAGTAAGTACTTGTTTCGCATATGCCTCTAACTGCTGGCGTAACTCAGCCCGCTTCTGAGCTAACATATCCTGTTTTTTACGGAGTTCTTCCAGGAGTTCCATACTTTCTTGCCTTTTGGGAGCAGGAGGTACTGATGTTATACTGTTTGCAGGCAACGTTTTAGGACCTACACCAGGACCTGATGCAGAAGATCCAGAACTGGCCCTTGGAGTTGTAGATTGAAGATCGTTTCCTCTGTTGGATGAAGATGGTTGAGCTAGAGCCGAATTTGTCAGCACAGGTTTTGTAGAGACTCTACCCTCTCCCTCCTCAGTAATCCTGTCCCTGTTAGCCCACCATAGCTTTATAAAACGGTTTCCCATCACAGCATCTGGAGCTTTTAGGGCAGCTTCTGCTTCTTCCCTTTTAGAGAACTGGACAAAAGCTTTCTCACTGTTAGCTGGAACATAGATATCTATTACTTGACCAAATTTTTGGAAGTGCGAAAGAAGGGCCTCCCATCTATTGCTTTCCTGCGGAATGCCATTCACATAAAGTGTGCGAGATGCTTTGTGAGGAGCTCTATTACTTTGCCGGCCCACATCTCCAAGCATTCTTGAATTAGATTGACCATTAGTATCCTTAGTAGAAGCCGGCTTTAATTGGATGGTGCTAGGAGCCATATCATCATAGTAGTCACTTCTTTTGTTTCCAGTGGCACTTGTCGAAGTAGTATTAGCTGTTTTACTAGGTCCTGATTTTTTCTTTGATGCTATTCTCCCCCAAACAGAAGACTTTGAATTCTGTGAACCATCAGCTGCAAAACCCTGGTTTGCATGCTCCCACCCTGCTTCATAGCTTGAGGTCTCAGCATTCCATACTCCATCATTACTATGTGCAAAACCAGCACAGGATGCTTCAGGCTTTTCATTGTTCCACAGAGGCTGATCAGGATCATATACATCAGTGTTAACAACAGCTGAACCAGTGCTTCCATTTAGCTTTAATGCATCATCTGCCACACCAGATTTGATATCTTTCGCGGTAACACCTTTACTGCCTCCTAGGTTTGTTAAGTTAACATGAGCAGTTACTGCCTCACTTTGGATTCCTAGTCCCGGAGCATTTGGAGCTGAGACTGGAAGATTGAACTGTGATAGACTCTGCAAAGTGTTTAAGAAACTATTCTATTAATTCATCAATATTTTGATCTAAGCACAAAAAAACTAACTAGTAGTACTTAACCACAAAAACATTGCCTCATATTACACAACACAATATAACAAAGTTTTTTTTTAGAAAGAACAGCATAAGTTAGCTAAGTTCAATACAACCAGAAAAATAAAATACTCCAAGTAATTCTACAGCACATCGTACTGAGATCTAAATCCTCCAAGAGTTCACAGTACTCATACTTGTGCATATAAGAACATTACAACAAAGTTAATAATTTAGAGAAATTACTTAAGCTAGATACGGTTAAATAACACCAGAACATAAAATGCTGCAGCACAGAAAACAGTCGAGGAAGAGTTACATCATAGTGGGGTCTGAATCCGCTGCTAGCTGACATTACTCAATTAGGATGTTGAACAGGGTACTGTAAAGAACGTTAATTGCAACTCATATTATCAATGATAAGAGCACTTAGAGAACACCTTTCAAGGTTACTTGTTATATTGGCACAACGTAACAGTAATCATGTGAAGTAACAGATCAACCTATTTGAATGCTGCGATTGAGCGTTCCGAGCAAGTAGAAGGATAGTACTAAAGTGCAGGAAAATGCAGAATATTATTTGAAGATCAGGAAACAGACTGACCTGCATATCTTCAACAACAATTCTATTTACTCCATGCTCCATGGGGCACATATCCCCTCTCAAGCAAAATCCACGCTCCTCGAAGTCTCTACAACGTTGACGAGGCATGCCAAGATCAACTAAAGGTGACATTGCAGGCTGAATAGGGCCCTGCATTCCATGTGGGTGAAATGGATCCAGCATTCCATTAGGCATTCCAGGCATAAACCCATGTGGACCCCATGAACCATTTTGAGCACTACCACTACTCGGCATTGGAGCACCCATAAATAAGCTAGGATGTGGAGGCGGTCCTTGTGACGCCATGTGTGATGCAAAATCCATCATGTCAAGTGTGTTAAATCTTGGGTCATGCTGAGTCCAGGGTGCACCATTCCGCCCTCTTCCCCGTGTCATAGGAGGGCGAGTGGCAGCCGAAGCTGAATGGAAAGATTGGTTCATTCTACCTCCCCGACTGTGAGCTCCTGGTCCAAGACGCCTCTTGAATTTTGGTATGAAGTCCTTCTGTGCTTCCCCACGTGAATCAGCTCCACCAAATGGCTGTCCATTACCAGAAATCATGGGCCTTCTTTTCAAAGGCCTCCCTGCAGCTTGCTCCTCAGTACTCCCACCAAAAGATTGAGGCATAGCCTCTTTTCTTCGGTGCTTGTGATTACGATCATCGTCGTCGTCGTCGCTAATTTCAAAGTTTTCGGTATCTGTAGCAGCTTCAGAATTTGTGGAATTACTTTCTTCCTTTGGTGAAGGAACTTCTATTTTGTCAGCATCCAGTCCTGGAGCTGTAGACTCTTTGTGCATCTTCAAGATTATAAAATCCGCAGAAAAGCAACTTTGCATCTAGATTTTATCCATTGCCCTGATGATCTTCAAGAAACACAAAGATTAGAGCATTTCTACTGTAAATAGATAAGGCGGCAAAACATAAAACGAAGATGGACTATATCATATGAATGTAACACAAAGGAGTTCAGAATATCGAATTGTGAACAATAAAATATAGTGCTCAAACAACAGGAAGAGTGGCAACAAATTCCCCTATTCCCCTTTCAAATATCAGTACACAAAAAAAGGCTATATGACTCAACAATTCAAAGCTCACTTTGACTAATAACAGGATTATATAAACAATGCCTAGTCCATGGAGCAAAGGGGGTATACTTACAGAATGTGAAACACATTTTATTTTAAATTATCATCCCTATTTTTTTCTTGCACATCGTACACATCTAACAGCAAAACAGTGGAGAAGTAGGATTGAACTTCCTAATTTTGGTCATCAATATATTTGTAGGCCTCTAGAGTAGCACAAACAAAATGAAAAGCTTACATTTAGCCAAAAAATGACCTCATATTTTTTCATTTAAAACCAGAAATTTGACGGTAGGAAACACTATTGTAAATGAGACTAGGGTGGGAAAAGCTGAAAAATACAACACAGAAGGCAATGTATTTGACAACAGAAACAGAAATTACTTTGACGTTCTTGTTTTGATTACGTCATTCTCCGAATCTCAGTTCAATGCAATCCAACTGATCCCAAATACCATCCAAATAAGAGTAATAGCATATTACTAATAAGGAATATTGAGCATACGATGAAGCAGGTGATGTGCACACAGTGGTTACTCATTTCGGTTTCAACTATGATTGCACATAAAGTAGTAAAAGCCCACAACACACTGGACATCTTCACAAAATGGCAACCAACACACAAGCCTGGGTGACCCTAGAACATGGATTTTGCACCCTCAAATGAGACAGACACATAACATTTCACCATCACAGAGGATAAATAAAAGTTCGTAATCCCATAATACGGGTGCACAGACGACACAGACACGTAACATTTCACCATCAGAGGATAAATAAAAGTTTGTAATCCCATAATACGGGTGCACAGACGACAAACAAACCTCAGGGCAGGGCAGCTAGGAAATGGGAAATTGGCAAACACATGTTTCGATGAACAGCTAGCAGCCTAACAACCTTGGGCAGGGCGGATCTAGATCATGTGCCGGGCGTGCACCGGCACACCCCAGAAATTGCAAAGGTCCCCTCCCTAGTGGGATTTAACTAAGAGAATCGATCGGTGGATGAAAACAACCTAGCTCATACCTCAAAAGCCAATGGCCGAAGACCGGGACGGCGTGAACGCGATGCCCCAGTGAGGATGGACGGGAACGGTGACACACGTGAGAGGCCGGAAGCAGGCGTGTGTGTAGGGTGGATGGGGACGTAGTTTGGGGGTGGGGGTGGGCGTCGGTGTGGGGTGGAGGCGTCGGCGGCATGGTTTTAAAGGCGCCAAGGCGTCCCAAGGCGATGGGGGGGCGCCTGGACGCATAGGCGCCTAAGGCGCGTTGCAAGGCGACGCCTGTTGAAGTTGAAGCTGGACGTGCACACGAGCACGTCGTCCTCTTTCAGCCCAAAAGCCCCTTTCAGCCCAAAAAGCCCAACTAACTATCTAAAGCCTAACCCTAGCGAACCCAGGAACAGCGCACACGAGCACGTCGTCCTCCACTCGTTAGCGCCGCCGGCTCTCCTGGCTCTCCCGTCGCTGACCGCCGGCTCTCCCGTCGCAGCGACCGCCGGCTCTCCCGTCTCCATGGGGCAAGGAGGAGGAGGAGGAGGCCGGGCGGAGAGGCAGCCACAAGCTTGGCCGGAGTTGGGGAGGCCGGCAGATGGCGGAGCAAGAGCAAGAGCGTGAGAGGAGCTCCCTCCTCTCTCTTCTCTCCCAATCGATTCCCCTGGTATGTTCCCCTCTCTCTCTTCCCTCTCTTTCCCCATCCCTGGCCCCCAATTTCCCTCCCAGGACCGCCAATTTCAGTTTTCCCTCCCGCCATCGCACAGTTTCCCGCGCGACCTGACCGAGGCGTCCAGAAGCGAGGAAGGCGGAGATTTTCACGCCTAGGCGACGACTTGGGACGCCTCGGCGACGCCTTTGGACGCCTTAGGCTCAAGTCAAAGGCGACGACGACGCCTTCCAGTCTCGGACCGCTCGGACGCTTAAGCGTCGCTTAGGCGACGCCTAGGCGACGCCTTTAAAACCATGGTCGGCGGTGAAACCAAGGTATGGGCAGGGCGGCGGCTGTGGGTCGGCGATGGTGGCGGCGACAACGACGGGGCGGCTCAGATCTTCGGTGAGAGTAGTGCCAGCCAACCCATGGTCGCAAGACTGTCAGACCCCAGTCTTACTGTCTACCTGAACCTGTTACTGTCAAGACTAACCCTAGATACCAGATTCATTTACTGTGCTTAGGATCAGACTAACACGCAGATCATGGCATTTGTTGAACAAATTAACTACCTTCCGCTAAGATGGACAGGAAGTAACATGTTTCTTCAATTCAAATGCCAAGAATGGCAATGCAAATGCTATACAGATATCAGCAGACAACAAATATGTGAAATGTCTCTGCTCTACTCTTGCTCTTGGAGACTCATTGCATACTTACATTACCAGAAAGAGGACTACACTGATCGTAAAACACCTTTAGACAGTGAGGGTTCAACTTTCTGTGTAAAGCTTATTAGCAATTGAAGTCCCTAGTTCCCCATTCTCCTTCTACCTTGTGAACTCTCCAGTTCTCTTTCCGTCTTAGGCATTCAACTACCGAGGCTGGCTTATGTAATCCTACAAACAAGCGCGTGAGGACGTTCTGAATGATTACCGTGACATGATCCCTACCAGTACCAGGACACTCAAAAGGATGTTAGGTGGTCAATGCTTTCCATGAATGCACAAAATCCAATGGCATAAGCCATAGACTGTTACCTGAACTCAGTGGAATCAGTCACCAACCAATAAACCCACGGATCAGCTGATCCAGCCCGATTTCTCGCGAGGAGTCTGGATCTTGAGGTCGATGTGTTGCAGAACCTGCAGATTAGAAACGGGTAGGGTTAGGGTTCAGTAACTTGGAAAGGAAACGCGAGAGAGAGGGAAAAGGAGGAGAGGCGGAGGGGAAACTCGCCTGCGTCGGAGAAGTCGCTGAGGTCGTCCGCCGCTCACCGGATGCAGGTGTTCATCGAGCAGGCAGCAAGAAAAGCGCGGTGGGGAGGATCCCTGGCGAGTAGATACTGCGGGGAAGATAAGGAAGAAGGGATCCTTGGTTCACCGGCGGCGGCGAGCAGCGTCAACGGAGGCGGCAGGAAGCGTCACCGGCGGCGGCGGGCAGCGTCACCGGCGATCCGCGGCGGCGAGTAGAGGGTGAGGTTTGACGAAGGGATGTCCGTTCGAGCGGAGGGGGGACGGGGCTTCGTCTCTGCGTGGTACATTTCCGGAAAAATGACGGGTTAGGGTCGGGAATTACCGTAACGCACCGTATCATTTGGATGAAATTATTAGCAAATGAAATGACCCTAACCCGTCATTTTTCGGAAATGTACCGCCGCCGCAGCATCATTTAGCAAATATAGTGCTGCAGCAAACTATAAACTTCAGGCCAGGTTTAACAACAAGCAACAATATATTAACATGCAGTAAAAAAATAACAGATTAACAAGTTAAACACCAGTACATAGACACACATGGGAACATGTGTGCTGAAATTGATACAAAAGGACCTTATTTACACTACTCGTGAGCTGATCAAACTAGCTGCTGCTAGCCTATCCTATCCTATCCTGACATTCTACCGTGTTTATTCACTTGCTACTTGCTACTGGTAGCCTATCCCGACATTCTGCCGTGTTGCTTGACTTAGGAGCAGCGGTAGATACTTGACTTCCACTCTCTATCACATGGGCATCCGTATATGCTTTCCAGGAAAAAAGAAGTAGAACCAAGAAAGAAATGTAGTTGTAGCTGCTCAGATAACTGTGGCATGAATAAATAAATATTGAGAGGAGAGGAGGCTACCTTGGAGATGGACAGGGGAACGGCGGCTTGGCACTGATGGACAGAGACGGGGATCTGGAGTTGGGTAGAAGCTGAGGGGCACAGCGATTGGGAGCCGAGCCGGTTGTGGTGGCTGCTAGGTTAAAAGAAAATATTAAATCAGAGAAAAAAGGAGAGATTGCGAGAAGAAGGGATGAGACGGGAGAGAAGATTACCTGGAGGTCGACAGGGAGACGGAGAGAAAACGCGGCTGCACGAGATTCCACGGCGAGATGGCGGCCGCCTGGATCTTGATCCGGAGAAGAGGAGAAGTGGAGGGAGGGAGGCGGCCAGGTAGAGGTAGCGAGGTGGAGGGAGGGAGGGAGACGGAGGCAGCGAGGTGGAGGGAGGGAGGCCGGCGAGCTGGAGGGATGGAGGCGGCGAGGCAGATGAGATCGGGGGGAGGAGACGACAGCCAAGTTTCCACACAAATGACGGGAGAATTGATTTTAGGGTAAATTGGTTTTATGCCACTCTCTATTCCACAGATTGCACATATATCATTAGTACAAAAATTAGACTTGAGGATATGCCACTGTAACTATCCAATACTTTCACTTATGCCATTTTTCTCCAATACATGAATGTATACCGTGTGCTGTACGTACGATGCCCTATCGACCTTTTTTGAAGCAGAGCACGATCAATTTGGAGGGCAACCCACCCCGCTCGTCACATGGAAGGCCCTTCGACGAACCCTAAAGGAAGTGGAGGAGTGGAGGGCGGCAACTGGCCGGGTGGCGGCGCCGCTCGTCCCCTGCACTCGTCCGCCGCTCGCCCAGCCGCACGCCCAGCCGCTCGTCCCCTGCACTCGTCCGCCGCTCGCCCAGCCGCATGCCCGCCTCTCGCCCCTGTGCAGGATGAATTCGGCCCCGGACTGCCTTTACCAGTGAGTCAAAATCATCTTTACACATGTGCTTGAATGTGCACATAGTTGTACATTCTTTAATTTCGTTTTCCCATTGTTTGTAGGCTCGAATTGACGAATACATTTATCTTAGATATTGTTGTTCAAGGATTTGTGCTCAAAGAACCGACCGGTAGGAAATCATCTGTGAAGGAGAAAACAATTAGGTGGAATGTGAACTCAGATAATTTCACAATGGATGTGCTTATGGATGGGTTAAGTTCAGAGTTGAGAGTTGGTAGGGATCAGAGTATCACCGTGTGGTATTTTAACATGATAATGGCTCAAGATGTTAAACTAACTCAATCCGATGGTTTTCATCTGATGTTTGATATGTATAGAGAAGAGAGGAGGCTTGCACTTGTTGTTGTTGTCGTTGACAACTCATGTTCTGAAACTTTAGACCCTATGCTTGACAATGCTGATTATGTCCCTGAGGCAACAATTCCTGATAATGATGTTCTTCTGCTGGGTCTCCAATGCTATCCTCTAACTCCTAGTAAAAATGGAGCATCTTATTCAACCTCGCTACTAAAACAATCTGCTCAAGTGGTTCCATCTACCTCAACTATAGAAACTGATCCATTTGACATAGTTGAGGAGTATGTAGGAGTATATGATGAGTACATGTATGATGTCCATGTGGATGTCTCAGCAACATGTGTTGATAAGGGCGGCGACGTTCAGGTGGAAAAGGATGATGGTGATGTGTTTGCGCACCATGAAGATGAAGAAGTGGCCGATATTGACCTTGCTGGTTATAGTGTCGTGCATGACCCCGAGAACCCAGACATCAGAGTTGGGGCTCTTTTTCCTGACATTGTGGCTTGCAGAAAAGCTATAAGGCAGCGAGCTATTATTGTTGGGTTTAAGTTGGCTAAAATCAAAACGGACACCACTAGATTTATTGCTTAGTGTGCACATGAGACATGTAAATGGCGCATCCATGCATCGGTACTGCAGGATGGTAAAACTGCCATGGTATGGGTTGTTTTCATGTATCCTATTTATTTGCAAGATTGTTTTGTTGCACTTAATTTATGTAGCTATTTTCTCATTTGCAGATAAAAACGTTCCCCTTTGAGCATAATTGTCCAACACAGAAGTTGTCAAATTGCACAATGGCTTCAAGGGGAAGGATTGCTGATAGGATTGGGGATTGGGTGAAGAAAAATCCTGGTGTAGGTGCGAAAGATGCTAGAGCAAAGCTGCAAGATGAGTACAACATCAAGTTGGACTACAACAAGACCTGGTATGGTATTGTAGGGATTCGTAGCATAGAAAACAAAAAAATTCCTACCGCAAGAACGAACAACAAGCCAAGATCTAATCCAGTAGATGGTAGCAACGACGTGAAGATCAACATACCCTTGAAGATCGCTAAGCGTTAACGAGATTAGATCTCGTGGTGGATGTAGTCGATCACTTGCCGCTTGCAAAAGCGCGTAGAAGATCTTGACGGTGCCACGGCAGCACCTCCGTACTGGTCACACGTTTGGTGTTGATGACGACGTCCTCCTCCCCGTTCCAATGACAGATGTAGTAGATCCTCCCGAATCCCGACAAGACGACGTGGTGGGGTGGTGGTGGAGAACTCCGGCTTCGCCTGCGCTATGGGAGTAGTATGAGGAGGGGGCGACTAGGGTTTGGGGAGAGGGGGAAGCTAGGGCGCCGGCCTTGGTGCCTCTTGGTGGTGCAGCCAATGTGGTGGCCGGTCCCCTCCCTCTCTCCTCATTATATAGGTGGAACCCCAAGGGTTAGCCCTAGAATCCGAATAAGAGTCCAACTTCCAAACCTTCCAAAGGGCCAAACCTAGGGGGAGTGGGACTCCCCTCCTTCTTGGCCGGCCAAGGAGGTGGAGTCCACCATGGACTCCACCCTCCCACTTGGTTGGCAATTTAGGGTTGGTGGAGTCCAACCGGGACTCCACCTTCCATAGTGATTTCTTCCGAAGGTTCTAGAACATTCTAGCGCCTTCCATAAATGCACCGATCATTTCCAAACTTGGAAAGTGACTTCCATATATGAATCTTATTCTCCGACCATTCCGGAACTCCTCGTGATGTCCGGATCCCCATCCGAGACTTCGAACAACATTTGAACTCCATTCCATATTCCATATCTACTTAAACGACATCAAACCTTAAGTGTGTCACCCTACGGTTCGTGAACTATGCAGACATGGTTGAGACTCTTCTCCGACCAATAACCAATAGCGGGATCTGGAGATCCATAATGGCTCCCACATATTCAACGATAACTTAGTGATCGATTGAACCATTTACATACGATACCGATTCCCTTTGTCACGCGATACTTTACTTGTCCGAGGTTCGATCATCGGTATCACCATACCTTGTTCAACCTCGTCACCGACAAGTACTCTTTACTCGTACCATGGTATGTCATCTCTTGTTATCTATTCACATGCTTGCAAGCAAATTAGACGACATTCCACCGAGAGGGCCCAGAGTATATCTATCCGTCATCGGGATGAACAAATCCCACTCTTGATCCATATGCCTCAACTCACACTTTCTGAACACTTAATCCCATCTTTATAACCACCCATTTACGCCATGGCGTTTGATGTAATCAAAGCATCCTTCCGGTGTAAGTGATTTACATGATCTCATGGTCGAAGGACTTAGGTAACTATGTATCGAAAGCTTATAGCAAGTTGAACTAAATGACTTGATCTTATGCTACGCTTATATGGGTGTGTGTCCATTATATCATTCATCTAATGACATAACCTTGTTATTAATAACATCCAATGTTCATGATCACGAAACCATGATCATCTATTAATCAACAAGCTAGTTATACAAGAGGCTTACTAGGGACTTCTTGTTGTTTACATAACACACATGTATCAATGTTTCGGTTAATACAATTATAGCATGGTATGCAAACATTTATCATAAACATAAAGATATTATAATAACCACTTTATTATTGCCTCTTGGGCATATCTCCAACAGTCTACCACTTGCACTAGAGTCAATAATCTAGATTACATTGTAAGGTACCTAACACCCATGGCGTTCTGGTACATTGAGATCAGTGTGTACTTTGCAAATCTTTACTTCACCATCTTCGATGTACTCACGAATCGAATGAAAACGTAGCTTGATATGCGTCAGCTTCTTGTGTGACCTTGGTTCTTGTGCATTGGCGATGGCACCCATGTTGTCACAATAGATGACTAATGGATACAATGCATTAGGAACCACACCAAGCTTAATAATGAACCTCTTCATCCATACCGCTTCCGATGAAGCCTCCGAAGCTGCTATGTATTCAGATTCAGTTGAAGATTTTGCCACCGTGCACCGCTTGGAATCGCTCCATAATCAAGACCATTCAATATAAACACGTACCCAGATTGAGACTTAGAATCATCAGGATTAGTGTTCCAACTTGCATCGGTGTAACTGGTTACAACGAGCTCTTGGTCACCTCCATAACAAAGAAGGGATTTCTATTTTCGTGCCCTCGGATCCTTAGTTGTACTCAGTTTTCCCCAGCTCCTTAGTTTTCCCTCAGTTTTCCCCTCCCTCTAGTTTGAAACACTCAAAGTGCTGGAACGGCTGCCGTGGTCGAGGCCTTGACCGTTGTCTCACCGGGGGGGCCGCACAGGGCAGCTCTCGACCGTCGGAGACACGTCGAGCAGCCATCCATCTATCGCCGACGTGTGGGCCGTTTTATTTCATGATTTTATACGCGGTGATGCTAGTGACAAATGGGGCTCTATAGGCGCCGCCCAATGACCCTGGGTCGATATTTTTCAAGAAACGACATATATTGCCGCTCTGTGCTGCCGCAGCAATGACCAATGGGTCTATTTATTTAGAGAAGATCATATATTGCCGCTCTGTGGGGCCTCCACCGCCAATGACCAATGGGGTCGTATATTTTTCAGAAAAGACATATATTGCCGTCTGGGCCGCCCAATGACCAGTGGGGTCATCTATTTATTTAGAGAAGATCATATATTGCCGCTCTGGGGCCTCCGCCGCCAATGACCAGTGGGGTCGTATATTTTTAGGAAAAGACATATATTGCCGCTCGTGGGGCCGCAGCAATGACTAGTGGGTCGTCTATTTTTCAGGAAAAGACATATATTGCCGCTCTGTAGGGCTGCCGCAGCCAATGACCAGTGGGGCCGTCTATTTATTTAGAGAATATCATATAGAGAAGCAACAAGTTCGCTAATTAATTATTCTTAAGCTAGACCCATCATTAGTCACCGGAGAACCGCAGCTCGCTCCCCACCGTCGGACGGAGCAGCCATCGCCGGAGCTCGTTCCCACAAAGAGCAGGCCATCGCCGGCGCCTCGTCGCGCCGCGGGCTCTTCCCCTAGGTCGGACGGACTGCGGCGCGCACGTCAACCACGGCTCCAAGACTTGTTTCGTCCGCACGCATTGTACCCACCGCAGTCCGCCGCAAGCAGATCCGCCGCCCACGACGACCGGGATTTGTTCCGCGCACCAATTGGTAGTATAGCTTGGTAAGACCTCCGCTTCTGCCCCGCCCCTAATCGATTCGGTTCCCGTAATTTATTGGAGTTTGCAGGTGCGAAATAGTCCTCAATGTCTAGTCGTAGCGGGTACACCGGCGAGGGGATTCGATCATGTCGTGGCCACGTTCTAGTTCTCCTACCTCATCGGAAGTGCAGGTATCTAGCTTCAGCTCTCTGTACTACCATTGAATTTGAAGTGCCGCCATGGCCTGTTTGATAAGGGATTAACTTATCAATGCCTACAAGTTGTAGACTAGGGTTTAGTTGGAAGTAGAGGGCAAGTAGATCTCGAGGGCTTCAGCCGGAAAAGTAGTCGACTGCTATGAAAACTAGGGTTATGCGAAAACAATGAGTCGATCCTTTCTTTGTCCCTCGACTTCCCCTTATATAGGAGGTGAAGCCGAGGGTTTCGTGATGTACAAGTTACATAGTCCGGGAGGGTTTCTGAGCCGTCCCGAAATAATTACAAGTCAATATTCCTAATACAATTCTATCTTTCCAAACTATCTCTCAATTGGGTTTCCGTGCTTTGTAAAACTTCGGGTCGTGGGCCTTCGTAAAACCCTGGTACCTTCTTCGGCAGGCCCATTGGGGATGCCTATGTCAGTAGCCCCCGAGATTTTGCTTGAATCAAAGAATCAGGGAAAATCTCCATCTTTACAATTGCCAAATGATTTCCTCGAATTAACAAATAACCTATAAGCAATTCTATATTGTGCAGGGATAATAGTAATTGGGGCTGGTTCATGACAATTTAACGCTCTCGTGGCAATCCTAAAACCTACTTCAAGATCACGTCCCTGGACATGATCTCGAGATACTGGCGTAATTCGACATGTGCCGCTTAAGGTCTTACCATATGCCGAATTCCAGTCATGTTTTATCGGGTACCTAACGCGTCCGTTAGGATTTTTCGCATATGTTGATACGGAAAAAGCAGGGGCGCCTGAGGCGGTGCCACGCCGCACAGACGGATCCCGGGACTTACCGCAGAGTTCGCGGCATTCGAGAGATTAATTCGCGACTGAGGCGCTCTGAGAATATATTGTCGAGTACCTTTTTCGGCTGTTGGAATAGCACATTTATTCGAGTCAACGGATGACTTATATTGTTTTAACTTATCTTCCCGATGGGAGTATATGAAGAGTTATTTTGATAACTCGAAATATGCTCCGCAAGACTTATTAAATTTCATCGGGCACGCGAACAGCGTTCCCGATGGGAGTAGCCCCCGAGGCTACAGCCAAGTGCTTGTACTTGGTTGTAGGCTCACCTTTTTAGCATCTTTGCCGCTATATTGTCGTTTTTCATGTTCCTCTTCATGTTTATCGGGTGCGCGAACAGCGCTCCCGGTGGGAGTAGCCCCCGAGGCTACAGTCGAGTATTTATACTTGGCTGTAGGCTCCAATTTGTCTCTGTCGCAGTATTTTGAAACATCCTTTTCTAAATCATCTCCATCAAACTGCTCGAAACTTCTTTATAAAGTAGCCCCCGAGCATTTGAACAAAAACTTGTATTTGGTCAAAGGCTCTCGAGATTATCAGTAGTCCTTCACTGTCGCTAATTTTCATAACACCACAGCCGAGATTTTTCCATTGGTTAAGTGACATCAGTGCTGACGATAGCCACGACCACTGTATCGGGAAGACGCGAGTTCTGTCCTTTCACTGACATGCGGACCCAAAATCCACGACACGTTGACACGTTACGCAAGTGGGGGACACACGTCCTCCACTTTTTCTGGCACGCGCGCTGTAGCGCCTGTCCAGTTCCATCACGGTAAAAACACCGTTTTACCCCTTGAGCCACGTGTAGATCATCAAGTCCATTCTCATACCATCCAACGGTGCGACGTTTTGGCTGAATCCGCTATAAATACCCATCTTCTTCCTTGTCAATCCCCTTCGCTGCACCATTGCCCATATCTCCTCTGCTACGATCCCCATTGCAACCACAAAGCTCCAGCGCTCACGCCCTGTCCTACTTCCTCAACGCCATTGTTGATGCCACCGCGGCCAAGACTCACGAGGCACAGCACTCCCGAAGCAACAATGGCGGCGCAAGATCTGGGAACCACGGAGTGGGAGAGATCCAAGATCTCCGCGCAGACATCAACCTTGAAGAAGCTCGGCCCGAGCAAGAAGAAGGACGCGCCGCGCTTCCCACGAGGAGAGCTACCTGTCGCCTCCTATTGAATATCGGGTTAGCTTCGTTGACCACCTCATCCGAGGTCTCTCTGCCCCCATCCATGAGTTTCTTCGTGGATTGCTTTTTGTGTATGGGCTACAGCTTCATCAGCTAACGCCCAATTCCATCCTACACGTTTCGATTTTCATCACTCTTTGCGAATGCTTCCTTGGAGTCCATCCCAATTGGGCTCTGTGGAAGCGCATCTTCTTCGTCCGCCGTAACGGCTTGATACGTCCAAAACGTATCTACTTTCCCGAACACTTTTGCTATTGTTTTGCCTCTAATTTGTGTATTTTGGATACAACTAACACGGACTAACGCAGTTTTCAGCAGAATTGCTCGGTGTCTCGTTTTTGTGCGAAATCCAACTTTCAGAAAAACCTCGGAATTTAAAGGCCCTATTTTCCCAGAATATTGGCGAGCCGAAGGGCAAGGTGGGGCACGAGGGCCCCACACACTAGGCCGTCGCGCCCGGAGGCCCGCGTGGCCCTAGTGTGTGGCGGCCTCGGCTGGCCCCCGACGCCCTCCTTCGGACTACTTATCGCCTCGACCTAAAAACGCACGGAAGAAGTCGAAGTCGCGAAACCCTCCAGAGCCGCCACATCGCGAACTCTCGGGAGCCGAAGTCTCCGTTCGGCACCTCGCCGGACGGGGAATAGGAGGAGATCTTCACCACCATCACCACCGACGTCTCTCCATCGACCAGCCATGTTTCCCATCCATGTGTGAGTAATTCCCCATTGTAGGCTGAAGGGGATGGTAGGGATTGATGAGATTGGTCATGTAATAGTCATAAGATTGTTAGGGCATAGTGCCTAGTATCCGTAGATGTCACTTTTATGATATTGTTGCAACTTGTTATGCTTAATGCTTGTCACTAGGGCCCGAGTGCCATGATCTCAGATCTGAACATGTTATTGATTCATGATGATATTCGTTGTTTATGATCTTACCCCGCAAGTTGTATACACACGTCGCTGTCCGGAACCAATGGCCCCGAAGTGACAAATCGGGACAACCGGAGGGAATGGTAGTGATGTGAGGATCACATGTGTTCACGGAGTGTTAATGCTTTGCTCCTATTCTATTAAAAGGAGTATCTTAATATCCAGTAGTTTCCCTAGAGGCCCGGCTGCTAGGACAAAAGATGTTGTGCAAGTTTCTCATTGCGAGCACGTACGACTAAATATGGAACACATGCCTATTGATTGATTAGTACTTGGATACCGTTTTATTATTATCTGCAAATGCCCCTGCTTTGATTGTTATATGAGTTTCTCTCATCCATGCAACGCCGTTAATCCGTCCCTCAGTGCCTACGTATTTTAATCCCTGTTTACTATAATCACTATCTTGTCTTTATTTCACTGCTGTTATTTCACTATTCCTACTCTATAAATCATATTACCGATAAACTCTTGAGCAAGTCTGCTCTGGTGTAGTGAATTGACAACTCCGTCAAGGCTTACAAGTATTCTTTGTCTCCTTGTGTCGAATCAATAAATTGGGTAATACTTCCCTCGAAGACCGTTGCGATCCCCTATACTTGTGGGTCATCAAGACTATTTTCTCGCGCCGTTGCCGGGGAGCATAGCTTTATTTGGAAGTTCACTTGGATTGATATTGTTCGCTGCAAAGTCTCCATCATGGGTAAACCTCGCGATACTAAGATCGCCATATTACCATCCACTACAAGAAAAGGTACAACTCTTAGTACCTCTGCTGCTCTTGATTCACCATCTGTGATAAGTAAACTTGTTTCACCACCACAAGCTTCAAATGCTGGTACTTCTGCTGAATCTGAAAATTCCTCTTATAATTGTGATGATGCTTCTGCTGTGCTTGATAATGATGGTTCGTTAGGATCTTTTCTAGATGCTACAATTGCTAGGTCTAGGCAAATTGAAAATACTGAAACTCCTAATGAAAATGCTGCTACACCTGTTAATTCACCTGAGTCTGTTGAATATTCTAGTGATGATCTTGATGAAGATTATGTGGAACTTGATGATGATTTTATTGAAAAATGCAATGCTACTACTGATGCAAGAAAAATTAAAAAGTTGCTTGCATAACATGCTGTTAGATATAAACTGTCTCCTGATCCTAAATTTGCCACATCTCCTATAAACATTAAGGATAAAGATTATGATTTTTCTCTGATCTATCTCATATAGCTATTGTTGAGAAAACACCCTTTTGTGGTACTGAAAAAGAAAGTGTTGAACACATGATTGAGTTATCTACTCGGAGTAGCTTGTTTTCTGATGATGTCAAGATGCGTACTTATTTTGTCGCTAAATTTTTTCCTTTCTCATTAAAGGATGATGCTAAAACTTGGTATAATAATTTGCCTCCTGGTTCTATTAGAAGTCCAATTGACTTGCGTGATGTTTTCTTTCGAAAATACTTTCCTGCTAGCGCTCAACATATTGCTTTGCAGAGAATTTATAATTTTGACCAGGAAGATGGAGAGAAATTGCCTGAGGCTTGGGCGAGATTTTGCTCTCTTATTAGAGCTCGGCATGATCATGATTTGGAAAAGCATGATTTACTTGATATATTTTATAGTGGACTAACCATTGAGTCTAGGGCATACCGGATAGTTGTGCTGGTTGTGTTTTCAGGAAAAGAACTCCAGACGATGCTGAAGAATTATTGGCTAAAATAGGCCGGAATCATGATGATTGGTCTACACCTGAACCAACCCCGACACCGATATTGAAGAAGAGGGGTATGATTAAATTAAATGATAAAGATATGAGGGAAGCCAAGAAGTCTCTTAAAGAGAAGGGTATTAAATCCGAAGATGTGAAGAATTTACCTCCTATAGAAGATTTATGTAAGATAACTCCCCTTCATCCATGATTGAGGTACACTCTCTTCAACGCTTTACTAGGGAAGATATTCCGTATTCAAAACCTCCTGCTCAATGCTTAGATGAGTTTGATAATTATATTGTTAAGCAAGAAAACTTTAATATGAGAGTAGAGAATCATTTAATGGAAAATTCTCGAGCTATTAGTGAATTGCATGATATTGTGGAGAGAACCTCCAATGATGTTAAGATACTTGTTAAACATTTTCATATGGTTCAAACTCAAATTGATCAACTCACTAAAGTGCAAAATGACTTGTTGGGAAATAATTCTAAAGAAAAACATGCTTATGAAGTAACAACTAGAGGCGGTGTTTCTACCCAGGATCCTCTATATCCTGAAGGGCATCCCAAAAGAGTTGAACAAGATTCTCAACTAACTAAAACTAGTGCTCCATCTAAGAAAAAGAAAAAGAAACATAAGAATGTTGTAGAATCCTCTGAACCTGTTAATGATCCTAATAGTATTTCTATTTCTGAAAAATGAAAGTGGTAATGAACATGATAAAGATAATAAAGGATGATACTCATGATAAAGAAGAGGTTGAAGAAGAACCTGAAAAGCATGCTAAAAATAAAAAGTACACTAAAGAAGATTTTATTGCTGAGAAACATGGTAATGAAAGAGAACCTTGGGTTCAAAAGCAAATGCCTTTTCCTGTTAAGAAACTAAAATCAAAGGAGGAGGAACATTATAATAAATTTTGTGATTGGATGAAACCTTTATTTTTGCAAATCCCTTTGACTGATGCTATTAAATTGCCTCCTTATTCAAAGTATATGAAAGATATTGTCTCTAACAAAAGGAAAATTCCCAATGAGGAGATTTCCACTATGCTCGCTAATTACTCCTTCAATGGTAAGGTTCCAAAGAAGCTTGGAGACCCAGGTATACCGACTATTCCTTGTTCCATCAAGAATAATTATGTTAGAACTGCTCTATGTGATTTGGGAGCAGGAGTTAGTGTAATGCCCTTTTCTCTTTATAAGAGACTTGATTTAGATAAGTTGATACCAACTGATATATCTTTGCAAATGGCTGATAAATCTGCTATTCCTGTTGGTGTATGTGAAAATGTTCCCGTTCAAGTTACTCAACATTGCTTGATATTAACGATTTTGTTGTGTTGGAAATGCCTGAAGATGATAATATGTCCATTATTCTTGGAAGACCCTTTCTTAATGCAGGGGCTATTATTGATTGCAATAAAGGAAAAGTCACTTTCAATGTTGATGACAAGGAACATACCGTCTATTTTCCCAAGAGGATTGATAAAGTATATGGAGTTAATACAATTTTTAATGTGAAAACTATCAAAGTGGGATCCATTGATTGTCCTATATATGAGCCTAAAGAAGAATATCAAACTCTTGTGATTGGATCCATATCAATTCAATATAAGGTAACATGATTGATTTGAGGTTTATTTCTTCTTATGTCATATAAAATTTATTTGGTAGCAAGACTTGATCAACCTTGTTAACAAGTATATTTTAATGCATAAGAGAGCTAAACAACATTTCTTTCTTTCTTTCTCCTCCATTTGTTTTACTTGCTGTAGCACTTTTGTTTTGCAATATGCTTTAGTTGTTAAGATTTTGGAAATCATTTTCCCAGAATAATTAATTTAACACCAAATGTGCATTTTTCGAAGTTCTCAAAAATTTACAAAAATTATACTGTAGTCCTATTTTTCGAAGAGGCACTGGAGCACTGGGCTGACTGGGGCACCCTGAGGCACCCCACAGGCCGGCCGCAAGGGGGCGCGCCACCTGTGTGTGGTCCCCCTTGCCCCACTCCATCATCTCTTTCACTCATTCTCTTCCCTCTCGAAAAAACTCGTACTCACTTTCTCTCACTCGCATTTCTGCTCAAGAACTCGCGATTTCGATCTCTTTGCTCAGCCCTGATCGAAATTTGGCACATTTGCTCCTTGGTATGTGACTCCTTTGATTGTCCAATTAGAATTTTGTTTGGTTGAGTATATCTTGAATATTTTGCTGCTATAGATAACATGTTTAGTGAGCTTGCATGCTTGTTCTAAGTGGTAGAAACTAGTTTTGATGCATGTTTAGTACTCTAGCAAGTTCCTATAGTAGTTCCCTCAACTATATATCTTGAAATCAAATTTTATAATGATTGTTGAAAAATTTCAGAAAATGGAAGGAAGTAGGCACCAACTAAACCAACAAGAATTGGAGGTGCAGCAAGTTATGAGAGTTCACCGCGAAGAGGGAGTATACCCCTCTTATTACCCATGCACGGATTTTATGCGGAACGCAGGAATCCCAAGATGTTCGACACCGATTTCCAATGCGTGGTTGGAAGGTTTTATGTTGGAACCTTACCAATATGCTAAACTAACGGTGCGGTTGTGCAGGATTTCGAATTTCATCGGTCTCAAACTAACCCCATGGTCCGGACAAGATTTATAGCAAAACAATCAACTTGCCTTTGTGATTTTTGTGCGGCAATTAGAGTGCCGCAGTGGGGATCCCGTGAGAAGGTCGTGGAACGCCGCGGGAGCTCTCGAATCTTTATACAATGATTTGTAATGGGAGGAGCTTCTCCGATGATGGTGGTAAGATTAGTAGCATCCAACTCCCAGCTATCCGCTACTTTGCTTATTTCGTTACAAAGTGCGTTCTTGCTAGAAAGAATGCAAGTAAGTTGTCTGTCCAAGATATGGCTTTCTTAGCTGCCGCTTTGCAACAGGATAGGACCTATAATTTGGGTGCTTTAATAGCTTGTAGACTTGCTACTAACCGTGAGAAAGGAGGAATTTGTGGAGGTCTTATCGCCTCTCGCTTATTAGCTATGCATGGTGTAGAACCTCACCATCTAGATATTCCGCTTTCCATAGAGAAACTTGATGTTGTCTCCATGATTAAACATGAGTTTATTTCAGATGCATCTAATTTGAACAACCTGTATTATAGGATAACTTTGTATAAGAAAATTGGAGAATAACTAAGAAAATTGAAAAACTAGTACGATTGCCTGCACCTGCTCTGCTTAACCTTGATGCCAGGAAAGGGTGGTCGATCACAGAAAACGAGCTAAACGCATACATAGAAAGGGAAGGCCATCGTGCAAGGGAAGGCACGGAGGAGGCCGAGGAGCACCCCGACTCTTCATCCGATGCAGCTAGCTCCTCATATCAACATTATGGTCATGTGGAACCTCCACGACATTCTTCTGCGCAGGGGCCTTATTATCACTCCATGTATGATCCACCGGCGTGGAACTCCGACCCTCGTTGGGAATGAACTCCACTTAGGCCAAAAGCCTAAGCTTGGGGAGGTATACCGCATCACTCATTCTTTGCATATTATGGTTGCTGGATACTTGTACATACTTGTTTAGTTTCTTAGAGTGGTTTTCTAATGAGAAGGAGATGATATTTGGGGAAGTGCTGTCCAAAAACAGATTCTGAGCTGTTACCAAAAAAAATTCGTACACACAGCCCGAACGTTATTTTGAGTTGCCAATTTTTGAGCATGTGCCCCAGGTTGTTATCTAACTTTCATTAGTTGAACACTTTTTGAGCTGAGCAATGGAAGATTTTTGTTAATTTCGATTTCTGCTGTCAGGATTTGGCAGATTTCTGTCATCCTGCTTTTCTGTGTTTCTGTTAGTTTGCATTCTTTTGTTTTCGCTTTGTTTCTTTCCTAAAACACAAAAAGACCAAAAATATTTCTGTTGTTTCTCTTCACCATTTGTTTATTTGGTTCTTTGCTCTTAGTTTACTTTATTTGCTATCGTTGGTTTGCTATGAGAAAACCCAAAAAGATTTTGCTTTGTTTTCTTGTTTCTTTTGTTTTGTTTCCAATTCGAAAACACCAAAAATATTTGCTGTTCTTCTTGGTTTGTAAAGTTCATCATGAGTTCAATGGTCTTCGGTGGCTGGAGCGTGGTTTTCATTTCATATTATCCAAGCTACACAAGTGAAAAGCAATATGACGATCTACAACAATTGGATTGTGGTGAGAGGCCGGTATGAACTCTATTTGTTTTCATTTTTGTACATATACTCATCCATGTGAGCATGCTTAGTTGGTTCATGTGAGGTATATGTTATTTGAGAAAGTCTAGTAGTTCATGATCTCTCATGTTTAGCTCCAATTTATTAATATGAGTAGCATGTCATGGATGTTCGCTTGCATTGTTTTATTCATAAGTAAGTATGGCATTGTGGTATCCTCCTCTGAATAATTCATTTATATCGACTTGGCACATGCTCACGCATGCATATGACTGAACAAAAAGTCAATTAAGCCTCGATGATTTATATTGCTTCAGAGTTCTTGTATCACTTTTATGCCTCCGTTAATTTATTTTGCCGCAAGCATGATTATGACAGTTACTGCTCTCTTGATTGTCGCTCCCTAGTCTTTTGCTAGCCTTCACTTGTACTGAGCGGGAACGCGCTCGTGCTTCCAAACACCTGAAAACCAAGTTGTTCCAAAGTGTCCACCATAAATACCTATGCATGGCATTTCAAACCATTCCAAGTAAATTCTCATGCGCTACCTTTAAAACTTTCAAAATGCTTCTCAATTTGTGTTAATGTTTCATAGCTCATGAGGAAGTATGTGGTGTTTAGCTTTCAACCTTGTCATTTACTTTTGACGGACTCTCATATGGACTAGTGGCACATCCGCTTATCCAATAATTTTGCAAAAAGAGCTGGCAATGGGATTCCCAGTCCCAAATTAATTAACTTAAATAGACACTCCTCCATGGTTTGTGATTGTTGGACGGCACCCGAAGGATTCGGTTAGCCATGGCTTGTGCAAAGGTTGGGGGAGTGTCATCATCATAATAAAACTTAAATAAAAAGGCACTCCTTCATGGTTTGTGATTGTTGGCAGGCACCCGAGGATTCGTTAGCCATGGTTTGTGTAAGAAAGGTTGGAAGGAGTGCCACATAAACATACAAATAATTCATGGGAGCCGCTCTTTGGTAGTCCGGTTGATGAGGTAGTTAGTGTACCCATTACCATTCGTTGACAACAACAAGAACTTCTCAAAATAATTTTACTCCTGTTTTAAAAATGAAAAGCTCTAGCGCATGTTAATCCCTGCTTCCCTCTGCGAAGGGTCAATCTTTTACTTTTATGTTGTGTCTCCATTCTTTCTTTGAGCACTATCTTGAGAGCACAACTGTCATTCTTAGTATAATATGCTTGTCTCAAAATATGATTGATTGTGGTATAACTTTGATGCTTTTATCTTTGACAATCACTACTTCTAGTCTTTCTATGAACTCCAGAGGTGCCTCGGCATTTATGTTTTGCCGATCAAATACAGGCAAGCGAGATACCACTTTATCATACTCTCTTATGAACATTGCAATCCTGCTTATATACATAATTCATGATGCTTATTATTAATTGTTGGTACCTCCATGATTGACATAGCTGTTGGATGATCTTATTTGCATGTATCTCATTATGAACTGCTTAAGTATTAGCCATAGCATGAGAATATATACATCATATGAGCAAATGTGTTCATGAAAGTTCTTTTATCGCTCGGTTGTTAACTGAATTGCTTGAGGACAAGCAATAAGCTAAGCTTGGGGAGTTGATACGTCCAAACGTATCTACTTTCCCGAACACTTTTGCTATTGTTTTGCCTCTAATTTGTGTATTTTGGATACAACAACACGGACTAACGCTGTTTTCACAGAATTGCTCTGCAGTGTCTGTTAAAATCCAACTTTCAGAAAACCTGAATTTATACACAGGCCCTATTTTCCCGAATATTGGCCAGAGTGGCAAGGTGCCAAACGAGGGCACTGGCCACACACAGGCGGCGCGCCCAGGAGGGGCCCGCGTGGCCCTAGTGTGTGGCGGCCTCGGCCGGCCCCCGACGCCCTCCTTCGGACTACTTATCGCCTCGACCTAAAAACGCACGGGAAGAAGTCGAAGTCGCGAAACCCTCCAGAGAGCTGCCACATCGCGAAACTCCGTCTCGGGAGCCTCCGTTCGGCACCTCGCCGGACGGGGAATAGGAGGAGATCTTCACCGCCATCACCACCGACGTCTCTCCATCGACCAGCCATGTTTCCCCCATCCATGTGTGAGTAATTCCCCCGCTGTAGGCAAGGGGATGGGGATTGGATGAGATTGGTCATGTAATAGTCATAAGATTGTTAGGGCATAGTGCCTAGTATCCGTAGATGTCACTTTTATGATATTGTTGCAACTTGTTATGCTTAATGCTTGTCACTAGGGCCCGAGTGCCATGATCTCGGATCTGAACATGTTATTGATTCATGATGATATTCGTTGTTTATGATCTTACCTGCAAGTTGTATACACATCGTTGCTGTCCGGAACCAATGGCCCCGAAGTGACAAATCGGGACAACCGGAGGAATGGTAGTGATGTGAGGATCACATGTGTTCACGGAGTGTTAATGCTTTGCTCCGGTATTCTATTAAAAGGAGTACCTTAATATCCAGTAGTTTCCCTAGAGGCCCGGCTGCCACCGGCTGGTAGGACAAAAGATGTTGTGCAAGTTTCTCATTGCGAGCACGTAGGACTAAATATGGAACACATGCCTATTGATTGATTAGTACTTGGATACCGTTTTATTATTATCTGCAAATGCTTTGATTGTTATATGAGTTTCTCTCATCCATGCAACGCCCGTTAATCCGTCCGTGCCTACAGTGATTTTAATCCCGTTTACTATAATCACTATCGCTGTCTTTATTTCACTGCTGTTATTTCACTATTCCTACGTTATAAAACTCGTTACTACGATAAACTCTTGCGAGCAAGTTGAGTCCAAATGAATTGACAACTCATTGCTAAGGCTTACAAGTATTTCTTTGTCTCCCCTTGTGTCGAATCAATAAATTGGGTAATACTTCCCTCGAAGACTGTTGCGATCCCCTATACTTGTGGGTCATCACGGCTCCCACAACATTGCCTACAATATTGGCGGTGTTGTTATTTGCGTCCGCCCTGATGTCGAGTATTTTGACATCAAATTCCCCGACTCCGTCCAAGGGTGGCGCAAAAGATGGTTGTACGTCTGCGAGGAGTGCCCCGACTCACTATAATACAACATCACCCCTTTTAACGGTGGCGAAAAAATCCTCCGCCGCCGCTCCTGGGATGCAGAAGCTACCGACGAAGAAAAATCGGTGATAGAGGCGCTGATGAAACGCATCCATGAGCTCCAAAATACCCGCGGCCAAGAGCTGTCGGGTATCCAGATAACGGCGTACTTCCTTAGGATTAGGGTGCAGCCTCTGCAGGCTCGCAAAAACCCTCTTTGGATGTATGTTGGCGACAAAGACGTTGATCGCGTGTCGAAGGATCTACCGGACAAGGACTTGGAAAAACTTGTCCGAAAGATCTCATCGCTGAGCAAGAAAGACGCCATCCCCACATCTTGTCGCGTGGCGCCGTATAGCGGCACCAACGCCCTTCCCCAGGTAATCTATCTTTTATCGACTGCTTGTTTGTTGTTTAATTCTTCGACTGCTATTTTGTTGTTCATTGACATAATTTCTTGTCAATATATTCTTGTCTTGTTCAGAACCATCAAACTACATCGTCTCTTCCTCCCCTTCCCGAAGGTGGAGATGTCGAAGAACGAGCAGTCGTATCTGACGACACCCAGGCCCCTTCTCGTCCTGAGAGCGAAGTCGCGGTTTCTCGCAAGTCCGCGGCTTCCTCTGAAAAAAAGCTAAATCCGAGGCTTCAAAGTCGACCCAGTCTATCCCTTCCGCTGTTTCGCCGAGGAACAAACAGAAGAGGGGTGACGCGGAAGGCTCTGGCACCTCCAAGCTGAGCAGTTCTCCTGTCGAGGAAATTGCTACAGAAGGAACTGCTCCCGAAGGGACGGAGTCCTTCAACGCCTATGACGCTGCCCTTATCATCTCGTAAGTTACCATGTCGCCTTGTTTTCCTTATTCATTGTGTGTCAAATAATCTCATTCTATTTTTTGCCCAGTGGCGATGATGAAGAAGAAGAAACCGGCGCCAATGTGACTGCTCCAACGAGCACGTCTCATACTTTGGCTTTGTCGGATACACACCGCACGGTGGAGGAGACCTCGAGTCCTCATCCAGATCTTCAGAGGTCAACTCCTGCCACCAGCCCCCGAGCCTCCTCGCCAAAGAGGGCGAGGATTGAACTAGGCGGAGAATTCAACATAACCAGAGGTTCATCGACTCCGCCCTTGGATGATGTAAGTCTGCTACTATTTTGTGATTCTATCTTCCGAGTTTTCACTGTTTTGAACCTTTCTCTCCTTCTTTTCTGCAGCCTCTGATGCAGCCCTTCATTAACCTTGGCACCCAATTTATTGGGTACCGCAACACTGTTGATGGGTTGAAAGGTACATTGTCGGATGATCCATCTTTTTCTGCTTCTCGAAAACTTCCTTTGTCCTTGTGTTGTTTTTAACTTCCACCATATGTTTTTTCAACAGAGGCCCTCCTCGCGGCTGACAAACGGGCTGATGATCTCGCCGTCAAGCTTAAAGAGAGCGAAAAGGCTCGCGAGAAGGCTGAGAAGGATGCCTCTTCTGTTGAAGATCTTCGGAAGAGGCTTCATAAAGCGGAGACTGCTTTGAGTGACAAGATCACTCATCAGATCGCTTGCGAAGAAAACATCATCTCCCGCCTAGAATCGCTGAACCGACGTTTTGTCAGTAAGTTCACCAATCAATCTTCATCCTTTCAACGATTTTTCTCTTCTTCTTTTTTATTGAAAACCCAAATTTTCGTTTCAGCAGGGAAGACGAGTCAGGACTTTGAGCTACAGAAACCTGAAGACGACCGTCTTATCGACGCTCTGTCTCTTCTTGAGATTCATGGGGATCTAGTGCACCGTAGCATCTTTGATGCTCAAACTGCATTCTCGCGCTTGTTCCCCTACTTCTTTCCGAAGGCAAAATAGCCTGACACCTTCGCTGCCCTTGCCAAAAGCTTCGTTCCCCAAGAAGATCTTGGGCTTGCTCTGCGGCAAGAAAACTTGAAGATTGGCGTGGAGGGCACCATAGCGTTGGTTGCCGAGAGCAAAAGTTGGCGCAGCCATGAAGCTGAAGCAGGACAAATGGCCGGCCCTGATTAGGGCTGCTAAGCCTCACTCGAAGAAGATTCTTGCCTTCCTCGGGTACAAGCCAACGCCTTCCTCCAGTTCCGCCAAACCGGAGGTCAAGTAGATCACCCTGCCTATCTTTTTTTTCCTTTTTTCTTTCTTTTGACGCCTGTCGCAATAGATGTAGCTTGCGACAGTGTATTATTGGTTCACTAGGATCCAAACTTTTGTAAGGACCATGTAAATATCTTGAAAATCAATGGAAATCTACTTTGCTTGATGATTGATGTCGAAATTTTCTTTCCAATTGGTATTTGACAACTACACTTCAACTCCTCGTCCTTCCGATGCTTTACCTGCTTCCTCCTACTCGAAGAAAACGCCAGTCGATGATGAATTCATTGAAGATTCATCGAATGCGGGTTCAACATATGATTTGGAAGAACTCCGACAACAACTTCAATCAATGAAGAAACAAGCACTCGTAATAATGGAGCAGTCTCGAAAATCATCTGAGAGGGAAAAAATTTCACGACAGCAAGCCCAGGAAGACATGACTTTAAAGGAAGCTGCAGTCGCCGAAGCTACACAGGCTACCTCTCGAGAGAATTTTATGCTTGAATTGATGACTGACGCAAGCCTGGAAATGACGGGTATACTTCTCAAGCTTAAAATTCTTCTGCTGTTTGCTTGCATTCTTTCTCTAACTAGTGTGCTGCCATCAAATAGGTTCTTTTTTGGACACCGCTGCCGAAGATCAACGGGTTGACACAAGATCAAATTTCCTTGTCAATCTTGCGCTGGATCATGGTTCCCTCTTTTGGGCTACACCTGAACGCACCCGACAAATCGTCAGGTTTCAGGATCGCGCGTGTCAAGTCCGTGAGTTCCTTGAATTTTGCACCAAAACATTGTCCATGGTTTACAACGCCATGTTCCCTCGAAATATTCCACTGAAAACACTCCCTGAGCTGATGACCCAGTTTAAGGACTTTCAACAGATCCATAATTTTGTGAGAGCTCAATTGGTGGCTGGCGCTAGATTTGCCCTTATTATGCTTCAGATCTGCCACTCATAACTGGAGATGACCAAGGTGGTTGAAACTGTCCATGCCAAATTAAAGAAACGACGAAGGTTCGTCGACAAGATTAATGACAAGGTTACCCCAATAGCCGAAGAAATGATTGATGATCTTCTTCGGATGGACGCTGACTTCTTCCTTGAAGGTCATTATGTTGATTTCATGGGTGCCTCTGCCGATGAAGACATGGTAAATATAGATGAATTGATAGGTCGCGACTGAATCTGCTTCTTCGTCAAACCCTGTAAATTATCTTGATGAAGAAAACCATGTAAAAATCAAGTGATGTGTATATTGTAAGACAACTATACTTTCTTTTTTCCCGAGCCCCCGAGTATCTCGGTAGGTGGTGTCGTTATTTTCATTGTTTTTGCGAGGTATTTTAAACCAAGGCAAAACTCGTTGAATTTGTATATTGTAAGAATTTCTATATTTGTTGAACTTTTATCGGGTAACAAGCCCCCGAGCATGTCAAAGAAGAAAGATGTATACCATCAATATCTTTATTATATTGCAGCACCGCGAGCCCGCCTCATTAAAAACCTTTCAGCCCCACTCGGTGCCCTGAAAGGAAAAGAGCACGTCTGAAAACTCGCGGGCGTTTCAGTACATTGTATGTTTACATATATATCTTGACTCAGGCGTAAAAACGCCTAAGTTGCGCCACGTTCCAGGGATTTGGCTCCGCAATCCCTATCTTCTTGTCTTTTATCCTGTACGCTCCTCCTTCAATTACTTCAGTGACGATATAGGGGCCTGATACGTCTCAAACGTATCTATAATTTCTTATGTTCCATGCTACTTTTATGACAATACTTGAATGTTTTATACATACTTTAAACATTATTATACATTTTCCGCACTAACCTATTAACAAGATGCCGAAGCGCCAGTTGCTGTTTTCTGCTGTTTTTGGTTTCGAAATCCTAGTAAGGAAATATTCTCGGAATTGGACGAAATCAACGCCCAGGGTCCTATTTTTACACGAAGCTTCCAAGACCGAAGGAAGTGGGGCCAAGAGGCGCCGACACACTAGGGGCGGCGCGCTGGCCCCCGGCCGCGGCGCCACAGTGGGGCCCTCGTGTGGCCCCCTGACCTACCCTTCCGCCTACATATAGCCTTCGTCGCGAATACCCTTATAACGAGAGCCACGATACGAGAAAAGTTCCAGAGCCGCCGCCATCGCGAAGCCAAGATCTGGGGACATGAGTCTCTGTTCCGGCACGCCACCGGGACGGGGAAGTGCCCCGAAGGCTTCTCCATCGACACCACCGCCATCTTCACCGCCATCGCTGTCTCCCATGATGAGGAGGGAGTAGTTCTCCCTCGAGGCTAAGGGCTGTACCGGTAGCTATGTGGTTAATCTCTCTCTGTACTCCAATACAATGATCTTATGAGCTGCCTTACATGATTGAGATCTATATGATGAGCTTTGTATCGCTACTAGTCTATGTGCTACTCATGTGATGTTATTAAAGTAGTCTATTCCTCCCGCATGGTGTAATGGTGACAGTGTGTGCATCGTGTGTTCTTGTCGTAGATTATGATCATAATCTCTTGTAGGTTATGGAGTTGATTATCGCTATGATAGTATTGATGTGATCTATTCCCCCTTTCATAGTGTAATGGTGATAGTGTGTATGCTATGTTAGTACTCGGTTTATTTTGCAAAGATCTATTATGCTCTAAGGTTATTTAAATATGAATATCGAATGTTGTGGAGCTTGTTAACTCCGGCATTGAGGTGCTCTTGTAGCCCTACACAACGAATGGTGTTTGTCATCCAACAAAAGAGTGTATGTAGCACAAATGAGAGAAGTTATTATTTATTATGCGATCATTGTTGAGAGTGTCCACTAGTGAAAGTATGATCCCTAGGCCTTGTTTCCAATACTGCAAACACCGCTTATTTACTGTTCTGTTGCATGTTTACTCGTTGCCATATTTTATTCAGATTGCTATTACCACTCATATACATCCATACTACTTGTATTTCACTATCTCTTCGCCGAACTAGTGCACCTATACATCTGACAAGTGTATTAGGTGTGTTGGGGACACAAGAGACTTCTTGTATCGTGATTGCAGGATTGCTTGAGAGGGATATCTTTGACCTCTTCCTCCTGAGTTCGATAAACCTTGGGTGATCCACTTAAGGGAAAACTTGCCGCTGTTCTACAAACCTTCGGCTTGAGGCCCAACACAGGAAAAGAAGCGTGAGTAGACATCAGGGCCTAGCCACGGCGACTCGAATTTCTCATGGCTATCTTGTGTGAGCCGAAGAACTAGATCGCCAACTTGAAAAAATCTTGGTCGCAATCGTCGACTGTGATAATTTTTCATATCTTGCGATATTTGGCGACTCTGACAATACTTCGTCGCGAGCTCTCGAAGTGTCCACGTCGTTTTCCGCGCTTTTCTCGAGGTTTCTTCGTCGAATTCCGCACTCGGAGAATTGTGTTCTATTTCTATCGGCAGACCGCCAGCTCCATGAACCGAAAAACGGAGTTTCGTGTTGTTTGTTGGGTGTTGTTCGTATGCTCCATAACACGCTGGGTAACTCCTCCGGCCAGGTGTGCCGAGCTTTTTCCAATGGTCCTAACAGGCGCTTCTTGATGCCGTTGCAGATGACGATGTTTGCTTTCTCGACTTGACCATTGGTTTGCGGGTGAGCAACTGACGCAAAATGTAGCTTGATACCCACTTCTGCACAATAAGCTTTGAATTCCTTTGAAGTGAAATTGCTACCATTATATGTGACGATGCTATGAGGAACTCCAAACCGGAAAACGATGCTCTTAATAAACTTGACCGTTGATGCTGCATCTGACGAATTTATTGGTTTTGCTTCAACCCACTTGGTGAATTTGTCGACAGCCACAAGCATATATTCGTATCCTCCTGGCCACGCCTTGTGCAATTTGCCCACCATATCAAGTCCCCATTGAGCAAAAGGCCACGACAATGGTATTGGCATCAATTCTGCTGCCGGAGAATGAGGTTTTGCGGCAAACCTTTGACACGCATCACAGGTTCGCACGATTTCCTTTGCATCCTTGATGGCTGTTAGCCAGTAAAACCCTGCTCTGAAAACTTTAGCCGCAATAACTCGACTGCTTGCGTGGTGTCCGCACACCCCTTCGTGCACATCTTTTAGAAGCACTCGACCTTCCTCAGCTGTGACGCACCGCTGCAGGACTCCCGATATACTTCTTTTACAAAGCTCGCCCTTGACCACAGTAAAGGCTTTGGATCGTCGAATAATTCGCCTTGCTTCGACCGGGTCTTCCGGTATTTCCTTCCTTGAGATATACGCAATATAAGCCTGCATCCAAGGGACTTGTACTACCATAACTTCGTGCAACTCCTCTTCATCTCTTGATGTACTTGTCTCAAGGGCTGCCGAAGCCCCCGGTCCTTTCTCGACCTTTTCTTTCTTTTTAGGCCGTTTCCTCGCCTTGGTTGACCTTTCACTTATCTCTTCCCAAAATACTCTGGGTGGTATTGCTAGACATTGCGACCCGATATTTGCCAGAACATCTGCTTCGTCATTGCTGAGCCTGCTAACATGATTCACTTCGCACCCGTCAAAAAGCTTCTCGAGCTCATTATATAACTCCTTGTATGCTATCATACTGTCATTGACTGCGTCACATTGGTTCATCACTTGTTGAGCCACCAATTGAGAGTCGCCGAATATTTTTAATCGAGTCGCACCACAAGCTTTCGCCATCCTCATCCCGTGTATCAGCGCTTCGTATTCTGCCTCGTTGTTAGATGCATTGGGGAACGTCATCCGCAATACATACTTCAACTTGTCTCCTTGAGGTGAGACTAGTATCACGCCTGCTCCAGCTCCTTCTAACCTTTTAGACCCGTCGAAGTTCATAGTCCAAGTTCTCGATAAATCAGAGGTCCCGTATTTTGCAGCTCCATCCACTCTGCAACAAAGTCTGGTAATCTGCGATTTTATCTTTTCTTTTTCATATGTGATGTCCCGAGGGGAAAGCTCTATTCCCCAAAGGGAGACACGGCCCGTAGTGTCAACACCTGGATTTTTAAGTCCGGATGCCTATTATGTCATACATCGCAATCCCAGGAATATTGTTGGTGCGAGGCATAATAGTTAAGTATCACAGTCATCATTCATTACAAACCATAAGTCTTACAATTTTGGAATCACATCATCCATATTACACGAATAGTTGATCTATTGATCAACGAACAAACACAAGTTCATAGTTCAACATAGCGGAAGCGTAAGATACAAGGACTCTCTAGTCCACAGGCCAACGCTTGACGTCGGAAGGCGCTTAGTTGTCGTAGGCGTCCTGCTGGTCATCTCCTTGTTCCTCTTCATACTCTGGCCATTTGAATAGCCAGGGACAAAGCCGTGAGTACGTTGAGTACTCGCAAACTAATACTAAAGTAAGTGCTAGACATTCTAGTATGGTTTGCTAAGCTCTAGTTTATTTGCATAAAGCTAGTTTTGGTTCACAAAGTTTGAGCAAAACTTAATCAAGTGTTAACTAACTCAAGTGGGAACATTAGTGTCATTCCCATCATTCATGTGGTGATTTCAATTCAATTCACCACAAGTCATTTCACCATCACCTTTCAACATCATTTTCAAAAATATGACATTGGAAACTGTATGGCCTTTCCAACCGTCCGTAACCGTGGACGCGGCTATTGAATAGGTTTACACTCTGCAGAGGTTGCACACATGTGCCACAACATTTGATTTCATCCGTCAGAATAACCCGAATAATCGTAACACGACGCGGATCATCAACCATAACCTTTCACTTACATATCCTAGTATAGGCACCTCTCCCCATGAGCTTGGCCTCCCAAAGAAGACCAACCGTCAATGGGAACCGCACGGGCTTGGGCCGACATTCACCGTTCACGTCATTTCTCATCGCTCATTTGTGGTAGAGGCAGCTTTCGGCATAACCCCGATGACGCTTGTTTAGGGAACCCATACTAAGACACATAAACTTCAGTTAAGCCCTACCCATAATCGGTATTGTGGGGTACTTGAGAATTGGAAAGGTATCGCATTCAAACCAACATCATTGTTTTCAAAAATCACCATCTTCTCTGGTTCATATTCACCTTCAAAAATCCTTCAATGGAATGCATCATCATTCCAAGGTTTCAAATTCACTTCAAAATTCACATTGTTCCCATCTAGAGTAGTCAAGTTTTAATCTTAGCACTAGCAACTAGTCATGAGGGGTGCTAACTACTTGTAATGCTAGCTAGGCTAAGTTTGATACTCTTGTAGTATGCTAGACTTAGACCAAAGTTAACTATAAAAGTAACTTATTGGGAAAACAAGTAAAAGCTTGTAAAGTAAAAACTTGGGATAGGCTTATGTAGGAAAAGGTAAGATTCATGGTGCCTTGCCCTAATGGGCTTTGCACTTTGCAAGAATATTAGCTTGCAACAATAATATTGGCTTGCCTTGGTAGTTCTCAAACTGTTCCTCCTCCTCCTCTTGGTAGTATCCTTCTTCTTCGGCGTACTCTCCGGTGCTACCGTCTAAATTTGAATACGAGTATAATTACTCACTAATTCAATGGCTATCCCAATACATCACATATAACACACAAACTATTCTATGCACACAAGTAAATAAACTAGGGTGCATGGGTTGTGGGGTTTTAAATAGAATTCCCTTCTTTGTATTTCATATGTAAATGATAGTTTCCATAGGGTTCTTGAGAAATAATTTCCTCTCATTGAAATCTTTTAAGATTTAATTTCCCAAACAATCATGGATGAACTCATATTGACCTAAGTCAAATGTTCATCATCATCATTTTGGAAAATGATTTAAATGAGGTGGATCACCTCATACCATTTAAATAACATTACATTTGATTTAATTCTCAAGTAATTCATATAAGAGAGTTTGGGACCAGGGGTCCAAACATCACATGAACTCATTTGGGACAAGATTTAAATGAAGTATAACACCTCATATGATTTGCATAATATTTTAGGACAATATCACTTAGAGAAAATAGCCATATTGTCCACTACTTAAACTAGGGCATGATCATGCAAGGTGACCATACCATTTTATTGCATAATCAATTAGTGTAAGTGATATGTGAGCTACTAGAGTTGGAATTAACTTAATATCTATTTTATTTGATTTTTAATAATTATTTGAGTAGGGAAAAGTCCCTGCCTTGTTATTTTTATCGAATTAATTCTACAACGAATCTGGTCATGAGACCAGTGGCATATTGTAGATAATTTCACTAGCTTTCCAAATATAAAATTGGCTAAATTTGGCCAAGCCAAACAAATTCTATGCAATTTCAAATCGATGGGGAATTCAAACTAAATTATTTAAATGAAATTTGAAAAAAAGGGCTTGCGGAAAATCTTAACGGGCCAAACGAATAACCAGGCCCAAGGCCAGCCCAGTCACGGTCCAGTGCCGCGCGGGCTGCCTGACAGGGTGGGGTCCGCCTGTCAGCGGGCGTTTAAACCCGAAACGGTAAGTTTCAACGTGGACGTAGGATTAGATCGGGATCGGACGGCGCCGGTGCGCGTCTTCTCCGGCGAGAGGCGGAGAGTTTGGCGGCGAGGGTAGGGGGTCGGAGAGCTTACGGCGGCTCCAGCAAGGGATGGCAGTGGCTTGGGGTAGATGTAACGACGGCAAGCTCTGGTACAGCGGCGGAGCTCGAGGTGGTCGGGTTCGCCGTCAATTTCTGGGGGCTTCCGCGGCGGCGATCTTGCGATTGGCCCTTCTCCGGCGACAATCGAGTGAGTGGAGTGGTGGTGGCGAAGCAGTGAGAGGTGGGGAGTGAGCTGGTGTGCTCAGTTGCTTCCAGGGAACCTCCTATTTATAGGATTGAGAGAGGGTGGCGGGGCAGTGATGCGGGCGACCATGGCGTGGCTTCTCCGGCGCTGGTCGAGCTAGGCGTGGTCATGGCGATGCTCTACGTGTCCGGGCGACTAATGGTGGCACGCCGTGGTCGGGGAGGCTCGGTTGGGTCGCATTACTTCCACGACGTGCGGCGCGTGCCTTGGCAGGCCGCCTCCGGCGCCGGCGGTCACGGGTTGGGGCTGGGCGCGTGTTTGGCGCGGCGAGGTGTCACGGCGGTGTGCTTGGTAAGAAGGGGGTCCAGGGCATGAGCAGAGAGGCTGCGCGGCGCGTGGCCGCGCGCTCTCGTGCGACGTCCACGGCATGTGGGCGAGTTTGGGCGCGCGGTCTCGGTGTGTCGTCGTCGAGCTCGACAACGGCGGTGCTAGGGTGGCGTAGGGGAGGTGGTGGCGCGCTGTGGCGAGGTGGCCAGGGCAGGGAAGCAATGGAGAGAGGGGGAGCTTGTCGGGTTGGGCGCCATGGCCGGCATGGCCATGCCCTAGCTTGCTCTCTCTCTCTCTCAGCCTCACTATGCTCCACTTAAGGTTTAAGGGGACCAGGGAACAATTTAGAGTAGTGTGGTGTAGAAAGGTTGAGTAGATTCACTATTTGCAAATAGTGCAAATAGTGCCATATTTGGAAAATGGCAAATTTGTCCAAATTTGAATTAATTCCAATGGTGAAAGTTTTTGAAATGTGAGTGTTGAGATTAGTTGTAATTGACCAGAGGTGGTTTGAGGTGGTGGTGGAAAATTTTGAATTCAAAATTTTGCAAAAATGGCTAAGTGAGGCATGTTCCATATGTTAAAAAGTAGAGACTTTGGATGAGCATAGCTCTTGATCAAGAATGATTTTGGCATGATGATCTTCATCAAAGTTGCTCACCTTGATGCTGACTTTGAAATGGTGCAAAGAGTTAGCAAGAGTTGGTTTGGGAAATTTGAATGGCAGGGGCTCAAAGTGGTGACCAGATTATAATGGCAGATTTGACCATTATCATATGTGAGTGGGAATTGTGTTTGAATTTCATTTGAATTGTGAAACTTTGATTCCAAATGTTGTAATAAGTGTTTAATAACCTCATTCAACTAATGGTGAAGACCAAATAGGTCTAGGGTCAAAATTTATAAAAATGCCATAGGGCATATGTGAGGGTTTTTAGGGTTTTCCATTTAATGGAATTTCTCCCTCTTTGATTTATTTGGTTGGTGATCTTCATATGATCACCCTAGGGTTTTAGAGCATATCAAATACAAGTAATAACAATCATCATGGCATATCACTCAAATGCACAAGTCCTATGCATGGTACTATATGCAAAATAGAAAAGTTTTTGTTGGTTTGAAATTTTGCTTTCTGGAATTCTCTAACTTTCTTTTTATTATTTAGTATATTTGACAATGGTGCCTCGTTGACCACTATTATTGGGTGTGCCGAGAAATAGTGTCGCAACTTTCTTGCTATTGTAAAAACTCTGTACGCCAGCTTCTGATAATGCGGGTATTGCTGTTTTGAAGGAGATAAAACTTCGCTGATGAAGTATACTGGTCTTTGTACTCCATGTAGCTTCCCTTCTTCTTCATGCTCCACCACAAGCACTGTGCTGACCACCTGAGGTGTGGCCGCGATATACAACAGAAGAGGTTCTTTTTCCTTTGGTGCTACCAGTATTGGTGGTGTCGAGATTGTGCGCTTGAGATCCTCGAAAGCTCTGTCTGCTTCTTCGTTCCACTCGAACTTTTCTCCCTGCTTAATCAAGGCGTAAAACGGTAACGCCTTTTCTCCTAGCCTGGCGATGAATCTGCATAAAGCTCCAACTCGGCCAGTTAACTGTTGTATCTCTTTTAACTTTGTTGGCTTCCGCATTGTCACAATTGCCTGGATTTTCTCTGGGTTTGCCTCGATTCCTCTTGCTGACACCAGGAACCCGAGAAGTTCTCCTGCAGGGACGCCGAAAGAACACTTCGTCGGATTTAGATTGAGGCGAACAGTCGAGGTTGTCGAAGGTTTCTCTGAGATCATCAATTAACGTCGACCCTTCCTTTGTTGTTATGACAACATCATCAATGTACACTTGTACGTTCTTTCCAATCTGCGTGGCAAGGCATTTCTGCATCATCCGTTGATATGTTGCATCCGCGTTTTTCAGCCCAAAGGGCATTGTTCGATAGCAGAACACGCCATAAGGGGTAATGAAAGCTGTTTTGACTTCATCTTCTTCCTTCAATCGAATCTGGTTGTAACAAGAATATGCGTCCAAGAAGGAAAGACGTTCGCAACCTACCGTGGAGTCGATAATTTGATCGATACTTGGGAGGGGAAAGTGATCCTTTGGACAGTGTTTATTGAGATACGTGAAGTCGACGCACATGCGAAGGACTTCTGTGTTTTTCTTTGGGACCAACACTTGGTTTGCTACCCACGTGGCTTCTGTGTCTATCTCTTTGATGAACCCAGCTTCTCTAAGTTAATTAATTTCTGACAGCATAGCTTTGCGATTTGCTTCCGAAAAACGCCGCAAAGGTTGTCTAATTGGCCTGGCCAATGGATCCAAGTTTAAGGGTGCTCGGCAAGTTCCCTGAGTACTCCTGGCATGTCAATTGGACACCATGCGAAGATTTCCAGTGCGCTCACGGAGGAACTCGACGAGCGCTTTCCTATGCAAGGTCCATGTTTGTGGCGATAGCTATCGTCTTCTTGGGATCTGTCGGGTGTATCTGCACTTCTTTCGAGTTCTTGGTGGTATCAAAGGTTGGTTCCTGAGAGGTATCCCGACATCCGGCAACACGTCGTAGTCATTGTCAGCTTTGGCCATGTATTCCGCCCGCATCCCGAAAGTTTCGATAGCCGATGAAAATCTTTGTGGCACTTATCCGCTAGCGGAAACTGCCTTTCACTGTAATTGGTCCCTTGGGTCCAGGAAGCTCCATAACAAGTACGTGTAGTGGGCATCGCCATGAACCTAGCATACGCGGGTCGCCCCCAAGAAGCATGGTGAATATGATGGAAAATCCACCTAATTTCGAACCTTGTGCTCTTCGATCCGTAATTCTTCGGTTCCAACCGAACGTCGAGATTGATCTTCCCCAGTGGATAACTTGGCTTGTCTGGTGTAATACCATGGAAACGCGTATCCGTTGGTTTTAAGTTCGCCAAGGATATATTCATCTTCCTCAGCGTCGGCTCTATGTTTTGTGTGGCCCTTGGGCAAGCTGATGAAAGTGGCCCCTAAAACTAATATGTATGTACGTATATACAAATAAATGTGTCTAGTTTTACTAGCAAAATATTAAAATTAACATTTATGTAGTGCTCAGAACTACTCTCATGTGCTTTGAGTCTTCCACTCAGACGCTTCCAGCCGCTCATACCATTAGACGCTAGCGAAGATCTGCTGTGACTTGATTTGAACAACTTGCAGCAAAAACAATAAACTTTGTCCACCTCTTTGGAGTAAACCAACCACTTTCTGTCGGTAACCTCAGAATTAGCTAAATTTCTGGAGTAGTAAGCATATGAAAAATGTCTGCCAAGGTCATCCTTACGGAACTCGAGACCCAATTCTCTCACAGGCCCCTTTTCAATTAATATATCCCTTTTGCAATTGTCAAGATTATCCCATGTTCTAGGATCATATAGAGATAACAGAGAATGATCTTGTTCATCACCATTCCGGGCATCAGGCGAAGGCTGCAAACTATCCTCCTCCGCACTATCATCATTAACATCAACATCAAGATCTGCATTTAAATTCAACAAAATATAGTTAGTATGTTACATACATACTTATGCAAAAAATTGATGCTAGTTAGTGACTTACTGTCATCCAAGGGCTGTTCATCGACCACATGGTCTGCACTTAAACTTTGATCATCATCTTGTTCGGGGTCAGATTCTTGCCTTTCATTATCGCCATGGACATCAACACTAGTTGTCGCTAAAAAATACTTATTTATAGCACCTCTTTGTGATTCAATAAGTTGATTCGCTCGCTTTTTTTCATTCCTTTTCGTAGCACTAGATTTATGTTTTCGCTTCAGCATTGGAAAACCTATTGTTTACACGGATGATGGATCAATATATGACTCCAGGAAAACACAATTTTCAATCTATAAAAATGGCAGAGCATAATACCTTAGTTGCAGGCAGTTAGGGCGTGTTTGCTGACTCCAGGCGGCGGGCGCGCTGCTGTGATGCTGTCCGCTGGCCGCTGGCGATCTGCTGACTGCTGGGAAGTCGGCTGGGCGAGCAGGCGAGGCAGAGCGAGAGATGATCAGACGAGACGAGAGGGAGTCGCAGCCGCGCAGGGAGGCGATGCGTCCAGGGAACCAGGGAAGCGATCGATGCATTGCAGGGCCGTGCGTGGAAAAACGAGGCGTCGTCGTGACTTCCGTCCGTGCGTGGAGGACCTGGACATTTTCTTCTTTCGTTCTTTCCCTCCGACTGGGCTTTTGGCCTTTCTCTAAATTTTTTCCAACAGCAAGGTATATTGTACTATATACAAAGAAAATAGATGTGCTGATGGGCCCCCCCCAGACGGTGGCCCATGGGCGTTGCCCATGGTCGCCTATAGCCAGAGCCGGCTCTGATCTTCCTCAATGTATCTGCGTACATAAGGTTTTTAAACTGCTGCCTCCGTCGATAAACACTCGAGATACATCGAATCCTGCAATCACCGTTGGTAAGATTAAAGCTGATTGCCCTGGTCGAGGAACTTGCTGCGGGTGGTCCGCTATGGTAAAGCCAATGTCCTGTCCCGACCAATTCAGATACTCAATTGTTGGTGGAGGCATCTTCTCTGCCATGAAAACTTGTCGCGAAATTACTTTCTGAGCTCTATTGGATGGCCTGGCTTTCTGAATCATCGAGACCGCACCATTAGTGTCGATATAAGGAGGCGGGTGTGGTGCTGCCGCTATTCTGAGCCGGTGTCGATTTTCGTCCGTGATTGCGGGAGGAGGTGGAAGATGAACCTCACTCCTTGGCCCCCGAGGGTATCCGTTTTGTCGTCAGGCGTTGGCATGCCCGTAAATCTGTTCAACGCCTCGAAAAAGTTTGCGCCTTTCGCAAGTGTCCCTCACTGCCTCTTTCCATTATTGTCAAGATAAAAGCATTTGGCATGGTCCGTTCATCATATCTTCGAGATATGTATGGCCTCTGGAACCTTGGACCATTATTTGCCTATTTGGACGAGGACCATCCTTGTAGTCACTACGCCGCTCACCGCTCTTTTGATAATCATCTCGGTTGTTTCCTTTCCTCGAAAGCCGGTCGATATTTGGCCGGGACCGTTGTGATCTGAATACTCGTGAGAAAAACGCCGTCTATTTTGAAAGTTTCTGTTACGATCTTCCTCGTGTGACCTATGTCGCTTGTTGTTGACAAGATCCTCTCCATCTCATCTGCCTAACGATTTGCTATCTCCATGAGTGCTGCTATTGTTCTTTGGATTAGTCCTTCTAGACTAAGTCCTTCCTTCGGATCCCGCCGACAAAAGCATCTATCGCTCTATCGTCGGATACATTCCTCTGGCGAGTTTTTGATAATATTCCACCTCGTATGTACGCCTCCTCATCGACTCATCATACTTCCGTCGACAGGCTCTCAACTCCTCTATTGACGCACGCTTCTTGCATGTAGACAAGAAATTTTTTACGAATGTGTCCCTGGTTGTTTCCTAACTGGCTGATAGACCCAGTGGTAACTTGATCTCATGATCAGAGCTATACCACTTAGATACACCCGGATGCTTTGCATAGCCGTTGCTTTGGTTCCACCAGTTTTACTGCCTCCAAGTAATCAACCAACCAATCTTCGGGATCTTGCAATCCGTCAAATTTCTTATAACTATCGGGCAACTTGAAATCTGACGGGACTCGCATTTTGCGGGGCTCTGCCGAGTGAAACAAAGGGAGTCCACATAGATCCTGCCATTCACTGTGACTACCGACGTTCTTCTCCTTCATGTCATGCCCTGCCGACCCGAGCTGTTTCGCCTATCTCTTGCCGATGTTCTTGGAGGTGGTTGTACTGCCGCTGTAGTTCGCGGGCTATTTTGCCTTGCAGCACCTTCGGGAGGTGTGCTTGTACTTGCAAACGCCGTCCCTATGACTCCGACTCCTGCCAAAGCCATGTTATACAATGCCTCTCTTGAATCTCCTGCGGGTGGCATGTTCGCCAGTATAAATGCCTGTGTCACATATAACTCGCTTCCGGGGTTTTAGGGACAATATTCCTCTGTGTCGATCGACATGAAAGACATGTCGAGGTTCTCGATCAGATGCCCTCTTCCGCTCTCTCCGTATATTCTCGCAATCGAGTGATCTTCCCCCGTTACGTTCATCTCGGGTTGTTCCCCACGGTTCTAATGTCGCCCGCCACCCTTCACTCAAGCCAACGTGTGGCGCGCTTCTTCTCTCTTTTTCGAGTTCAACCTCTTTCTTTTTCGAGTTCCCTCCCTTTACGGGCTAGCTCATATTGGTATGCACAGAAGCTCTTCCATCACAGAAGTGTATTCATCGGCTCGTGCCATTCATGGCTCTTTGTCGCTTCCATCCTGTGCTTCTGCGGGAGTTGTACTTTGTCTCTGTTCTGACTCTGACAGGTATTTGGTGCCCAAACCCTGATGCTAGACTGCACGTGGATCACGCATGGATTTCCCAAATCGCTGCTTCCTCTCGACGTCTCTCGGGTCACGTTTATTTCACTGGGCCTACATACTTAAGGGATGTGTTGGAAGCTTGATTGTCGCCGATCTTATGACACTGTCAGATAGGACGGCCAAGACCTCACGAATAGAAGCAGTATTGGTCAATGAAGTCGAAAGCATCGACACTATCCGAGTCGCCGCCATATTTGAGTCCGGCAGATCACCCGGACTGACATGTTGTCGAAGATCTTGGTTGAGTTCTCCACTTGAAGCCAGCTTGGTGGAGATTGTCGACAAAATCTCTTCATCAACAGTCTCGAAAGATGACACCGATCCCGAGGAATCGGAACCAACTGCGACCGATCTCGCCGAATCCGATATTGCGAGTCGATGAGATCCTTCCTTCCCGACACGGAAGTGGAACCTTCCGAACGCCATGTCCATGGGCCTCCGCATACATATGCATCCATACGGGAGGGTGGGTGAGGAAGAAAATCGACTAGAGCGGTTTTTTACCGTTTACCTCGATCCATCGCGTTGCTTGCCACCGAAGATGTTGATGATGCTGAACGTGTCATCAGGATCGTAACCCCTTGTCGCCTCTAATTCTAGCTGGCGCCACCTCATATGGATTAACACCTCATCAATGCCTACAAGTTGTAGAGAGGAAGAAGTTGGAAGCAGAGGGCAAGTAGATCTTGAGGGTTTCAGCCGGAAAAGTACTCCACTGTTAGGAAAACTAGGGTTATGCGAAAACAATGAGTCGATCCTTTTTGTCCCTCGACTCCCCCTTATATAGGAGGGGGGGGCCGAGGGTTTTGTGATGCACAAGTTACAGAGTCCAGAGGTTTCTTGATCGTCCCGTAATAATTACAAGTCAATATTCCCAAACAATTCTATCTTCCAAACTATCTCTCAATTGGGCTTCCGTGCTTTGTAATCTCGGGTCGTGGCCTCGCGTAAACCCCTGGTACCTTCTTCATAGGCCCATTGGGGATGCCTATGTCACTCGTTGGTCAGCAAAACGTTTGAGTGATCAATTGTTACAGTTAGCCATGCAAGCCGATGATCCATGGTACATTGTATACCAAGATGAATCAACCCAAGGGTGTAGCCAGAGGATGGATTTGAGGAGAAGCTGCTATCCTAGAGCTTTTGCTGCTTCTGTAAAAACCTGATGATATTCGAGCTGAAGCATATTGTGGAGGAAGAAAGAAGAATTCAGAGTATTCACAAGGAGAAGTTGAGAGTTGAGACAGATCTTGCCGTATTTGATCAAGTGGTAGAAAACCTAGAACATGAACTTCAAGTGATGGGAGAGGAGAAAAGTAGATTCATCTGGGCAGTTTTATTAGGTGTCATCCCTGTCCTAGCAGTTATGTGGTTCTGGTAGACAATTTACTATAGAATTGTTATTCAGTAGATGGCTCTAAACATCGTATTTTGTTGTGGCTCTAAGCATTGTATTTTGGCGTACAATTTCCTAGTTGTGCTAAGTAATGCGCACGATAATTTTAGCATGCATGCCCTTTTATAAAAGTGAAGGGATCCCAAAAGTTAAAGCATGTACCAGCCTCTCGGATCAAATAAATATCAAAATCTTCCCAATCAAGTTGGGATAGAATTCAAATCATACATACAGATGTACATGAACACATCAAGAACGTGGAGAAGCTTTTTTTGAGACGGAGGGAGTAGTTCGAACAATTTTATCCCAATTGGAAATTGAAAAATACAAATTTATCATAATTTATCCCAATTTGCGGCGTCGAACACGGCCGCGCAGCGATGGGCAAGAAAGGCCGGGACGACGGGCGACTGAGGGGTGGTCATTTGCGCCATCCGCCGTTGAAGCGATGTTGTCAGCGATGGCTTCAATGTTCGTGGCATCGATGACCACTGTCGGAACCGCTGCTGTATTGGTGTACTTCATCAGCGACAGATCTGTGGAGGGCTGGATCGGCGGCTTTGCAGCGCGGTTGTAGACGATGGCTTCTTGTGGATGATGGCTTCAATCGTCTTGGCATCGATTCGCACTCTCGGCACCGGAAGTGAGACATCAACAGGCTCCGACATTGAAGGCTGGATCTGCGCCGTCGAATCGATGTTGTAGGCGATGGCTTCAATGTTCGTGGTATCGATGACCACCGCGCACGGCCGCCGTCTTTGGTGTCCTTCATCAGCAACGGATCTGAGGAGGGCAACGGAAGGGAGACATCAACAGGCTCCGACAAATGCTGGATCTGTGTCATCAAAGCGATGTTGTAGGCGATGGCTTCAATGGCCGCCGCCTTGGTGTTCTTCATCATTCACAGATCTGAGAAGAGAAACTAAAGTGAGACAGAGAGAGACATTTCAACTATTTCAGGGTTAGATCCTCACCGACACTCTTAGATCCACGCCCGCCGCACGGCTAGATCCGCGCCGCCGCACGCACGGCTAGGATCCAAGCGCCGTCGCGACCGCCGGAGTAAGAGAGGAAATAGGAGAGAGGAAGATGCGACTTGAATATGCGACTGCCAGGGTTGGTAGGTATTCGCTCTGCTCTTCTCTCCGTATGCGTCCATCGTGGTAGAGAGAGATATACAGGCCGTCCGATCATAAATGATCGAACAGTGCAAGCGTTCGTTGAGCTTTCAACCAACCAAGATCCGGTGTGACATACATCTCGACCAATCGGAGATCAGCCAGTGAGTACAAGTGAGGAAAATCGAGTAGAACTAAGAGGGGGAAAAATGAGGAAATGTTTATCTTGAGGGCAAAACTGAGTAGGACTAAGTAAAACAAGTGGGCCCGGAGGGGAAAACCGAGTAACACTAAGTAAAACAGGGCACCCAAATAATAAAGGGACTAAGGAAATTGAAGCTTTTTGGCATAAAAAATTGTAAAATTGTGTTATTTGAACAATATATTGCATTTTGGCCGACGTGATATTGTTTGCAATACAAAGATACACAAGTGTGACTAATTTGGACTCATTTGGACAAAGTTTGTAAGCATAGTGGGTATTTGGGAGGTGTATTGAGCGGAAAGCCCTGCATCTTCATAGCTAGTAGCTCATGGACTAGGAAGTGGTTTTGAAGCTTTTGGCATAAAACCTTCTTTATATCTCTATATTTCCTTTTCCATTATTATTTCTCTAGGTTGTAGGTAACATAACAAGACTCCATGGGAAGGTTCCGCCATGTTTTGAATTATTTTGAATTAAACCCTAAACCCTAAAACCTTAAAACCCTAAACCCTAGAGAAAATTATAAATGTGGCTTAACACATACATTCAAGGGATCCCCAATACAAAGGGAACCCCAATACAAATTGTTCATACAAATTCAAATTATTCAACACAAAGGGATCCCCAATACAAAGGGAACCCTGATGTCTACGTGTGCTTCTATTCTTGTAGACAGTGTTGGGCCTCCAAGAGCAGAGGTTTGTAGAATGATGACCCACAGTTTCCCTATGAATCACCTAAGGTTTATCGAACTCGGGGATGTAGAGGTCAAAGATAGTCCTCTCAAGCAACCTCGCAATTAAGATACAAGAAGTCTCTTGTGTTCTCAACACACCTAATACACTGTCGATGTATAGGTGCACTAGGTTCGCGAAGAGATAGTAAAACACGTGTGGTATAGATGGTAGTAAATAGCGGTAATTGCGATCTGAAATAAATATTGCAGCAAGCTAACATGAACATAACTTGTTGGAAACGGTGTTTCAATGCTTAGAAACAATGCCTAGAGCATATCACTAGTGGACACTCTCAACAATGCAATCATAATTGAATATAAATATAAGCACTTCACTATGCTATTCGGAATTACTCTCTGGCTGGATAACGAACACTAATTCACCATGTAGGGATGCAAAAGCAAACCTTAAAGATGTATTCCCAAGTACTAATAAACACCCCATGCTGTCACTTTTGAGCATTCATAGGAGGTACTAACACACCACAATTTCATAGAGACATCCAACTCCAATCATAACCCAGTTGAATAAGTATTCTAGGAAATATAGCCTAAGAGACCCACACGGTGCACACACTGTCACCTTTATACACGTGGGACAAGGAGTCTCTGGAGATCACATAAGTAAAATCCACTTGAATAGCATAACCACATCTAGATTACAAAGCTCATCATATGATCTCAATCATGTAAGGCAAACATGAGATCATTGTATTGAAGTACGAGAGAGACATTCACATAGCTACCGCTAGAGCCCTTAGCCTCGAGGGAGAACTACCTCTCCTCATCATGGGAGACAGCAAAGGCGATGAGATGATGGTTGTAGTGGTGTCGATGGAGATGCCTCCGGGCATCGTCCCTGGCGGCGTGCCGAAGAGAGACTTCTCGTCCCCGACCTTGGCTTCGCGATGGCGGCTCTGGAACTTTTCGTATCGTGGCTTATTGTTTTAGGGGGTTTTCGAGAAGTGAGTTTTATATAGGCGTAAGGCAGCCTCGGGAGTCCTTTGCGGGGCCACACCATAGGGGCGCTTCCCTGGCCGAGCCGCCTTAGGGGTGGGCCCCCGGCTCCCTCTCGGCCCTTCTTCTGCAATTGAAGCCTGAAAATAAGATACCGGGCGTTGATTTCGTCCAATTCCGAGAATATTTCCTTTGTAGGATTTCTCTGAACCAAAACAAAGCAGAAAAATGTGAACCGGCACTTCAAAGATTTAATAGGTTAGTTCCGGAAAATGCATCAAAACATCATAATGTGTGAACAAAACATGTAGGTATATATATTGTCATAAAACTAGCATGGAACATAAGAAATTATAGATACGTTGGAGACGTATCAAGAATCCCACTTTTGCTCGTCCTCGAATAGGTAAACGATAACAACAATAATTTCTAAGACATGCTACCAACATAATCTTGATCAACATTATTGTAAAGCATATGGAATGAATGGAGTGATTCAAAGCAATAGATTGCTAACAAAGAGATAATGACTAAGCAACTGAATCATATAGCAAAACTTTTCATGAATAGTACTTTCAAGACAAGTATCAAAGACTTGCATAAGAGCTAACTCATAAAGCAATAGATTCAAAGTAGAAGGTTTCGAAGCAACACAAGGATGATTAAGTTTCAGCAATTGTTTTCAACTTGTAACATGTATATCTCATGGATAATTGTCAACATAAAGTAATATAACAAGTGCAATAAGTAAACATGTAAGAATCAATGCACACAGTTAACACAAGTGTTTGCTTCTAAGATAGAAAGAAGTGGGTAGACTGACTCAACATAAAGTAAAAGAATGGCCCTTCGGCAGAGGGAAGCATGGATTACTATTTTTGTGCTAGAGCTTTTATTTTGAAAACATAGAAAACAATTTTGTAGTCAATGGTAGTAATAATTCATATGTGTTATGCATAATACTTCCTACAAGTTGCATAAGCCTCATGCATAGAATACCAATAGTGCCCGCACCTTGTGTCCTAATTAGCTTGGATTTACATGAATTATCATCGTATAACATATGTTTCAACCAAGTGTCACAAAGGGGTACCTCAATGCCGCCTGTAGACAAAGGTCCAAGGAGATAAATCGCATTTGATTTCTGGGAACAATCTCAACTTAGGACATCCATACCGGACAACATAGAAAACAAATAATGGACTCTTTAATGCATAAGCATTCAACAACAAAATAATATTCTCATAAGAGATTGAGGATGAATGTCCAAATCGAAAACTTCCACCATGATACATGGCTTATTAGCGGCCCAATGTTCTTCTCTAACATATTCATACTCAAACCATTTGATCATGATAAATCACCCTTACTGCATAAGACGAACATGCATAGCAACCTCATGATATTCAACAAAGGTTGATGGCGTCCCCAGAAACATGGTTACCGCTTAACAAGCAACTTATAAGAACTAAGATACATAGCTACATATTCATCACCACAATAGTTTTTAAGCTATTTTCCATGAGCTATATATTGCAAAGATAAAGGAATGAAATTTTAAAGGTAGCACTCAAGTAATTTACTTTGGAATGGAGAAAAATACCACATAGTAGGTAGATATGGTGGACACAAATGTCATGGGTTTTGACTCAAGATGTTTGGATGCACGAGAAGCATTTCCTCTCAGTATAAGGCTTTTGAAGCAAACACAAGTATGAATGGGTACAGAAGAAACTTACACAAGAACATATTGCAAGCATTATAAGAATCTACACTGCCTTCCTTGTTGTTCAAACACTTTTACCAAAATATCTAGACCTTAGAGAGACCAATCATGCAAACCAAATTTTAACAAGCTCTACGGTAATTCTCCACTAATAGATTTAAACTACATGATGCAAGAGCTTAAACATGATCTATGAGAGCTCAAAACAATTTCCAAGTATCAAATTATTAAAAACCATATGAAGCATTTTCCGATTCCAACCAATTAAGCAATTAACGAAGCAATTTTCAGCCTTCACATGAACATTAAAAGCATAACCAAAACAAGTGTTCCATATGAAAAAAAGGAGCGTAATATCTCCAATACAAGGATGGTGGGATCCAACTTTATTCAAACAAAACAAAATAAAAGCAAACAAACGCTCCCCCAAGTAAAGAACATAAGATGTGATGGAATAAAAATATGGGCCACTGTGGCTAATCACAAGTTGTCACTTATGAAGAAGGATGTGTTGTGGGCATATTTTATAAGTATATCAACGAAAGATGGCCCGGATCCGGGAAGATTCGGTGGCCCCGCATGGTGATGGTGGCATATCTGGCCGGGGCGGCCCGGGGCTTGTCGTTGATCGTGAAGGATGAAGTCCACTCTGTGAACGAGGAGCGATCCAACCGACCTACGGGCTGAGGCCTGATCCGTGCAGGCCCATAAAGTATCCGGATCCAAAGACGACCAGAGGAAGGCGGATCCTGACGAGACACGGCAAGATATTGTGCCGTAGTTAGGCAACTTGTATTCCCGCTAAGACTCTCCATGTAAACCCTAGATCCGTGCGTCTATATAAGCCGGATCCTGGAGCCCTAGAGGCACAACCACAACCATTGTAACAACGCGCAAGCGCCGAGATACCTGCATACAAGCAGAGGCCCCGTCATCGTGCGGTGGGTGTTCGGTTGGGTAATTCGCGCATTACCGTCCCGTGTGCACCCGCCCTATGGCCCCTACTTCTTTCTCCTCTTCGAGAGGATCCCTCCTCCGAGGTATTGTCGATTAGGCAATGACAGTTGGCGCCCACCGTGTGGCCTGAGGCGGCCCGAGGCCGGAACCGGGAGGGGCCACGGCCATGGGAAGCTACGACGACTCGATCGCTGTGGGGCGTATTGATGCTGGGAATTTTCCGATCGTCCCTCCGAACGAATTGATTCCGGCCAGGTCAAACCCCGTCAAGCTCTCCATCGTTCCAATCGCGGCATCCACATCTTCATCGGCGAGACCGGCGATTCCGACGGAAACCCACTGTGCACGCTGACGCGTCCGCCACGAGCTGGACGCCGTCGCGAAGATCCGATCCGAGTCGCGCAAGAGCTTCTTAAGGAAGGTTCCGCCTAGATCAGGAAAAATCAAAGCCCACCCAATCCGCCCCCGAGCAGGAGAAAACGGTGGAACGATCCGCCTGGGTCTCCCATGTGTTAGAGAAGCAAAGGTGTCACTTCGTGCACTTTTTAGCCCATACCGCAGACGCCCTCCACCAGGACGAGGCCGATCCTTTGTAGGTTGAGAGGCACCCGGAACAATGTCGCTCCGATTCGCAAGAGGCAATGAGACACGCCCGGACAAGAGGGCTTGAAACCCGAGGAATCAATTTCTGTAACTTGAGCCCAACTTCCGACGATGCCTCCTCAATAGGCATAGAAGAATACAATCGGCTGACGAAGGAGCTCGAGACTGGGAAGAAGTCGACGACGCTCATCCATGAATACAAGAATTCAACCGCAAGCTCGAGGAACTCGGAGACGGTGAGCAAGCTGACGTAAATGGAATCCGCCCAGCCGATGCAAGGTTCTAGCAACCGTAGGCACCGTTGGATCACAGAACGGAAGACGAAGACTCCACTTCCGACCCAGGACCATCCAATGTAAGGTCTCCCTTAGATAGGGCACGACCACAAAAGGATGTCCTGTCACCTAAGAGATGGTCGAGCAAGCGCGCATGGATCTAGTCGCGCAGTCTCGATATTCCCACAAACCGCGTCTCCCGAGGAGGTCGGGCAGACCGAGGCTTAGAAGCCAAAAGGCGTGGAGAGATGCCGGCACACTCGTGGTGCCTGTCAGGATCAGCACTCAAGAATGTCAGAAGAAAGAACCTTAGTCGAACTGTGGACCACTCCCTAAAAAGGATCGTGAAGTCGACGAAATGCCGGCGACAGTTCAAGAGGCTCCGAAAGGAATGGGAGGAAAGGGTAGCCTCTGCGCAGGCTGATAGAATCAGGCGAGAAGCCATCCTTTCCCGCAAGATTACCTTTGCAACACCCACGGAACAACAGCCGCCCGCAACTCCAAAGGATAACATGAAGAAGGTCATGAGTCTCCTGAAAAGAAGGACGAGGAGATTGACATCAACTACGTCCGAAGCTCGTTGCCTCAAAGAATGCCAGCAGAGCAGACACTTGCCATGATAGAATCCAATCCGAACATTGCATATCCACCGCGTAGAAGGACGCCATAGCAAGTCAGAACCGTGATGGCGAATCGCGCACCGAATCCACGGAGCGGGAGGAAAGTCAGAGAACATCCGAATCCAATCCCGTGACCTCGGATTCAACCCCGAGAAACCCGGCAAAGGGAAAGGACCATGTATACTGGCAGAGACAAGTATCGTGTTCCATCACTGCCACCCCGAGCTTCGCGTCCTCCGCTACTCCCTCGACGTCGCAGCCCTGCTGGAAACACCAGGCCCCAGGGCCGGTGGAATCAACATCCGCGACAACATGCCGCCTCCTAGGAACAGGAGTAGGGAGCGACGCCAACCACGCAGGCCGGAACCAAGACCGCGTGCCTGAACCTCGCTGGCTTTCGCTGAATCAAGAACGCGAGCCCGAGCCTCGCAGAAGCCGCGATCCGGAACCACGGAGGAGCCGGAACGAAGAACGCGCACCTGAGCCACAGGAGCCGGAACGACTGAGGCGACCACCACCAAGAGGAAAGGAGCCACCTAAGCCGGAGCCAGCGCGGGAGCCACGCCGAGAGTCCGAAGGCGAAAGATCATCTTACAGGCCCCCTCGCAGCTCCTCGCCACCACCTGGAGGCGGAGGTGGAGGCGGAGGCAGAGGCCGAGATCCCGTTCCCCGTCAAAATCACCCTGGCGATTTCCGTCCCCGCGATGCTCCTGGAGCGCCTAACGAGTACGGCATCCGACTTCACATTGGTCCAAGGTGTTTTGGCTGATGATCCGAGAGGAACCAAAAAGCCAAGAAGCTTGAACCTAAAGCTCAGAAAACCTGAAGCATTATGATGGCAGCGAGAGGCCTGATACCCGGATTGAGGATTACTACAATGCAATAACCTTCGCCGGAGGAACTCCCAACATAGCATGCCGCATGCTCCGGCTGTACCTTGTGGGTCCAGCCCATTTTGGCTCAATGACCTTGAGGAAAACACTATCTTTTGCTGGCTGGACCCGAAGAAGGCTTTCGAGAACCACTGCAGGGGCACCTACAAGAGACCGCCCACCACCACCGATCTTCAAGCTTGCATCCAAAAGAAGGGTGAGACATCCAGGAGTCTTACCCATGGTTGGCGACTGTAACGAGTGCGAGAACGTAGATAACCGCACCGCAATGCCTTCATTGGTGGTTTGCACCGCGGGGGGGGCGGCTGCGCCACAAGCTTACTTGCCCGGTGAACGCGAACAAGCTCACTCTTGATGAGATGATAAACATCGCAAGTGATCACACCGCCGCCGATGACGACGCAGCGGAGATCTCTGCAGGCTACAGCCATACCCCCGCACCAACAAAAGAAAAACCGTGACAACGGTATCAAGAATAAAGAATAAAGGGAAGAACCCCTCGGAAGACCAGAAAGGCGCAAGATCCGACATGGTCGCCATGACGTTCCAACGCGGAGGTCCAGGAGGTGGAAGAGGCCGCGGACGTGGAGGCGGAGCAGGCAGGGGCCAGCAGCGCGCTGACGAGGTCACCGCAGCCGGATCCCGCGCCCCCCTACGAAGAATACAGTGATATGCCGTGCCTGGCTCATCTCGGATCCGCGCAATCCACTCCACACGGTCAACGATCCGAAGAACGACCGGAGGGAGGATACAAGCGAGCCCGGAAGCACCGCCCACGCGCAAAGGAGGCAAGGGCAAGAACAAGGACAAAGAGGAGGACAGTTCCGAGGCCATGGATGAGGATGACGCCTCGAATCCAAGGAGGGTACCGCAGCCAACAAATCCAACCCCTTCGGCAAAAAGAGTGTTGGAACCTACCACACCTTCCTCGGAACCCCAACTGTCCGAAGGAAAATTCCAAGGGCCCGGATCTTGAACGCCATTGGGCCTACTGTGTCAGCAAAGATGTCAAGTGGCCGGAGAAAGCCTGTACCTTTGACAGGTCGGATCACCCGGCCGTCATCCCCAAAGAGTGCTACGCTCTGGTTGTAAGTCCCCGCAGAGACGGGTATGACTTCTCCAAGTGCCTTATGGATGGAGGAGCTAGCCTGAACATCATGTACCTGGAGACCCCGGAGAAGATGAACCTCACCAAGGAACAGCTCAAACACAGCACCACTGAATTTCATGGTGTGGTTCCGGGAA